>JADRCH010000189.1:48380-309527 GCA_019843965.1 Rhynchomys soricoides | reverse complement strand
TTCTTTATCAATCACTGTTCTTTATCAATCACTGTTCTTTATCAATCTTTGGCTGTAACTGACTTTGTACTTCCAGGATGTATCAAATACTGTTTCTATATTTAGAGGTTGTGCCCCTGCTATCTGGTTTTTCTCTCTAATGAATATTTATTAGAGTATGCTTTATGAGTAGCCTTCACAGTCTCAAACAAGAACTTCACAGTCCCTTCCTCAGGCTCTTTCCCACTAGCATTTATCACATTTGAATCTGTATATTTCTTCCATTACAAAGTAAATCACAGAGATGCTTTTGAATTTGCTGAATTACAAATGAATGGAAAGAAATCTAAATGATTTTATTACATTTTCCCAAAATCATAAATGGGGACTTAGAATAAGTTATATACACCACAAAACTTGTTACCTGTTTCTCTGAAAAGCCTTCATTAACTTTGGTTCCCATGGTAGCAATTCATTTAAAAGGCGTATCAGTGTACTATGTAACTCTTTTACAGCTTGCCTCCGATGGTACCATTTGCCCTAAAAACATAATTTTAAGAAGTAAATTCCTTAGACTTATCTAAAGTCAATGTCAATTAAGTTTTATCCTCTAATAAAAATATAACAAAGTGCCAATAATTCATCAAAAATATTTCTTACACAAAAGTTTACAAAAAGAGGAAATATTTTGTAAGAAATCTGAAGATGTCCAGTGACCTCATTCTATACTCAAAAACCCAAACACACATTATCTAAGTAGAAAAAAAAATTTAAAAATGGTCAAATTATGTTAGTTGTAAATACCTTAATAAACCATTTACTAAATATATGTAGGGTCTTGGGTTTAATCCCCAGTGCCAAAGTAGGCAGAAAATAAAAAACCAACCTACCAACCAAATGAACAAAACAAAGGCACAAATATTTAAATACATTCATTAAATAAATTTGGTTCATGTTGTAAAGTTTTGACTACTAAGAGAGAGAGAAAAAGAGACTTCTTAACAAACTTTCTTAGGAATTGTTACAATTATTTTGGTAGTTTCTAGCTTAGGAAAGTCACTAGAACAGTTAACTGTTGATTACACGTGTGTGCATGTGCAGGAGGATGTAGAAACCAGAGCATAACTTGCTCTACAGCAGTCACTCCTACCACTCACTTACCTTCCTAAGCCCAGTCAACTACTTGTTAAAGTCTATACCACTACACTAAAACTAATTGTTACTGATGTCTCTCTTATTTGCTAGTATTACCTGCATTTCCTGTCCTCCCTCCTCCCCCTCCCTTCCCTGCCTCTTCATCTTGGTACACTCTGTCTGTGTACATCCACATCTGCTTGATTCTGATGTCCAAGCTCTTAGAACTATAGGAGTGCAGCACAGACTGGGTGTGGTAGTGCATGACTTTAATTCCTGCAGTGGAGAGGAAGAAGCAGTTGGATCTCTATGAGTCTGAGGCTAGCAAGGGCCACATAGTAACATAGTGAGACCCTAGCTCAAGAACAGAACAAAACAAGAAAATAAACAGCATCAAAAACTCATATGATGTAGTTTATAAAAACCTTAAGTAAAGATATACCTCATTAACATATATAGAATCATCTGATCATTACAGAAACAATACATTTAAGCACAGTACTTAACTATTACATTCACATATCATAATTCATATGTATTATTTCTAATGAAAGACACACAATTATATATTATAGATCACATTTAATACATCTAAGTTCAACAGTTATAGAACAACAGTTCTATAAGCAACTGTTGAGTTAATCTGCCCATATATAGAAGAGTAAGGCCACTATAGCAAAGGTATATTCAAAAATTATATATAGAGTTGCCAATTTTACATATACACACACATACACACACAAGCACTTACACAAAACTGTCACTATTTACAATGACAATTCTGTAACTTTATAACAGTCATTAATAGTACAGTTTGACCAGAAAGTTTCAATACTCTGAAAGCAACAGAGTATGTATTTACAAAAACAGCTATATTTCTTCTAAGGTTTTTGAATCATTTTTAAGAATTATTTTTTCTTTTTTAATTGGTTATTTTTTTTTATTTTCTTTTTTCTTTTTTCGGTTTTTCGAGACAGGGTTGCTCTGTGTAGCCCTGGCTGTCCTGGAACTCACTCTGTAGACCAGGCTGGCCTTGAACTCAGAAATCCACCTGCCTCTGCCTCTCAAGTGCTGGGATTAAAGGCGTGCGCCACCACTGCCCGACTATTTTATTTATTTTCATTTCAAATGTTGTCTCCCTTCCTAGTTTTCCCTCCGCAAATCCCCCATCCCATCCGCTCTCCCCCTGTTTCTATGAGGGTGCTCCCCACTTACCCACCCCTACCTCACCACCCTAGCATTCCCCTACACTGGAACATCGAGCCTCCACAGGACTAAGGGCTTCTCCTCCCACTGATGCCAGACAAGGCCACCCTCTGCTACATATGCAGCCTGAGCCATGGGTAGCTCCATGTGTACTTTTTAGTTGCTGGTTTAGTCCCTGGGATCTCTGGGGGTTCTGGTTAGTTGTTATTATTGTTCTTCCTATGCGGGCACAATTCCCTTCAGCTCCTTCAGTCCTTCCCCTAACTCTTCCATTGGGGTCCCTGGGCTCAGTCCGATGGTTGGCTGCGAGCACTCGCATCTGGAGTACTACTCAGCTATTAAAAACAATGACTTCATCAAATTTTCAGGCAAATGGATGGAACTAGAAAATATTCTAAGTGAGGTAACTTAGTCATAAAAGAACACACATGATAATGGTATGTACTCACTGATAAGTGGATATTAGCCCCGAAGCTCAGAATACCTACAATACAACCCACAGACCATATGAAGCTCAAGAAGAAGGTAGATCAAAGTGTGTATGCTTTAGTCTTACTTAGAAGGGAACAAAATAACCACAGGAGGTAGAAGGAAGGAGGGATCTGGGAGGGAGAGAGGAGGGGGAAGAAAAAGGGGGGGCAGGATCAGGTGTAGGAGGAGATGGTGGAGAAGTACAGAGGGTCAGGAAATTGAATGGAGTTGTGTAGCAGTGGGTGATGGGGAACTGGGGGGTAGCCACTAGAAAGTCCCAGATGCCAGGGAAGCAAGAGGTTCCCAGGACCCAACGGGGATAACATTAGCCGAAATACCCAACAAAGGGGAGATAGAACCTGTAGAGATCATATCCAGTGGATAGGCACCGCCCCTGGTTGAGGGATGGGGCCACCCACACATCTCAAAAATTTTAACCCAGAATTGTACCTCTCTAAAGGAAACGCAGGGACAAAGAGTGGAGCAGAGACTGAAGGAAAGGCCATCCAGAGACCGCCCCACCTAGGGATCCATCCCATCTGCAGACACCAAACCCAGACGCTACTGCTGAAGCCAAGAAGTGCATGCTCACAAGAGCCTGTAATAGCTGTCTCCTGAGAGGCTCTGCCAGCGCCTGACCAATACAGATGTAGATGCTTGCAGCTAACCATAGGACTGAGGCTTTTGAATCTTAAAGGGAACTGTTTATTAGAGGAATAAGAAGAGGTAGGATTATATGCTGTAGTTGTATTAAATTTGAACCTTACGCTAACTCATGTCTAAAAATGATATTATGTGCATGAATGTTTGCCTGCATGTATATAAGTGCACCACATGTGTGTAATGCATGTAAAGCCAAAAGAGGGAGTTACAAGTGCTTATGCACCTCCTGTGGGAGGTGGTAAATGAATACAGGTCTTCTGCAAGAGTAACAGATATTATTAACTGAGGTCAGTTAATATGGAATTTCCTACAACATAATGATTCTCGACCTTCCCCTAATGCTGTGACCCCTTAACACAGTTCCTCATGTTGTGGTGATCCCTCCAACCATAAAATTATTTTGTTCCTACTTCCTAACTGTAATTTTGCTACTGTTATAAGTCATAATATAAATGTTTGATATACAGATGGTCTTAGGTGACTCCTGTGAAAGGATCATTTGACCTTCAAAGGGGTTGTGACCTAGAGATTGAGAAACGCTACTATAACTAAATAGTCATGCTTTCTTTTCAAATGTATTTTAAGAAAAGTTCAAGTCAGGCCCAAGTTAGTAGTGAGTTATACCTTAAAATCAAACTTTTCTAAAAAGAATTGGTGAAATAATATGGAGTGGTTATTCTAATCCATAACCCCAAAGTGTTACACAGAACGAGAAAAAGCACTCATCTAAGGGTGACCACACGCCCCTGGCTCTGAGACAGGGTTTCACTAAATTAACTCTTTCACTGAACATTGTAGCTCGGGGTTGTCTGGGACTTTGGAGCTTTCTGCCTCAGCCTCCCAAGTGCTGGAACTACAGATGCCAAACTCAGCAACTACTTAGTGGAAAAATGAAATGGTGAGAGAACAGAATAAAAATTTCCTTAAACTTAAGGAAGAATGTTAGAGATGAAAGTAGAAAGAATATTCTCTCTGTGGTAGAATTCATTATTAAAAGGATTAAAATTCTTAAGAGAATGAGTAGGAATCATAAGGGAAGGAGGACACCTGCAGTTAACCTGGCTTGCACAGCTGCTGTCTGGGTTAGCACAGAGGTTACAGGGTGGGAAATGTAGATGACATCAGTCAGGTCTATGCAAACGAGGAACAGGAAGGGTAGACTATGAATCTGGAAATCTTTGTATGAAGACAGTGCTGTAGTGGTGTCTGTGTCAAATTACTAAAGTAATTTCTGCAGTATAAGAGTTTAAAAATGAAGATTTTACATTTAATTTTGATTAATTTTAAATTAATTAACATCTAGAAAACATACTACTGACCTAGAAGACCACAAGGAAGGGACTATAAATGCTTAACCGGAGAACAGACTTACACTTTCACACAACTGCCTTACCCATCAAACTGTCTTCTGTCATACATGTATAAAACCACAAAAATATAATGTCTCCAGTGAAAGAAACTTACACACTGTCAGGGGAATGTGAATCTACAGTCTTGAGGTGACTAAAAGAGCAGAATCATTGTACACACTGGCATTTAAGGTAAGTTTTCACTCAACTATTTAGATGGGAGAGAACTCAAAACTTCATGTGTCATCTGCTTAAAATATGATTCTTACAATCTAAATGCAATTAAAATAATAACATATCGTGCCCCATCCCACTGGTGCTAGGGACTGAGTTCTGAGCCTTGTACTTTACTACCAAGCTTCAGTCCCACACTGTTGCTGTCTACTGAGTGGTGACTTCACTTTCACAGTGTACAGTGGAACTATTACAGAAAGCATAAACACCATTCATGTTTACAAGCAATTGTCCAATATAAACAATCTACCTCCAATAAAACAGATAATTCTGTTTAAACTAAGTAAATAACCACAAGCCAGAAATAGCTTTCTAACTAATAATTTTATTGATAAAAACCCCAATTTTGATATTTCTTCCAAGATGTATTTTTTAAAACTTAAAAGGCATGCCTTTCTAGAAGAGAGCTATCTAAAGCCACCTTGGAAAATACTTGTAAAATGGAACTGATTTCAGACTAAAATTCTGCATCTCACAAATGTTAAAATCCACTCTCTTTTCAAGACATCATGCTGTCTCTCCTGGTCCCTGCAAAGTCAATCCCTACTAAGCATCAACTACTGAGGTGGCACAGGCCTGCATTGCTAGGACTTGAGTTGGAGGCAAGAGGGTTGCTGCAGGTTTGAGGCCAGCCTTGGCTACAGAGTAGGTTTCAAAAGAAAAGAAAAACAGAGGACTCCCCTACCTTTATTAATGTAAACGTTATTGATTTTATATTTAGAAAGACAAAGTCTTCATGTGTATTGATTACAGAACTAAAAATAAAACTTAAACAGAAGGATCAATAGATTGGATTGGTATTTGGAGCAACTACTCAGATGCTACAGTGCTAGAGCATTGCTTAAAATGTATTTAGTATATTATTTAATATGTCACACATATAATCTGATTATTAACTTTAAAATAAGTAGGGAACAAAGGGAAATTTAAACCTTTTTTTAATCATCAGAATCCTGACCATTTCAAGGGTTTAAAAAAGTTTAACAATAAATTCAAATGCATTATATAAACTTAGTATTATGAACATTTATTAAAGGTTACTTTAATAAAAACAGTAGTATTTTTTAAAAAGTTTATTTATTTTATGTATATGAGTACACTGTAGCTGTCTTTAGACAGACCAGATGTACTGGCTGGTTTTGTGTGTCAACTTGACACAAGCTGAAGTTATCACAGAGAAAGGAGTTTCAGTTGAGAAAATGCCTCCATGAGATCCAGCGGTAAGGCATTTTCTTAATTAGTGATCAAGGGGGGAGGGCCCCTTGTGGGTGGTACCATCCCTGGGCTGGTGGTCTTGGGTTCTATAAGAGAGCAAGCTGAGCAAGCCAGGAGAAGCTAGCCAGTAAGTAACATCCCTCCATGGCCTCTGCATCAGCTCCTGCATCCTGACCTGCTTGAGTTCCAGTCCTGACTTCCTTTATGTGGAAGTGTTAAGCTGAATAAGCTCTTTCCTTCCCAACTTGCTTCTTGGTCATTATGTTTGTGCAGGAATAGAAACCCTAACTAAGACACCAGAAGAGGGCATCAGATCCTATCACAGACAGTTGTGAGCCACCAGGTAGTTGCTGGGAATTGAGCTCAGGACCTCTGGAAGAGCAGCCAGTGCTCTTAACTACTGAGCTATCTTTCCAGTCTAAGTAATTTTTTAAAAAAGATTTTTATGTGTGTTTTGCATACACACACACACACACACACACACACACGCGCGTACTATGTGTGTACTTCATATCCAAGGAGGTCAGAAGATGGCATTGGGTCTCCTGGAATTAATTACGGTGATATGGAACACCATGTCAATGCTGGGAATTGAATCTGCTCTCTCTGCAAGAACAACTGCTCTTAACTACTAAGCCATCTTTGCAGACCACGAGTAGTATTTTTTTTTTTAATGAATAGATTATAAACTTTAATATGAGCAATGAATTTCAAGCATTCAACAGAAAACCAACAGCTAATCGTCTATATTTGCAGCTTACCTTTCATTGCTTCTCATCCAATGTCCACAGCATCTGCAGATTGCCAGCTCCCCTTGTATTAATTAGATTAAAACCCATGGAGTTTTAAAATGACCCTCTGGGGAATATTAGTAAAAGAAGCTGATCTATGGTCACAAGGTAAGTCCTTTATTATGCAGTTTTATAAGTTTTTTGAGTATAATGCACCAATAACCTAAGAAATCATGAGGAAAAAACCAAACTTACAAAACTACACAATACTGTAAAATGAAAAACTGCATCTTAATGACTGTGAAATGAGCATGGGGGAAACTTACCTCATAACTAAAGAGCAACTCCATCCTGCGGCAGAGACCTGGGATGGGTTTGACAATGCCAGCTCAACACTGGCTAGGGTGCTTGCAAGGAGGGGGTTGGCAATCTACTAATGCTGGGGACATTGGAAACCTAAGGGCGAAAACAAATTCTAGGTTTATTAAGTATCTCACCATCCTGGATATCTTTTCACATTAATAAATTCAGATGCTCTGTATGGTAAAAACACTTTACAAACCATCCTTTATTTTTAAATAAAGATTTTCTTGTACAGTTATATATAATCAAAACAGGTTATTAGGAATCATATAAGAAAGTTAAATCATGTATTAATACAAAAGAATTTCTTTTTAAAAAAGCTGAGAAAGTATTGTAAAAAGACTGTTATTATGCTATGTGGGATAAATGTTATGTTGTACATGATAAATACATACCATTTAACCTTAGAAAAATTACACAGCAAAAATACTGACAAGTATCGTCAAAGTATGAATGCTACTTTCCAGCATGCTTCTGGTTACAAATAGTAGTACACAGAAAGAAACGTGGGTCACAAGACAAGGTACTGTGTCACAGGCCTCATTCTTACTACAGACAGAAATCCTATGACGGAAAAGAAATGCCAATTTCTCATTTCAAGAAAAATGAGAATAACTGTCAAAGTGTTAGTGGATATCTTATGATCAATGATGGCTCATTTAAAACCAAATGCAATTCAAAAGTGTCTTTCAAAGAATGTAAACTCATATGAATGAAAACAGCACAAATAAAATTTTAAATTATTTTAGTTGGGTTTGGTGGTGGACTCCTTTAATCTCAGCACTGGGAGGCAGTGGAAGGCAGATCTAAATTCAAGGCCAGCCTGGTCTACAGCAGCCTGGTCTATAGAGCAAGTTCCAGGACAGCCAGGGCTATACACCTTGACTTGAAAAACCCAAAACAAGACCTATGTTAATAAACTAAAGTCTAAATGATAGCAAATAAAAAATTAATACTACATCCAGTAAGAAACTGCCTCACATTTCCACAGTCCTGCATATTCAGTTTAGGAGATAAAATAACACCATTATCTGTTATTCAGTCCCTTTTGAAAAAAAAAAAAAATGCTAGTTTTGATACTACAGTAAAACGACTCCACATTACTATGGAGAAGTTACAAAAGTATTTTAACACTGCCAGGTGAAATCCTCTTATACTCTCACTGGTTTTCACTTAAGATAAGTCTCACGTTGAATATATATATCACCATTCACTATACTTCTAAATTAGCATTAAAAATCAAGTATAGGGGGCTGGAGAGGTGGCTCAGTGGTTAAGAGCACTGACTGCTCTTCCGAAGGTCCTGAGTTCAAATCCCAGCAACCACATGGTGGCTCACAACCATCTGTAATGAGATCGGATGCCCTCTTCAGGTATGTCTGAAAAACAGCTACAGTGTACTTATATATAATAAATAAATAAAATCTATAAAAAAAACCCCAAGTATGAACGTACATAATAACCACTGTGATAACATCACTGCTTTGTACAAAAAGAAAATCTGGGTGGCAGATCACATTCCCAGTGAAGCAGCTCATTCTTCACTAGAGAAAAAAAACCATATATTTAAAAAATTTTTTCTTATGTTCAATCTATACATGAATTTTTACATAAAGGCAGTTGCCTCTTGAAACAAAATATGATAAAGCATAAATTGAGCAAATAATGAAAAAACAGGTTAACACAAAATTTTTTTTAAAGAGTGATAAAAATCTTCCATTTTTTACTACCTAGAAGACAGTATGTCTAACAAACTTCAAGTAGAGCAAGACTGAGTAAAGTATTAAAACATTCATGCTCTAACTTCCAGGAAGACTAAAAAAATTCCTAGACTAGAAAGAATGTTTCCCAAATAATTAAGGAGAATGGAAATTTATTTCAACTAAAGCCACAAGAACACAAGCAGCAAAAAATAGGATTCCTCTTTGAGAATACTAAACACTCCTGTAGCCTAAATTATGATTGAGAAAAATGAAAAGGTCTTGTCAGACCATGTTTCTCTCCACATCAACCAGATGTCTTACTTTAGACAGAGCTGAGGCAGATGATTAAGTACAGAGTGGCAGAATCCAAAGGAAACAATCTGGACTTTAAGAGACTATAACCTTCTATTATAATAAACAATTTGATGGCAAAACCTGAGATATTTTTAAAAGTCTTTTAAATTTAACTATAAAGTGCTCTACAATATAGTAACCTTTTAAATGAAATGATGGCTGGATAAGAAAATGGAATTTTTTTCTACCCCCAGGGCAAGGTCACATGTATTTCAGGCTAGCTTCAAGCCCACTATGTAAGTAAGGACAACCTGGAACTTCTGGTCTTCCTTCCCTTTCCTCTGCTGCTAGGGTCACAGGGATGTACAGCATACCTGGCTTTTCTTGTTTGTAGGAAAAAGTATTTGAAAAGACCCCAGAGAGAAGAAACTCTCTGAAACAGCTAGGTGTTTATTAATGAATTAAATCAATATCCCATGTGCAATTTCTAACTTTAGTGAAACTTATGGGTAACTAAACATTTACATCTTTGTTATTCATTGTTATAAAAAAATGAAATTCAGTATTAAATGAAAGAACTGTTCTGATTCTAAATACTGTTTTTAGTCCTGATAATAATCCTCTTAGGGGATAAATATTAATCCTCATTCATCTTGCAATAGCAAAGGAAGCCCACGAGATGAGGGCTATGTCAAAGCAGCTATCTCTATCATCTAGTTCATACATCTGGTTAAAAAGAAAAAGCCTCCCTACAATGTCTTCACTGTAAATCCAATTCCAGTAGTATCAACTAGTGCAGATGTATGACCACAATAAGAAGTGATAACTAATAGACAGCCTGACAACAAAGGGGAAAAAAGACAGACCAAAAGCAAACGTACCAAAATAATCCTTCAAAATACATGAATATTAATTAGAGCAAGTAATAGCAACTGATTTTTATAATAACAAAACTGATATAACAGTGAGTCAATCACAGAGGTTTAAATTGTGCTCAGATAGTAGGAGGCACTACATCATTAAATGATTAAAATAAGGATTTTTGATAACATTTATGCTTACTAAAAAAAAATCTGTTAAATAGAGCAGCTTAGTCTTAAATGATACCAAACAAATACAAAGTTAATTTCTGTAATTTACACAGATCACCTTCAACATCAGATTTTTGTAAAGGAAAAAGGTATGTGTGGGGAGAGATAATTCTAAAATCAAAACTGGTCACTTTCACTGGCTAGGACAATTGTTAATGTACACCACCCTAGATAGTCTCAGTCATCTTATTAGTACTTCGGTAAGGCTGTCCTGGTAAAGTCCAGTTCCAAGAACCCAATTTCTTCAGGATGGAAACATCAAAACGCCTTGTAAATAACAAAGGACATGGAAAGCTTGGAGACACAAAGTATAACCCATCCAACCCTCTACAACCCCGAACTTCCTAATAAACCCACTCTCAGAGGCTGCAATGTCAGGAACCTTGAGTTCATTACCTCAGTTTGTTTTCTACTTCATCCTACGGAGGAAGGCACTATGCTTATACTGCAGTTCCACTTCACTAAGGAAGTGAGGAGGATGGTTTCACAGAAAATCTTGAGGGGCTGCAAAAATTTTTCTCCTGTAATATGTGCTATCTGTGCTTAAATCAACTATGCTTAAAACTATGCAGCAGAAACAAAATTTCTATCATATAAAGTAATGTTTAAGGGTAGTATACAAAGGATGAGCAATTTACAGAAGTCTAGTCAGTTATGAAACATGAAAACAACAGCTCCTGTAAAACTATCATTTATACCGATTTTTAAAAAATGATAATCCTTTCCTACTAAAGAATCAGCCTTTTATGAACATAAAATATTAAAATAAGATGGAAAAAACCTTTTTGGCTGAAAATCTTATCACTTTTTTTTTTTTTTTTTTTTTTGGTGTAGAACATATTACTGTAGGAAATTTTAATAAAACAGACTTCCACATCAAGAGACTTCCCAGATACATAGAGAACATATGAAAACAAAGGTTTCAACTATTTTTAAATGGAGGTATTTCTGAAATGTTTTCCCTACTTTCTGATGATATACTAACCATATGGTTTTTCTTTTTAACTGTGACTATTTAGACTGTTTTTGTTTTGAGCTGGTCTCACTAGGTAGTGTTGACTGGCCTGGTTCTCGCTATGCAGACCAGGCTGGCTTTGAACTCAGACATTCTTTTAGCACTGCCTCCCCTGAGAGCTGCTATTAAAAGCATGCGCCACCACATCTGGCTGATGACTAGTATGAGTATCACTTCACCTCTAGGATCACAGTGAGACTTCTGAAATGCTTAAGGTCTTTTCACTCTTTGCATTCAGACAGGACTGAAGTTTTCTGATAGTTCAGCCTAATCTCTTCAAAGTATATTAATTCTATTATAATTATTCCACTATATTATTCTTAACAGCATGTAAAATGGCTACTACTAACCTGTTGAATCACTTATCATATTTTATAATATCTATATCAGTAAGTTTTAGGCACAAAGCAAGTGGTTTCATGAGAAGTTTTTTTTTAATGATTGATTTTTCTTAAATATTTGATACCTTCTCCCTTTACTTACTGGTATATAATTGTGTTTTTGATATGACATAATCTGACTATAAATGCTAGTTAAGTAGATGTTATCTATTTAAACGACCAACACGGAGCACTTTACCAAGTGAGAACACATATATATATAACATGCTCATAGATGTAACATAGCCTCTTTGGAACAATGAAAATTTCAGGAAACTAATTGATCAATTATTGTTAAGACATATAGTAAAAAATTAATCTTAAAAGCCTTCAGTCTGGTAATGGTTCTTTTAGGGTTATCTTGGTAGGAATAAAAAAATTGGGGCCTGATTATATCTGTTTAATATTACATATAATTAAGTTTGTTGCTATGTAATAGGCTTCCATTAAAGATACTTGATCAAGAGCACGCAGTATCTTAAAAGCTACCAATTAAAAACAATCAGCATATAGATAATATCTAAGACTATACCTGTTATAAACCAGGTAAAGAAAATTAGTCTTCTTGCCCCGATACCATCTTTTTGTACTAAAAATGAAAATTAGACCATATGGGAGAAATGAAAGAAACAGTGCTTCTATTCTTAATTGTAAATTTTCATGTAATCAGGAGAACAAGATTTTTTAAAACTTTGGGGAAAAAAAAAAAAAACCAGGAATAAATTTTAACGCTGACAATAAGAGACAGAACTTTTGGATAAACACCTACCGATTTTTTTCTACTGTTTTCCAGATCTTTGAGTTCATTCTCGATTTTTGTGATTAATTCCCTGAGTTCATCAAGATTAGTGCAAATAAGCTAAAACAAAACACAAAAACACAGCTTGATAACACATAATATAAAACACCCAAAATGTGGTAACAGAAAATATTTAACATATATTGATATTAAACTATTTCTCCACAATAATAAAAGGAAAGCTCTACAGTTAATATCTGAGATATTTACTTGTTATAATGTATGAACTTCAGGCTTCATATAAAATAAGCTAAAGTTTCACATTGGCAGTCTCATCCTATACCCCCTCCTCTACATTTGTGTTATGATCCTGTTACTTTCTTAGTATTATTAACTTTCAGCCCAGAATGACAAAGATCTGGAAACTCACTAGATTTTATAGGTTACTGAATTATCTGTAAGAAATAATCCCACCAGGCAGTCTTTGACCAGGTGAAATACAAGCCTGCACATGGTTATGACCCTTTGCCTTAAGGGCTGCTACTATATACTTTAACAAACTAAGTTCCTGTTGCTGGCAGCTGTACTAAAGGAGGACTAAAACTATGTGTAATAAAGTCAAAGACATGAACACAATTTAGGACATATTCTCCCATGCCTTTAGTAATTTTTACTGTTGCTTTTTTTTGAGAGAGGGTGTTATTATATGTAGCCCTGGTTAGTCTCAAACTTTTGATGTTCTTGCTCAGCCATCAAATGCTAGATTTCAGACGTGTGTCATCCAGTCCAACTGAGCTTAATAGGTTTTAATAAAAACACTTTTACAAGCAGTATCTATTTCCTTCTATAATTGTGTGGCTCATTTTATTTTAGTTTGGTTAAAACTGGCAAATGACCAAAATGATGAATTCTTACTTATTAACTGATCTAGCTTGGCTTAACTAAAGTTTTATAAACTTAAGACTAAGACATACTAACAAAAATATTAGTTATTCCATATGGTTCCTATAAAATTACAGTGTTTGTCCAGTGAGTTTAATACATTTAACCATTTCCTAAAATAATTTAAGCAATTTAAAAGATCATCTATTTTTAAAAAAGTAATAGAAAATTTAAAATCAAAACTACATTTATGCAGACAAAAAGTTTCAGATCCAAGAAAATCTTGTGATGTTTATACTGTATAATTTAAAATATGCTATATATTTATAAATTATCATTAACCTTTATCAGTGTGTTTATTATATTCCTTAATGTAAAGTTACTGTTTTCTTAAAAAGTACACATTCTTTCATTAAAAAATCAGACAAAAGTAACAAGCAAAGTGAGTCACACAAGATAACTGCTAGTTGTTATTAAGTAATTAAAAATAGGAGACAGGAAGTGCTTTAAATTAGACTAAAACCTTATATATTTGATATGCATTTATCTGTGAAAATGGCAAAATGGTTCAACCTAAGAGATTAAGAAAAAATTACATATATTATACCGTAATTAGTATTAACAATTACTTATTAGAAATATCTGAAAAACTTCAAATTTATTGATAAAACAGGGCAACAAGAAAATAAGTAATCCAAACTAAACAATTTTAGGACTAGGGATGTGCTCAGTGATAGCGCACTTGCAAAACACAAAGACAAAAGCAACTTCAGAGGAGAAACTACACAGTACTATAGTAAGAGAGTACAACGGGTAATTATTAGAAACCACATAGTCTAATTTGCTAAATCTCGTTATGAAAAAACTGTTGATGGTCAAACAGTAGACTGGTCAACTAGGTAAGAACATCTACAACTAGGTAACATTTTCAGCTTCTAGTATATCTAGGAAGCCACAGAGAAACATCAGCTCTCCAGTGGGCTTAGTGAGTACTCACTAGAGACTTAAACTTCTTTGCACTCCTGTCTGTTGTTATTTTTGCTATGTCATATTTGTCCTTTTTCACTGAACTTGGTGTATTGGTTAATATCATAGCATAGATTTTTTTTTCACTTACCTATTTTCCTTATATTCTAGGTATCTCACTTAAAATGATTAAGAACATGTTTTGTGTGTGGTCTGTAGAAATTTACAGGAACAATGAAAGCATATACCCAACAAACTAAACACATCCTAAAAGTCTGAAAGATCTTTCAATTGTCAGTTACTCATGACATCAACTACAAAATATTTCATCTACTGTAAAACAGCTGAGGCCAAAGCATTAAAAGCTATATGAAGCAACAGCTCTAAGTGGCTTACCTAGTTAATAAGCTGTATTAAATCAACTCTTCTCAATTTCAGTGTGCAATATAACGCAGGGAAACTTTGATGGTTTTGGATTTAGTGTGTTTCAGATCTGTCAAGTTTATAGTTATAGCCAGTGGATTGCACTTTTGAGTAGTCATACACTTAATGACTGTGAATTATAAACCAGCACAGCTACTGAGAAACTGAAACAGGTGCTATGTGGCCAATGAAAATAAAAATTCACAATTAATTTCCAAATTTAGGGGGTGGGATATTTTTAGGATGTTCTTAAAGTAAATTACCTTATCTAAGTCCTAAGTGCAATTTTTCTTTAAAATTTGAGGATCAGAATATTTTTAAGTGGCATTTATTTTGAGGGTTCATTAAAATAACTCAATATCTAATAATTTACAATCATTGTTGTGGAGATAGGATCTCACTACACAGTACAAGGTGCCCTCAGAATTATGTAGCTGAGGCTAGTCTCAGCCTTCCAAGTGCTGGGGTTACAGACATATGCTATCACAACCAAGCCTGACTTACACTCCTAACATGCAAACATATTCTTCATATTTTGATATACACAATGTATGCCTATCATACAATACACAAAATCATGCAAAGGTATTCCAAAATTCTGGAGTAGAAACAATTTGATTTATCCCAATTGTATGTCATGTGTAACTCAATTACTTCTTTTTTTAAGAATGAAGAAAGTCTTCAATTTCAAATGGTAATTCTATTAAAACTAGAATCAACACAGTAAAAATTCATTTTAGTAGAGAGAAAAAATACATTTAGTAAGAACAAAGAAAAGCATCTCATTAAATCCTTTTCTTGTTAGTATTAATTTAGAGAGTGTTTCTGAGACACAGGGCCTTCTGGGTGAAAAAGAAAGCCACCGAGTGGCTGAGACCCCACCAGGTGAGACCACACACTCCCTTGGAGCCTTTCCTTCATACTCCAGAGCTTACTACTGCCCCTCCTTCCCAGGGAGAATCCAAGAGTGACACAGTCCTGTTAGAGTTAAGTCTTTTACTTGACTGAATCAAGGCTGAGCCTCAATCAACCAATTTACACATGAAAGGGACTGAAATGAAGTAATTTGGTTCGAGGCTTAGAGCAGGCTAGACAGGTGTATCTTCAATTGACACACAGAACTAAAAGCAACATGTGAAGTGACTGAGAAAATGTATTGGTAGAAGAGACTACAGAATTCTAAACTCCTATTAGATCATATGCTGAGAGCTCTTTCTAGAAAAAAAAATTTAAAAAAATTAAACACTAACAACAATTGATCACATAGTTTTAGGATAAAATTCATAATGCACTTTTTCATTGACAGAATTAAAAGGCCATCTCTTCAACTAAAAAATTATACATGAATATATGTCTTAGGAAAAGGAAAGTACTATGTAAGTAGAAGAATTTCATGACCATATCTCAGAGAATTACATAATAAAGATTTCCTTATCACGTCAATCACTAAAATCATGCCATTTTGGTAGAACCACACTAGATTTGAAAGATACTTCCAAATAAGGCAAAATAAAAAATGTAGGGCATATTTAAAAAGCAAAGGGGGAAATCATGGTGAAAAGTAAAAATAATTACGTTCAAACAAAATGGGTCACTCTCACTACCGTTCTACTAAAAGGTTCTATATTTATAAAATCTATAACACCAACTATAGAATACAAATTAGAAATCCACACAGTATTCAAACAAAATTATACTAATAGTTGTTAAGACTATGCTAACAGGAAAATCACATATTTCTTATGATCACTATGTCACAACAGCAAAGACAATAAAAAACAACAAATATTCACTTGACGTGAAAACAAAATAATTCTGAAAACAAGTTAACAAAATATTTAACAATACTATGTAATTAAACATGTTTTTCTAATGTCTTATATTAAATAAAATTGAAAGGTTTTAAAGAGGTTAAAAAATCTTGATTTACAAATTAAAAAAACCTAAGTTGATAATACATAATTTAAAAGTAGCAATTAAAATATGACTTACTCTATAGATCTTTATAACATAGGAAAGTTAAAAACTGATTTCAATTTTAGTCTCAATTTGTTATCTGAAGATAATAATTAACCCATAGAATGAATCACATGTATAGATCAGATGCCAAGTACACACCCAGTAAAAAAGTATTTTGTGTGTATTTATATGTGGTGAGATTACCAATGAAAAGAAAAAAAAAAAAAAAAAACCATGGTAAGTAAGTCCACTTAATTATATGTCTGTTTAAGTGACTGCCAAGTGTGCGAGTGTCTATGGAGGCCAGAAGGTGGCACAAGATCCCATGGAGCAGGAGTTACAAGTACTTGTGAGCCACAGACATGGGCACTGCAAACAAAACTTGTGTCTTCTGGAAAACAGCAAGTGCTCTTAACTGCCGAGCCATTCCTCCAGTCCCTACTTATTATAATTTTAAGAAATTATTTTGACCATTTTTAATTGTGTGTATGTGTCTGTGTGTTGAGTACAAGTACCTCCAGAGGCAGGAGGCATTAGATCCTCCAGAGCTAAAGCTATAGGCAGGCAGTTGTGAGCAGTCCAATTTAAGTGCTGGAAACTGAACTCAGATTCTCTGAAAGAGCACATTCTTAACCAAGGAACCATTTTTCCAACTCCTCTTTAACTATTTTTAAAAATGTGGAATTTACTGGGACTTGACACATCAAGTTAAAAATACTTTCTAACTTAATTTAGCATAAAAAGAGAATTTATATACTATTTTACTTCCCAAATACTGAACAACAACAACAACAAAAGGCTCTTGGGGTGGGGGGTGTTATATTAGGAAATATAACATTTAGTTTTGAGTCTAAGAGTCTTTATATTACAAAATAAAAAAAAATCGTGACTTAAATTTGATACAAAACTTAATCAATATTCTAACCATCTGAATTAAAAATATTCTCTATTTTTGCAGTTACTGCTGATAAATAAACCCCACAATTCTGCTAAGACGCCACTGTATAATAATCAAAATAGTAGAGTAAAGAAGTCTAAGTTTCACTCTGAGGGTCAGATGTATTATTTGGGTTTTCACTTTAAAATTCTTACAGTTTCCATCACATGCTATTTTAATAAGACCAAATTCAAGGCTTATTTTAATGTCCTAAGTAGCTGGGAAAGTGCTAAAGTCGGCAACAGATGCTCTTACGGAAAATCCTAATTAATTTTCCTCCTTAAAATGCAGTACTTTTCAACAGAAGTCTTTATGCCTATTTGGAAAATAAAATGTAAGAACAGCTAGAACAGTAAGCTCTGCTATCACTCCTCTGTGCAGATGAAGAACTGGACTTAGAAGGTCAAATAACTTAGCTAAGGTGATAGAATAGTCAGGTGGTAGGCCTGGCATTCAAACTCAAATAGCCTAGTTCCAGAGTCCACGTGCTTTAACTACTAGAACATTACTGATTCCCACTACTCACTTAAGGTCTTTGGAGGATAAAACCTACAAATCTTCACTTTAAATAAAGGCATCAGATTATTTAACTTATTTATATTGTTAATATTCATAAACTTTAACAAGGAAGGGCATAGCTCCTAGGAAAAAGTAACACAGACACTGTTAGTTTCTTTACAATACACACACAAAATGAACCCATAGCCATTACTTCAATGTCCCTGGCGCATAATCTAAATCTGAATGTGGACATTTTCTGACTCCGAGCTTTATAGTGTTCACATAAACATAAATTCTTGTTTGTTTGTTTTTTTTTCTTTTTTCCCGAGACAGGGTTTCTCTGTGTAGCCCTGGCTGTCCTGGAACTCACTCTGTAGACCAGGCTGGCCTCGAACTCAGAAATCTGCTTGCCTCTGCCTCCCAAGTGCTGGGATTAAAGGCGTGTGCCACCACTGCCTGGCAACATAAATTCTTATGAAGCAACTAAAGGAGGCAAATTTCTAGTGTTTAACAAGTCAATATAAACACTGTCAAGAAGTTAAGGTCAAAACAGGCTTCACTTTTTTAGATTATTAAGACTTAAAAAATTTAATCCTTTAAACTGTTTCTTTCTAAGCATATTTTCATTCAGTCAAAGATCAGCCTTTTAGTAAATAGGTCAGGTTTTAAAAAAACAATTGAATATTTATGCACCAAAGTTTTCTTTGTTTTCAGCAATAAGAATGGGTATTTTAGTTTAGAATGGCTACTTATGTCTACAAAGGATTTTTATGTTCATTACTAACAGATGAGATGATAAACAGGACTTTTGGGAAGAAAAAATTAATTCACTTATTAGATAATAACTGGTACTTTACGTATGTGAGTATTTGCCTGCACACATGTACACCACACATGTGCCTACCACCCTTGGAGGCCAGAAGAAGGTGCTGGATCCCCAGGAACTGGAGTTACAGATGGTTGTGAGCCACCATGTGGATAGATACTGGGAACCAAACTTAAGTCCTCTGCAAGTACAGCAAAAGCTCTTCACAGCTGAGCCATTTCTCCAGCCTCTTTATCTCTATTTTAGAAGGCAGTTTCAGGTTCTCTGCATGAATCATAACATTGTATTCACACTGTAAACCAGAAGTAAGACCTACCTTAGCCCAATATAGATTTACAAACAAGACACACACACACCCACCCACACACACACACACACCCCACAGTGCTCCTCTCCTCTTCATGCTTTAAGAACCAGGAAAGGGATGACTTTATTTATTTTGAACAGCAGCTCAATTTAACAAAACATGTACTTTTGACCTTAAATTTCTGAGCAATAAACAAATGGTCAATAACTGACTAGAAGTATCACTTACAACAATGTTTTCCAACATGTTTCTACGAGCCAGAGTCAAAACCACAATTTACCATGCATGTCAACACACAGAGGCAATAAAACCAAAATTTCATAAAATAATACATATGACTACACATATTCATGGTATTATATGTGATATATTGATTATATGTGATATACTGACAAATTCTTTTTTAATTTTGATAACTTAAAAAAGAAATGTAACCCACTGAGCTGATTTCATATATCACTAATAGCACCTATACTGTACAAAGCACTACTCATGCAGTTTATGTTACTACTACACAAAAAGTCCCCTTACAAAAATACCAAAAACGGATGGACCACTCTGTCTTATGCTCTGTATAATTCTATACTAAAAAACTGGGGAGGAAATGAGTGGGAGAAGTAACAAAGGCAGCATGCTTACCAGTGGAAGCATAAAGATATACCAGTCCACCATTAACACGTTACAAGAAATGAATGGCAGGATGGCCTCCAGCCAAATTAATACATAATCCAGTAAACTGTATATTGTGTATAAAGGTTATGTAAAAAAATTCTAAAGAATGCAATCCATTCTAATGTCATTAAAGTATTTAACCATAAAATATATATTTTCTTTTTACTATTTAAGGATATCTGATTTTTATCAATTTCAACTTCCTCTAAATAAGATTTTTACTCAAAATAGAAGTATAATACTGCTCTACAGTATTTTCTTGCCCCCTCTAATGTTATAACTACTTAAGACCTACAAATTCAATTATATCACTTTTATGAGCTTATAAAACTTTTAGAAATGGACTGGCTACAATACTACAAAAATCCTTAAACAAAGTGTCATTTATTGAAAAAAATACTGATTGTATTTTTCAGTATTAATACTTATTTTCAGTATTAGTATTGCACATATGGCAGCAAAAATTTTTATTTGCAGAAATGTTTAAAGACTGTTATATTTAGCCTTTATTGAATATGGTTTATTTATAGTTAAGAGTTAAAATACCTATTTTTCAAGTTAGTCAGTCCGCCATTTCTATACTGGTTAAACTACATAAGAATGGATTATCAGAGTAGCATCATGATGTACAAAACAAGATTTATTTTCTTGGAAGACTCATTTACATATTTGTTTATATGTACTCAGGAATACATGCAAACGAACATAAAGAAGATATATATACACACACATACTTATTAAATTATATTGATAAAGGATTATAGGTTGGAAACTAAAAATACCAAGGTTTATGAAAGATAAAAAGGTTTAAAAAAAATAACATTTGCCTACATCTGTACTTTAAATGAAAAACACATTGTTAGAAACGGTCATTAAAAGTATACACCTTGTAGTTTCTTGAAATTCAGCCATTCTCACAAGGAATAGAGCTAAAACAAAAAATTAAACGGAAAAACTTGGTGACAATATTGAAACATTTACCTGAAACTCCGGCACAGCAGGTGACTTTGTGACAGTTTTCCTCTTCTTTGTGATTGCTTTTTTAGATATGGATTTTTTTCCTTTCAAGATTAAAAGAGAAAAACTTCATAATGCTGTTTACAGCACCTTATTAACAGAAACCAAATTACATAGAGCCTTGAAAGTTAAACTGTAACTAACAGATGGTTGCTAGAAGTCAAATGAAAATGATGAATCAAACAAGCCTCGGTGAAAGCAAATATTAAACTGTAACTACCTGTAACAGACACATTAACAATGCTGCATATTTATATAAGAACCAAAATGACTACACTTTTCAAGGTGATCATAAACATTTGAGTTTACTAAAAAGAGTAGGCATAAAAGCCACAAAACTACTGCTTAGTTAAAAATCTACATTCATAGCTTACATAAGACTGCACAGAAAAGAGCCTTATCTGAACAGTGACTTCTGCAGTTAGGAACCTGGGTAACCATTTTATCTAAAAAGATTATGTATGGACTGCTCAACCAAAAGTGGAAACCCCTTAGTGATATTAGGATGCCACCCCTTTAGCTCTGCATTTGTCTAATGGGCTGGTTTGGCAGTATTTAATACCCAAACTTTAAAAAGTATAATTACTATATCCCTTTAATGTGCAATCAGTACTTCATGCATTCAGAAATCATGAGGAAAAATATACCTCATCCCTAAAGAATCCAAATTCTAGAATACAGGTCAAGTATTTATCTACCTCTTTGCATTTAATGTCACAAAATAAAACATACACAGTTTTGGCAAGGAACATACTAAAATGCATTTTTCCTTACTTTAACATTGAGGATCTCACACTGTGACCAAGCTACCACATCTCCTTGTATGTAATTATCAAATAACAAATTTATTTAATTGTGGGCTGGAGAAATGGCTTAGGGGTTTTAAAAGCACTGGCTACTTTTCCGGAGAACCTGGGTTTCATTCCCAGCAATCCCATATGGTGGCTTATAACTCTATTTCCATGAAATCATTGTCTTCTGGTCTTCATAGGCACTGCATGCACATGTTGTGCAAATATACATGCAGGAAAAACATGCATACACATAATAAAAATTGAAAAAATATGTATTAAATGTGCTATATACAAGGCACTAGTTTATGAGGACAAAAAAGACTTATCAAATGGAGACCTTGTCTTCTAGGAGGTTATGATCTTTAGGATCATGGAAATGTTTCTGTCCAAGTTTTTGGTGTGCACTGGTTTTAAATCCAAGGTCTTGTGCATGCTGGGCAACTGTTCTACCTCAGAGCAACACATGCAGTCCTTCTCTGTTAATACAATATAAATGTTATTTTCTGTAGTCCCTTTCAATGAAATCACAGAATTAAAACTTATTTCCTAAATTTGACTCAAAATGTGTATATACTCTATAAGACTGAACTATGTGAATTTTGAGGTACTTAAATTCATATAGATTTCACTGTTTGGTTTGCTCATAACATTAGTTAGTTGCTTCTGTCCTTATTCTGTTACCTTACGACAGTACTAAGTCTAGGAAAGTAGTGTAGTGAGCTACTAAAATGAGGAAAGCTCAGGTAGAAAGGACTAAATTCTTCGTGTCTGTAAAACAGAGCTAACTTACGGAGTCTTCGAAATCTACACGTCAAGATGCCTTTTCTATTTATCATTTTAAATTTTTTTAGATTTTTTATTTGTATGTGTATGAATGATTTGCCTGCATGTATATTTGTGCACTACATGTGTGCTTGGTACCCCAGAAGAAGCCACTGAGTCCCCTGGAACCAGAGAACCAGAACACTGTTACTCACTATATGGATCCTAGTTCCTTTCCCCCTCTCCCATTCATTTATTCATTTATTCCCTTTCCATCCAATTGCTGCCCCTCCTTTCAGCCCTCCTCCCCTTTTCCTCTGAGAGAGTGGAGGCCCTCCTTGAGTATGCTCCAACCCTGGCACATCAAGTCTCTGCAGGGTTACGTGCACCCTCTCCCACTGAGGCCAGACAAGGGGACCAGGATCCATAGGCTCTTTGGTTCAGTCTCTGAGAGCCCACTCCTCCTAGAGACCATATTCCTTAAAAATAAGTGTTAACTGCTGAGTCATCCAACTCACTACTGTCATTTCTTTACATGGTTCATAGGAAAAGATTTGCTAAGGAAAAGTAAATTTGCCTTACTTTTTTTTTTTTTTTTGAGTTTTTTGTCATGTAGTTCTAACTGTCTTCAAACTCATGGCAATTCTACTACCACAGTGTCCTTAGTGTTGGGATTACTTCTGTGCACTAAATGCCATTTGTACCATGCTGGGGACCATGCATAGGCCATATGAATGCTACCCAAGCATTTTACCAACTGAGCTACATCCCCAGTCCCTCTAACTAAAAACACTCATTTGACTCTGTAAATACAGACACCTTTAACGGTCAAACACATTTCATATTGTTGTCTCACTGACTTCAACTCCTAATAAATTCTAGCAGCCATTTTATGTGAGTGAATTTAGGAAGTTATGTGGTTGCTTCCTTCAGTCTTTAGGCTGATTACATGATGTTAAGTTCCTGGACATACTGCAACATCAGTAATCATGTGGTGGCTTTAAGACTGGATTCTGGAATGGAGCTATATGGACTTGGTTATCTGCTATAGCTACCTACTAGCTACATGACCTTGAGTATGCAGGTCAGTAAACAGCTTGTGGAATTGATTCTTTCCTTCACAATGTAGATTCTGGATATTGAACTCAATGATCAGACTTGGTAGCAAGTGATGTGATGACCCCATCTCACCAGGCCCTGCAAATCTTACTTTTTAATGTTTTTCCTTGCTTCTTCTTCATAGCTTTTGTTATTTCCTATGTTCCCTGCTATTATTATTATTATTTTTACATTAAGTCCACTAATATAACACCTATCATGGTATAACTAAATTTCTGATGATAAAAATTATATACTCCCAATAATACAATGCATAGCTTCCAATAAGTGATCCTTAAATACTAGAACCCCAATTTTTCATCAGAGTTTTTGACAGTACAGTTGTAGGAAAAAGCAGGAAAGTTACTTCTTAGCAGTTGTGTCCGTTTTGTATTAAAGACCACCCTGAAATTACTATGAGTAATTAATACCTTTTTTCAGCTCTGGGAAATTGAACCCAAGGGCACAATGCATTTTTTGAACACTCTGCCACTGAGTTATATCCCCAGTCTTTCTTTACTTGGAGCTAGAGTCTTGGCAAATTGCACAGGTTGTTCTTGAACATGAGATCCTATGGCGCCAGCCTCTGTAGCACATGGGATTATAGGTAGTCATGATCATTCCTGGTTTAATTTATACTATTTACCAAAGCTTAAAAATTATTTAACAGTAGACACAGGGGGACTAACATTTATAGTAATTATAAGAGGACTAAATATTTATTTGAAACCTACTATATGACATATTTACTAAAAATGATTTTATATAAATTATTTCTCAAAACAACTGTTGAAAGTAGGTAATAACCAATATGTTACTAGAGCTAACTAAAGATCAAAAGGACTAGTTAACTTACTCAAGTGACAGTAAGTAAGCACCACACCCAGGGATTCTAACTCCAAAGTCCAAGTTCCTTCCACTATGTAATTCTATTTCACAAAAATCACAGCTACCATTTGTTGATTCCCACTATGAACCAAGTGATAGGCATGATAGGTTTTTTGAATTTGCTACTTTAATTTATCTTGCTAGCCAAAACAGCAAGCTAGACATTATATTAGCTCATTTTTACTAATGAGCACACAGCAAACAGAAATCAATGGCGGATTTACTGCCACTATGCACTGGAACAGATATTAACTATACTTTCCTCACTTCAAAACTGTACTGCTTGATGATATAATACTGCTTTCTTTCAGACTTATGCAGGGATGAAATATGCTTCTGATCGACCTCAGAGTAATCCTTTTTTTAAAATCAGGATTAAAAGATTTGCACATTCACCATTGCCTAACACCTTGTGCAACCTCAAAAGATAGCCTGAATATTTGTTTCCCATTGTTTGCTAAAATTCAGGCATAAAATTAAACATTGCTTTTTATAGGAAGCATAAAACCACACAGCCATTATTTGGGTTTACTTGGAGAGGCTAGAGTAAAAGTACAGACACCAATAGATCTACAACTGAAAAATGGTCCTTTTTCTATCAGGCAAAAGGTGGCCTCATTCACTAAGCAGACAGCTTTACGAGGAACACTTAACTGTGAGGGAGAAAGGGCCACGTATCCGGCTTGACAGTTAAACTGAATCAACTCTGTTTGATTAATGGGGTGGAAGATTCCAGACCGTCTTCCACACTCCAGTTATTTGGTAATTTGTTTTTGTTTCAGAACAAGGATAGAACTAACTGCTCCCTGGAGCATTCTCATGGCTTGAACATACTCAATGCTTTTACTCTCAAAGCCCCCAATCACCTGGTCCCATAAAACCAAATATAATCTACGCCTAAGATTGTGTGTGAATCAGAAATCAGTTTAAAATATAAGCAGAGTTTTAAAAAATGTGCGAAGTTAATTTGTGGTTGGAAAACATGTAAGAATATTTTAGTAATCCTAATAATAAAACTTGGTAACTAATGTTACAAGAGTATTCCCAATGAAGTTTTCTAAAACACCATGCTCAGAACAACTTAAGAAACTCATAATCTATCTAAAAGAAAACTGTAACTAAAAAATTTATTATCCTCTAACTGAAGCATAAATGACTTGTCCTTTATAATCTGGAACCAGAAATTCAATTCTCCTTTCTTTCATTCTATTCCTTATCTTTCTTCTCATCCTTCCACCTGTTCTTCCATGTCTTCACCCCTGCGCCCACTGGGCTACTCAAAGACTTAACAATTCTTTTCTGGACTTAACCTTTCAGTGGTTTAAAATACCCCCCCTCCCCCTTCTTCCCATTAATGAATATTATTAAGTAGATTTTCCTGTTAATGAGTATTATTAAGTAGATGGGTGAAAGGCATAAGTTACTGTTAAAGTAAAAGCAAACAAACCATCCACAAGGACATTGTATATGGGTGGTGCTTGGGATATCAAGCCACAGAAATGGAGTTTAATTTGTGTCTACACATGCATGACTGAAGCTATCCTGGACTGCTGTAAGTAAACAATTTGATCTTAGCAATGATTTTCACATTATTCTCCTTGCTTATAAAAATGATCTTGTCACAGTGGCAATTCTTTTACCTAGTCACACAATATGACTCTTAAATACCCAATTATTTTTCTCTTTAACTTAGTGTTACATGTTAGTTCCGAGGAAAAAAAATAGAAGGAACTGAAAAATAAAAATTAGATGCCAAGTTCTGCTACTTTCTGTGCACCTATCTTTTTAAAAGATTTATTTTATATGTCTGAGTACACTGTCGCAGTCAGATCCCATTACAGATGGTTGCGAGCCACCATGTGGCTGCTGGGAATTGAACTCAGGACCCCGGCAAGAGCAGCCAGTGCTCTTAAATCTCTCCAGCCCATGTACACCTCTCTTAAGAGGATATTTTTTCTGTCCATGTAATAGTAAAGGTGCATGGCCTTATTTATTTGTATTTAAGTTTCTTTTCACAGTCACCCTCCACTACCAGCTTCTTTTCATGCCTATTTAATGGCACCCTAATTATCTTTTTAGATTTTTTTCTCTGAATTCTGTCATTTATTAGCTGTGTAACACTGGGCAAGTAAATAGACCTTCCTGTTCCTCATTTTAAAGAATGTCCATAAAATCTTGGGGCTGGAGAGATGACTCAGCAGTTAAGACCACTTGCTACTACTGTGGAGGAGCAGGGCTGAGCTCTCAGCACCCACATAATTAGCTCCCAATCATCTCTAACTCCAGTTCCAGTGTATCTAAGGCCACTTCTGCCTTCCTCCAGCACAGGTACTCATGTGATGTACATCTATAAAAACAGGCAGAACATTTACATGCATAAAATAAAAACAACAATGGTCATCTACTTTTGGGATATTTATGAGTAAGTGAAATAATATATATAAAGGCTAGCAGTGTTACCTGAATGTTAATTCTGCTGAGGAGAAAAATGGAAGGGACTGAAAAAAATGGCATGGGCCTGAGGATGTAATAACTTCGTGGTTGAACACATGCATATGGACCTGGATTGCATTCCCAGCACTGCAAAATTATAAAAATAAACTGATAACACAGTGAATTCCTTCACTCAAAGTCTCTAGTTGGTGTTCTAAAGATATGTCCCATGAAGACACACAGTTACGATCTAGGTGCTATGAATACAGAACTCTACAAACTTCTCACAAACATGGCCCTGGAAGTAACCAAATATTATAAATTATATTATTTTCCAGGTATTTTCTATAAGCTGCTTTTTATATATCTGGCATATCTTATATCAAGCTCATTCATTTGCTCTTGGGATCTTAATTCACATTTTTAAACTAGTATCATATGACTAACAAGAGGTCTCTCCTGAAAGGAATACTCTCAAATAGCCTCTAACACCTCAACTTTTACTTTTTATTGTGCTATTTTTTTTTAGAACTTGATTAATTATAACTATGCTTTTGCTCATGCTACTAATCACTTTTTAACTATTTAAGCCTACTTATTCTTCAAAGTCCTTCATTCTTGTGAAATCTTCCCATTGGCATACACTGAGATTTTCTATTTCTATTGTATGGTGTTCTTAAATTTTTTGTTTATCAGTTTTTTATTTCAGATTTATTTTCCCTTATAAGCTTTTGTCTGAATGTATACTATGTATATTATAGTGTGCCTAGTGCCAGTAGAGGCCAGAAGAATCTCAGATCCCCTGGAAGTGAAGTTGTAGATGGTTGTGAGCTCCTTGTGGGTGCTAGGAACTGAACTCAGGTCCTCTGCAGGAACAGCAAGTGCTCTTAATAGCTGAGTAATCCCCACAGACTCATATTTACCAGCTTTAAACTTAATTTTCTTCTTCTTATTTTTTAAGTTAGCAAGGCATGGTGGAACATGCCTTTAATCCCAGTACTTGGTCGGCAAAGGTAGATGGATCTCTTCGAGGTCAAGGCTTGCCTAGTCTACACAAACAAGCTAGAGCTATAGTGAGACCTTGTGTCAAAGAAAACACACACACACACACACACACACACACACACATACACACACACACATTTCGGGTCCTAGGAATGAACTCAGGTCTTCAGGCTTGGTAGCAAGAGCCTTCACTCAATTGGGCCATCATGTTGACCATAGCTGCTGCTGCTTCTTTTTTTTTTTAGGTTTCTTAAGACAGGGTTTCTCTGTATAGCCCTGGCTGTCCTGGAACTCATTCTGTAGACCAGGCTGGCCTCGAACTCAGAAATCCACCTGCCTCTGCCTCCCAAGTGCTGGCTTGACCATAGCTTCTTAACTTAGAAGAAAATAAGACTGGCCTTATCTAGTTAGATCAGCTTAGAGATATCATAAAATGATCTGCTTGAAAAGAATGACTATCGAGGGGAAAAACTCCTTTAAACTAAAACTAAAATGGATAACTTAAGATATGTCTTTTATTACTGTGAATGCATCTTTATATTGTAAATTAATTTGAGCTATTTGCTTCACACTTTCTGTAACAATATTAAAACAACCAAAACATCTACCAAGGAGGGTAGATCATTAATTACAAAATATGGAATCTTAAACAGTCATTTAAAATGATGCAGCAAAGATCTATCTATTGCACACAGGTGTTCATGTATTCTGTAAGGTGAGAATAATGCAAAGCATAAAAAGTATGTTTACTTTGATCCTATTAAAAATATATGTGTTAAAACAATATAAAAGATACAAAGGAGATGGGACAGATGGCTCAGAGGTTAAGCGCACTGGCTGCTTTTCCAGAGGTCTAGAGCTCAATTCCCATCAACCACATGGTGGCTCATAACTATCTATAAAGAGTTCTGATGCCCTCTTCTGGCATGCAGACATATATACAGACACAACACTGTATACATAATAAATAAATAAATGTTTGAAAAGATACATAGTAAGAGGCTAATATTAGATCTATCTGGGTATATGCTAATTTATTAAACATTTATTTATTCTTTCCTTTTTTCTTTTTCTTTTGATTTTTCAAGACAGGGCTTCTCCATATAGCCCTGACTGACCATGCTGTCTACAGATTCGCTTGCCTCTGCCTACTGAGTGCTGGGAGGCTCTACCACCATTTGGCTTATTTAACAGATTCTTAAACATAGTGCTACGTGCTAGGGATTCAAAACCAAAAATTTTTCTGTCCTCAAGAATGTAAGAGTAGAAGGGGGACACTCATCAAAATATTCCAGAAACAAATGTCACTATTAGCTAATCATTATAAAGAAATGCCTGTGTTCTAATTATGTACAGAAGAGAACTTAGAAAATAATGGGAAGTTTCCTTAAGGAAATGATAAAAGAATGAGGTAATAAGGACTCTTTCCTATAAAATCTATTTTTACTTAATAGTAGATAGAAAATGCACTGCTTTTGCATTTCTACTAATAGCAATAATAATTAATAATTTTTAATTCTTTTTTCTTTTGCTTTTTCGAGACAGGTTTTCTCTGTATAGCCCTGGCTGTCCTGGAACTCACTCTGTAGACCAGGCTGGCCTAAGTTTAAATACTTTAAAAAGTATTTGCCATGGCTGGAGAGATGGCTCAGCGGTTAAGAACACTAGCTATTCTTCCAGAGGATCCCCACCCAATTTCCAGCATACCCATGGCTGTCTGTCACTCCAGTTCCAGGTCTGACACCTTCATATAGACATACAGGCAAAAATCAATGCACATTAAAAAAAAAAAAAAAAAAAAGTACAATCTGTTTTTTTTAAAAACTTTATAGTTGTTTTTTTCCTCTGAAAATATTATTTCTATTTAGTGTTACATATGTGTGTGTACATGTATATCTACGTGTGTGTGTGTGTTTACAGTTGATCATTTATGAGTGGATAATTTACCAGTGGAGGTGGGCATGAGGCTCATCTCTGGAAAAGACGGATTCTCCTCTTTAGCAGCAATTAATTGCCTGCAACTCTTTTCCCCTAGTGGCAGGGCCTTCAGAGGTATTTAATGGACTGAACAGTGTGTGTGTGTGTGTGTGTGTGTGTGTGTGTGTGTGTGTAATAATGATAATTAAGGAAAAGGTCATGAAGTTGAAAGGGATTGGGGGGGCATGGGAAAAGTGTAGAGTGGAATGATGTGCACATATTTTCTACATAATAATGTATACAATTCTCAAAAAATAATAAAATATGAAAAATTATTCCTATTCCTTGTCAGTTCTACTTGCTCAGCTTAAATGAAAGAGATAAAAGGCATAAATGACTTAAAAAACGAAACCATAATTTAGAAAACAGAAATAAACACCCAACTTAAAAGCAGATAGTGTGTTTAAAAATTACAAAACTGGATCACAGTGCACTAAAATTACCAAATCATTCAAATCTAATTTACTTTATACCTTCCATTAAAAAAAAAAAAATCACTTCCTGTCACAACAATGTTTAATTAAAATTCAGAAATGTCTAAATAGTAATCAACATGTTGTGGACCAGATAACCATATGTAGAATTTAGTCCACTTTAAGAGCACACTCATAAATTAGTCATGGATGACACAGCTTATCCCAAAGTATGCTCTATAAACACATGAGCTATCCATTACTTGAAAAAGTTATGTGTCAAAATAAATTTGAAGAGAATACTATATAAATCAAAATTATTTTCTTTCCTCTGAAGTTTTCCAGAATTGCTGATATACAGGCCCCAAATCATTTATCTAATATTTTAAGTTTAAAAAAGGGTCTGAAAATAGTTTTAAGGCTGGAGAGATGGCTCAGCGGTTAAGAGCACTGACTGCTCTTCCAGAGGTCCTGAGTTCAATTCCCAGCAACCACATGGTGGCTCATAACCATCTGTAATGGGATCTGATGCCCTCTTCTGGTGTGCCTCAAGACAGCTACAGTGTACTCATATACATTAAATAAATAAATAAATAAATCTTTTTTAAAAAAGAATAGTCAAAATACACTGTACAGAAAAATAGAATTAAAAAAAGTTTTAAAATAATTTAGTTAACAAATTCATTCCTGAACTATTATAAGCTTTTAAAAACAATTTTCATTTCATTTGATCTAAGCACCCACAAGCCCTAGAAGGGATGTTATTTAATACTAGATACACAATAATATCCCTGCTGAAAATTTTTTTAAATTTCAAAATTAATGTGATAGGAGTTTCTCAGAATGCACTATGAACCGATACTAAAACACAGTAAGAGGAAACCTTGTCAAATCTATGACCATGAAACTCACTTTCTAGAAGGTATGACAAAGGAAGTGTTGGACACAAACATGACAGAAACTCAACTCTAAAAGGCCATGCTGCCTCAACACCTAATAAAAATGTACAAAAGAAGTGGCATGGAATTATGTAAAACAGTGTTTTATTCTTATAACATCTATGTAATACCACTGCATCTCAGGTTTGTAAGACCTGAAATAAGAGAATAAAGACCTTTACACATTCTTTGTAAATTTTCATTTCAAAGGTTTATTTCTGAGTTATTTTTAAAAATTAGGTCAATATAGACCACTTTTGAAGTTTTAGTGCACGAAGATGGGCCTGGTTTGGTAGTAAATATTATATTACTTCTTTAAAAACTTAAATTTACTTATTGTGTGCACCCCTAACCTCCCTTAGCGTGTGTGTGCACGTGCAAGAAATCAGGTCATCGTGCTTGGTGGCAAGAGTGTTTGCTCGCTAACATCTCTCCACCTTGTAGTTAATCAATGACTTATTATATACATGTTATAGAACATAGTGAGTTCTGTTGGACTACCTGCGTAACTAACCGATCACTCCTTCATTAGGTGATTCAGGAGTGGCTATGAAGAGATCACTTGGGTTCGCAATTTGCAATTCTTACTTTTTTCTCCATCAAGCAACTTTTTTATAGAGTTTAATAAAACTGACATTGTCTATCCTGCGGCAAATGAGACATAAACTTATGACACACAATAGAAAAAGCAAAAGCAACAGAATCCCTAAAAAAAAAAAAAAAGCAATCAACCAGCATAGAATTTTGTTGTTCAAATAGGCTGCTGGCAAATATATAGAGTATTTAATTCAGCAAAGACACACTTACAAATCCTTCTCTAGGTATATGCTTTATACTTTGTATTTTATTAGATGACATAATTCTCAGGCTGTTTTTTTCTAGATGTGAAAACATATACTGAAAACAAAGTGCTAAAAAACTATGTGATCTAGGGAATAAGTTCAGACTCAGGTAAATCATATGTTACTCTAGATAAAGAAATGAGCATCTATACTTGTCCTTAGCCTGGAAGAAAAAAAAATCACTTAATGTAAGTGATAAGACATCATTTACAGAAGAAAATATAGAAGTATAATATTCATATATATCAAATTGAGAGTTATTCAAATGTATTATACTAGGTATTTTTTGGTTAGTATATAGCCATCTCACCTGTCCCGGGCTTTTAATCATGTGAGATAAAGCTTGACCCTCATGCACATAAGTAAGTACACATGTTCACTTCACGCTATCAATCAGAGCTTCCACGATACAGAATTGAAAGAAAATTTGAATTGCACTTAAATGTAAGTCTTGCCCATTAAGTCAGCTTACCAGATTTGTGCTTCTTGTGTTTTCCTTTCTTTTTGATGATCAATAATTTATTCTGGATCTCAGGTTTGTAAGACTTGAAGGGAAGAGAATGAAGACCTTCACGTTTTCTTTGTAAATTTTCATTTAAAACATCTTTCAATTTCTTTTTTTTCTTTTTCTTCTTTTTTGCCCTCATTTTAGTGAGTTTGAGTTTCTTGTGGCTCTGCAGCGAGTGCTCTAACAATAGACCCCTTACAACTTTGTGGCAGTTAATGTCTGGATGATCAATGTGACTTCCATTTATATGAATCTGGCAAGATTTCAGAGCATTTTCTTTCAGTGGATTGGATTCTGTCTTTATTTCGGAAGCTTCACCATATTTTTCCTGATTTTCTATAAACCTTATTTCACCTGGACTGAGTGGCTCTCCGAAGCCAGTAACTTCTCCTGGACTTCTAGGTTTCTGCAAATTTTCTTTACAACAATCAGTTTTTTCAATTTCACAAGGCCTGTAAACTTTAATGTCACAGTTGGATTTTACTTCCATTTCAACAGTGATGTCATGATTATCAAAGTTCATTTTAGCAGGACAACAGGCTGGATCAAAATCAATTTCCTGCTCTTTCTTGAAAGCCAAGGGCAGGCCTTCTCTATTACATCTGTGTTCCCCGTTACTTGTATTAACATAGTCACACCTGAATTTCTCCAGTTTAATTCGAGGTACTCTTTTTACTTTAATGGGTGGAACTGGAAATTCTGGGGCCTGAAAGGGTCTTTGTTTATAAATCCGCACATCTGCACCACAGAACTGTGGGAAGTGTACGTAAGCATTCTCCAGATAATCATAACCAAGGATAACTTCCCTGCACTCGTGAATAGGCTGCCCAAGCACAGCATCTTGAACTTCTTTCTGTGTTTCATACACAAAGTCACAAAGTCCTTTAAGTAGCCACACTTTCTGGTGGAAAGGTAGCTCGTGAAAAGGTCTTTCTTCCAATGGATTAACTTCTCCAAGAACCTTAAAAAACTGAGGACACAAGCCAAGCTTTTCAGCACAGTTATCGGGATTCTCGGTCTGTCCCACAGCAGTGTACCACTGTTGCACTTTCTGTCTCAGCACTGCTTCCCAAGTCCTATAAGGCAAAGTAGGTCTTCGATGTAAGGTAGGTCTGCGGTGGGGAGGGCTTAGGAGAGAAGTCATTATTTTAGACAGAAAGGCATTGCACTGAGGCATCAGAAGACAGCGTTCCAGTTCATAAAAGACAATTTCTGGCAAGTTTAGAATCTGCTGGGCTAAACAAAGGAAATGCCCAATGGCTGGAATTTCCCACATGTTCTCCATGCAGGTTGGGGCTGCCTGAGCAAGGAGCTTTCTTTCCCACTCTTCTACTTCCTTTTGGCAAGCTTCTTCTGCTTCTTTTCTTTCTTGCTCCCGAAGCCTAAACAAAATTGAATACTACTATTAAAGACAGAAGCACAAAACACTGAAATTTAAAGTTATATTTATCATCAGTCATTAAGATATCTGTTCTACTTTTCCACACCAGTAAAAATTGCCCCATTAAAAGTATGTTGTCCCTCACTTCCCCTAAGGAGATACGTATAACCCTGTACTCTCAGTTTTACTAAAGGAGAATTATCACTAACATCATCTCCAGGGTGAAACTTCATCTTACAATGTATATCTACTTTAGCTAATAAAACAAAGTGAATTTTGAGTGTAGTTCTTTCTATACTATGATTTAATATAAAAGCAAAAAAGTTTCTATTTTTACCACATTATTTCATTTCTAAAAAATTATAGTAATGGAGCTGTGAGTATAGTTAGTTTATAGAGTGTCTGTCTAGTATGTAAGAAGCTCTGAGTTTGATCCCCATTACTGTATAAAAACTGATGCTCAAGGCCATTCTTGGCTATATAATGAGTATGAAACTAACCTGGAATACAGGAAAGGTTATAGTAAATAACAACAACAACAATAAAAAATAATTTAAGCAAAAAGTTATATGCTTATTATTGTTACATGGAGCTTTATTAGACGAAAGAAAACAACCATAAATGGTAGGAGATATTAGTAAAGTGTCTGCTACATAAGCATAAAGTTTAGATTCTAGCACCCATGCAAAAACTGGAAACAGTGTTATGCACTGTGAGTCCAGTGCTTGTGTGTGGAGCGTGAGGGGTACAAAGTAGAATAAACAGATGGATCCGAGGAGTTAACTGACTTGACAGTCCTGCCTTAAAACAATTAGGGGGCAGAGAAAAAGAAAGGCATCTGATGTTGAATTCAGGATTCTACATACATGCACTTGCACACATGTACATACACCACAAACACACAAAAAATTTCATTACTAACCTATATATAAAATGAGCCAAGATGCCCATAATAGATAAATAGGTAAGGAAAATGTGGTAACATACATGGCATATTACTTAGCCATTAAAGGAATTAATTTCTGTTATTAGCAGTATAGATGGAACTGGAAATTATGTAAGTGAAATAAACCATAATAAGATGACAAAGGTTACAAGTTTTCACTCAAGAAACTAAAAAGTCAATCTAATGGAAGAATCAAGTGAAACAATGATCATAAGAGACCAGCAAAAAGGACTGTAGAAAGCAGTCAGAAAATACCAGAACACAGACAGGATGAATTAATTCTGGGTTTCAGCAACTGTAATTTTTTAAGATAAATATGCAGTAAAACCCTACACTGACAAATATCAGGGTTTTTTTTTTTTAATAGACTAATCCTATTTTATGGCTGTGGCTAAGAGTTCCCACTATTATCCCACTTATATTAAAAAGGTAATCAGCTATTCTTATTTTATAGACTTAGTTCATTAAATAAGATTTATACAGATCCCTTCATTAGTGATTTAGTATTATGCAAGCATTTGGCCATCCAAATAATGAATATTATTAACAAAATTCAGCTCTTGAGGGCTAGCAAGATGGCTCAGAGGGTAAAGCCACTTGTTGCCAAACTTGATGACTTGAATTTGACCTCCAGGACAGAAGGAAAGAGTCAGCTCCCACAGATTGTCCTTTGACTTCCAAATACATGGAGCAAATACAAATAAATCAAAAAAATTTTTTTTAAATTTCATGATACTATATCTCAAAAAACAAAACAAACAAAAGGCTACTTCTTCTAAAATATCTTTACAGTTTTAAAGAATTTTATTTTTACTTTGTGGGGGTGGCAGTAGTAGTATACTGGTAGAATTTGGCTTCATCCATTTAAAAAGATGCCAGCCTGAGTGGTTTCAGCTTGATTATTGAAAAAAAGGGAAAGAATGTATTCACAGGCTGACAAGATATAACTGTTCGCCTTAGCAGGTCAGGCCTAAAAGGGCTGGCAGAATTCATAAACTTTTCTGTCTCATGGTATTGTCAGAAAATACTTAAACAACGGTCAGAAGTCCGGGACCAAAGCATCAGTGATTCAGTATCTAGCTATTCCATTTGTCCTGCAACATAAATGTTTAAGTATTGTCCAGAAGAAACTACACACTAAAGAAAATAAGGATGCTATAGAATATGTTAAAATTTTGACTAAGAGGATGAAGAAAGCTAAATTAAAAAGTCAGGGACAGATTGTCAAGAGGCATGCACTGTTTATAATCAGCACTAAGAATATCTGAAAAAGTCATATGGAAACCCATTTTATAAGCATTTAATTAGTTACCCTACATACGGAATTTTGCTTCTTGGCAAAGGCATACACTGCCAAGTAAAAAGTCCAGTGCCAGGTATGTGATTTCCCTTTGAGTTGTTGGTCAGAGGTATCCAAGAGATCGTCAAAGCAAAACATGCTATTGACATTGTTCTTGGTTGCCTATTAGAACTTAATGGTAAGACCCTATTGCTGAAGACACTACATGCATAGGTCACAGGACATGGAGAAATCAAGCTGGTACTGAGCAGAGCACTTCCTTCCTGCTGGCTTTCATGGTACTGGAAGGTGTTATGTAAGCTGCTGGGTAAACAAGTCAACAGTCTCCCCCAGCTGAGAACCTGTGAACTATAATAATAAGCACTATGGCAAGATATGCTCATGGGTCCAACGGTAATACAAATGTTATAGGGATATAAACGGCCACTTCTGGTTGGGTTTATTAAAGCCTGCTCCAAAGGAGAAAATGCATGCCTGGTACAGCCAATCTGGCCAAGGACTCATGGTTGGAGAACTCACAGGTCCCAGGAATAAACCAACACTTATTCTGCTAAATGGACAGAGTCAACCAAACTGCCTTCTAAATCCATTGCTCTTTCTGCCCACAGATTAGTACTGCTATCAGACCTCATTAGAGAAGTGCAGTGGATGATAGCAAACATGGGAACTCACAACTAGTCAAAATGCAGAGAATGTGTTGTCAATGGAATGCTCAACCATAATTAGGAAACCATTACTTAGGGACCATTTAGAAGAGGGGTTGGAAAGGGTGACAATAAGAGTGAGGGGTAAGGGAGGACAGGATGAGAGGAATGTTGGTACTTATGAACTCATAGCAGCTGTGTCTGCTGGCATAAGATCCACATAAGATCAAGCTAGTCAACATGTTAGCACGGGGGAGGGGGGAAGGATTCACAATCCCTACCCATAGCTGATGAGCTACAGACACATGTGATGGTGCCACAGCGAGGAAGAGTCAGTTCTCTTAGAGTGTTGGCCATGCGCCATTGGCTGCTGATATACCCAGCAATATATACATGGGCAGCACAAATTGGACTCAATAGGTTATTTTGAAGAGAGAGAAAAGACACAAAAATGAGGGAAAAGCTTAATAGAGGTAAATTTGGGAGGATTTAAAGGGAGGAGTCGGGGTAAATAACCTCACAGCAAGAAATTCTCAAAAAATTAACAAATATATCTTAAAAATCAATAAATATATCTTAAAAATCAATCAGAACAGGTCCAGAAATGATACTGATGTTAGAATTAGCAGACACTCTGATAGTTATTGAAGCTCTATTTTTGCATGGTCAAGTAGTTCACTTAAACTAGGTATGTATGACACAAGCCTGCAATCCCAGCACTTGAAGACAGAGGCAGGTAAACTGTTACAAGTTCAAATCTAGTCTGGTTTATGATAGTGAGTTCCAGGGTAGCCAAGGGTATCTAGTGAGAGCTGGTCTCAAACACAAAAAACAAAGCCTAACAACAAAACTCACCTAACTTGGAAAGTATTTAAACAAACAAACAACAAAACAGTGTCAGGTGGTGGTGGCCCACATCTTTAATCCCAGCACTTGGGAGGCAGAGTCAGGCAAATCTCTGCCAGCCCAGACTACAGAGTGAGTTCCAAGGTACCCAGGGCTACACAGAGAAACCGTGTCTTGGAAACAAAATCCCAAGACCAAAAACCAAACCAAAAGCGAAAAACAAATTGAACTTTTATTGATGAAAATTAAAATGTTTGAGAGAAAAAAAAAAAAGCACACTAGATGGGATTATCAGCAATTAGAGGCAGCAAGGAAGAAAGGCCAGTGGATATGAAACAAACACAGAGGAAAATACTTTAATGGAGTATTTAATTAAAAAAAGATCATAGAAAGAAATTATACAAGATTGATTAGAAATAAACTGTTAATCATATGGGTAAATATACTAATCAAAAAGCAATGTTCAGCTTGATGTTAAAATAAGATGGCTAAATTATTACTGCAAAACAATATAGGCAGGGTATGAGGGAGGGAGGGGCAGGTGGATCTCTGAGAGTTCAAAGCCAGCCTGGTCTACCTAATGAGTTCCAGGACAGCCAGAGTTACTTAGTGCGATCCTATCTTTGAAACAAAAACAAACAAACAATCTCCTAAACCATAACCAAAACAAAATAAAACAACTAAATCTTATTTTCATACAAGTACCGGTTTCATACAGGAAACAGATGATTCTGAATCTGGGACTTGAAAATAAGTTGTAAGGAGACTCTTCAGTCTCCTCCTCCTCTCTCTAAAGTTATCTTGTTATTTACTTATTATTTTATGTATATGTGCACTCTGTCTACATACACGCTCGTATGCCAGAAGAGGGCATCGATCCCATTACAGATGGTCATGAGCCACAATATGGTTGCTGGGAATTGATCTCAGGACCTCTGGAAGAGCAGCTTCTTAACCACTCTTAACCTTCTTCTTAACCAGTGCTCTTAACCACTGAGACATCTCTCCAGCCTGAAACTATTCTCTTTTACTAGAAGCCTTACCAGTACTATGTGACTTTATAGTCTATAAACTTAAAAAAAAAAAAAAAAACTTAAATAAAAATTTTAAAACCTAAAGATGAAGTAGGTCATTATTTGAAGATCCTATTTATCTATTTCAAAGTACAGATTCTATTTGTTTACCAATAAATGAAGCTTCTCTAGACTTATAAACTAGGTCAAGCAGAATTTCCTCTTCAAAATTCTGCTGGAAAGTATACAGAATTTTTTTCATTTCCCATAAAATTTAATTAAAATTAAAACACTGTTGTAAGATCCTGTATCTGTTAGAATATCAAACATTTAAAAAGTTGTTTACTTACTATGGTAAATAAAAAGGGTGGTTTACTTGTCTTTGTGTTAGCTCAACTTTTCCAGTATAACCTTTGACTATGAGCTCACTGTAAAATCAATTAGTGGCTATTAAATCCTTTCAGATCCCAAGTCCAGAGATCATCTCTACGTAACTGTACACACAAGCAAAATTTAAGAGCATTTATGACAAACTTCTATTTTAAAATCAAAATGTAAGGGTCTGGGACGTGGCTTAGTAATTAAGTTGTCCTCTGTCATTCATATATATATATATTCATCTCTGTCTGTCTCACCCCCCCCCGCCCACATTTAAAAGAAATTCAAGACTGGCAAGATGGCTTAGCAATTAAGAGTAGTTGCTCATCTTGCAGATAACACAGGTTCAATTCCCAGTACCCACATGGCAGTTCATAAATGTCTGTAACTTTAGTTCCAAGGGATCAGACAGCCTCTTCTGGCCTCCATAGGTACCAGGTACACACATGTATGTTGTACATAAATACATGCAAACAAATATACACATAAATGAAAAACATAAATAAAAAAATAAAACAAACAAAACGTGTAATACCTTGTTTTTGCCCAAAGAATGAATTAACGGGCTGAGTATCTCTATTGGAAATGCTGGGAACAAAACGTTTTGGATTTCATAGTTTTTGCATATACTTAAAGTCTCTTGCAGAAGGAATTAACTTTAAACATGAAAGTAATCTATGTTCCACATATATCATATACATGTTGACTGAAGGTAGTTTTATGCATATATAGCATTTTAATGATCCTGTGCACTGAATGCAAGCCATACAAACTTTTTAAATTTGAGTGCAAAGTTCATCAGGTGTGAAAATTTCCGTTTGTGGACCTTGTCACACAAATGTCAGACCTTCAAAGTGTCAGATTCTGGGAATATTAAATTTTTTTTTTTTTTTTTTATCCAGTATGCTCAATTCCTATGAAGGAACACCAAACACTAGAATAGATAATAATAACAGTGATAATAGCAATAATGAACCCCAAATAGAGAAAGAGAACAAAAAAGAGTCATGGTATTCTAGAGGTAATGCATAATATCAATGAATTGTTCTTTGTACTGATAGAGAAAAATTACTTGTTTCTGAAGAGATGGAAAGAAAAGCAACCAGTGCTTAGGAGAAGAATGAAAGAGGATATTTAAGCAGATGAAAAAATTTATGGACTGTTTTTACCTAAATCAGTGTTAAGGAGCCTTTGGTTATTAGGTTAGTGACATGATAATTTCTGAAACTATTCCCCTAATGGAGACACTAAAGAACACACATAGAAAGATGAGACGATGACTTCTTCAGAATTCCATAGCAGGTTGGTGTAAGAGAGTGTAAGTGTAGAGCTTACTTGGCAGACTACAGTTAGCATCATCAATTGGTTACTCTTAGAAGGAAATTAAGCAATGATATAATACATAACATTCTGTTAGGTCAGGTCCCTAGAAGAGCCAGCATGCAGTTGAAATATGATGCTGACAACTCTATATGCACTATGTGCAGTTACTTAAGGGATACTGTTCACAATGCTACTCATCACGAACTGTATTTTTCGGGGAAGGATGCTAGAATCTAGTTCAAGACTTTGGCTTCACTAAGGAGTGGGGGGGGGGGAGCACAAGGTTGCTATGGGTTTTTGTTTGGTTGCTTTCTTTGTTTTGTTCCAGATAGGGTCTCATTTATGCAGCCCAGGTTGGCCAGGAGCTCACCATATACTCCAGGCTAACCTTGACCTTACAGAAATCTTCCTGCTTGTCTCCTGGTGAGTACCACCACATTCTGGGCTTAAAAAACAGGACTGTGGAGTCTTTCAACTGATTCTCAACAATGTGGTAATTAGGGAATGGGAGAGCCTTAGTATCTAGAGCTCTAGAGATAATGTATGTAATCTACCAATTTTTAACTTATCTAGTATATTTAAGAGTTTTGCCTGTATGTATATGAACCTCATGTGTGCCTAATGCTTGTGAAAGACAGAAGGCGGCACTGGCTATCTGGAACTAAAATTACAGGGGGTTGTAGGCCTCTCCATTTGGGTGCTGAGAATTGAACCTGGGTTTTCTACAAGAGCAGCCAATGCTCTTAAACACTAGAATCTCTCTCTCTCTCTCTCTCTCTCTCTCTCTCTCTCTCTCTCTCTCTCACACACACACACACACACACACACACACACACACAAACACACTCACACTCACTTATCCCCTGTTTTGAGACAATGTAGTTCACACCATTAATCCCAGCACTGGGGAAACAGAAGCAAGTGCAGTCAGTCTACACAGTAAGTTACTAACTAGTCAAAGATACATACTGAGACAGTGTCTCTCAGAGGGAGGAGAGGAGTAGACAGGCAGGTAGGCTGAAGCATTCCACATTTTCCTGATAAAGACAGACTTTTAAAATGTGTTGAAAGGCAGAGTAGAATAAGAGAAAGCTGGGCTCAGCAGCTGTTCTTAAAGAGGTCCTAAGTTCAAATTCACAGCAACCACATGGTGGCTCACAACCATTTGTAATGTGATCTGATGCCCTCTTCTAGCATGCAGGTGTACATGCAGATAGAATACTGTATACATAAAATAAATACATAAATCTTAAAAAAAGAAATTAGCAAAAGACTTGAAAGCAACATACATAACTGTCACTGCTATTTTTTGTTAGAGAATTTGAAAGTAAATTATAAAGTCAGAATTTTTGTTTTACAAACATGTAGAAACCACTTTCTGTTTTAATTATGGTGATTTCCAAATCAAAAGATGAGTTAGTTCACACAGGTATGTGAAACAATGAATATTAAAGGATACAATTTCTGGTGACCCAAACATTACATTTTATAAAAAGTAAACATGAGAGGATTTTTAATACAATAAGATATCAAAACTACTATCTTTAAAACATCACATTCCCCTCTGAGTAAGATGGTGCCTGCCTGAGATCTCAGCATTTGTCCCATAAGGAAAAAAAACTAACACCCCCCCCCTAAATTCTAGATTCACAGATTTTATGTAAGGAGAGCCAATATGTCCTTGTAACAAATTTTATTTTTTAAAAGTATTATATAGCTATTTGTTCAATAAATAATGTCTACAAAATATACTCTTCCTTTAATGGTTCAGGGTCATGAGAAATAAAATGAAGTGGCTGGCATAGTGTTACGATTATTTATTTATTTTGGTTTTTCGAGACAGGGTTTCTCTTTATAGCCCTGGCTGTCCTGGAACTCACTCTGTAGAGCAGGCTGGCCTCGAACTCAGAAATCCACCTGCCTCTGCCTCTCAAGTGCTGGGATTAAAGGCGTGCGCCACCACTGCCTAGCTGTGTTACGGATTATTTTAGCAACCACAAATTAACTAAATCTAAATCAATTTTCTAAGTCTTTGACTTATTATATTGATGTTTTCTAAATCATAAGGCCCCCTCTGCACCAATTAGCACAAACTGCTTGCTGTCCTGTCAGCATTTTTCTAAAGATAGCTAACTATAAATTTACCAGCCCAGTTATAGCCCCAGCACTCAATATAGTTTAATGTGCAAAACACACTAGAATGAGTAGAGCACAGACACTGTTAAACCAATAAAGAAACAATCTCCTTAGTTTAAGTGAAGGATAAATGAACTAGATGAAGTCAGAAACAAAAGACATATATAGACATGAAAGATACTTGGGAAATAAACTGTCATAATCTTGGGGTGTATTCAAAATGCATGTAAGAAATATGAACATTTCCAGCATGAACTCCAGATTTCTAACCTGTACAATTTAATAGATGGTAATATCAATCACCAAAAAAAAAAAAAAAAAAAAAAAAAAAAAAGGCCCTGCAGTAATGCTGAGTCTTAAGAAGTAAGCCTGTACACTTATAATTTTAAATATGAACAATTTAAAGATACCGTACCAAGTATCTTCTGTTTGCCTCTACATTAGCCCACTCTTTGCTGTATAGACTATCTACAGACGTCCTCATCCTCTTGGACCCTTGAGTTCTGAGAACTGATCACAAAGTATTTATTTTATTCTTTTGGCTCCCTCTTTAGCTTGAGTTGAACCCTTCAATGGGAGATATCACACTTTCAAAAGAATTTTTCATAACTCCTTCCTGAGTACCACAAACTATTCCCTCAAACAATTCCACAGAGCAGCAGGGAAGAAAGGCTTCCAAATTCATTTTTACAAAGCCAATCTTACTCTGCTATCAAAACTAATAAAAAGACAACACAAAAGAAAACTACAGGGCAACAGTTTCAATAGACACATATGCTATAGTATTCAATAAAATACTCAAAAACCAACTGATCAATTAATATGTACAATATATTTTTTGTGTGTATATTATATGCCTTCCAGTATTGTGAAGGCAAAGTTAATGTTGACTGTTTTCTTCTACTGTACTCCATCTTACTCTGTTGTTGTTTTAGTTTTGTATGTTTGATATGTCTGATATAGGATCTCACTAAGGAGTCCGGCTGTCTTTGATCTCTCTGTAGAATAGGGTGGACTGGAACTCACAGAGATCCACCTGTCTCTGCTTTGCAAGTGTTGGAACTAAAGGCATATGCCATCACACCAGGCACTTCACCTCATTTTATGGAGAAAGGGTCTCTTACTGAATAAAAGTATGAAATGCTAGTGAGAAAATAACACTCTACCTAAGGACACATTTTATGGAAGAGCTTTTTTGCTGATAACAACCCAAACAGCTGACAACACACACTACCACTAAAGTCAATATAGTCTGCTAGTATAATATAATTTTCCTTTCTTGTTTTTCTTTTTAAAAATTAAATGTGCACGCATGCGTGCATGTGTGTGTGTGTACCTGAATGTGTACATGCATGTGTAGGTGCAGATTTGTGCAGGGGAGTATGTGCTTGGTGAAATTAGAGACTGATATCTTGTGTCTTCCTCTATCACTTTCCAAATGATTGTTCTGAAGCAGGGTCTCCTGAGCTTGGAGCTCATCAATTGCTTAGACTGACTGGGTGGCACAGCCATGGGATCCCCCTCTTTCTGTCTCCTACCTAGTACTGGATGTGTGCTGCCACATCCAACATTTTATGCAGGTAGTAGGGATCAAACTCAGGTCCTAATGCTTCACCAGCAAGCACTTTACCCATGAAGCCTTCTCCCTAGCCCAAATTTGGTTTTATGAGACAGGATCATAACACAGATGAACATACACCACGTGGACCCTCAAACTCCCAGTGTAGCCAAGGACGACTTGAGTTCCTGATCTTCCTACTAGCTCCTTCCAAGTGCTGAGACTACACACGTACACCACCATGCCCAGCTAATTCGTACAATAATGAGTTAATTTTTATAATTAAAAAATTACAAGTATGTAGTAACATTTTACATTTGATGAAGTACAATCTCACAGAATTAAGAAATAGACAAAATGTCACTACACTACATAATTACAAATTTCTACATAATTACAAGTTAAAATGACTTATAATACAAAATATTACAGAGAGAAAGAAATTAGAGAAAACAATTACCAAAAATTAATCAGTAATATGTGTGCAACATTAATCAAAATCCCCTCAGAGTTATTTTTTTATAGGAACTTACAATATTCTAAAACTACATGGAAAAGATCATAATACAGACAAATGTGAAAATAATAAAAACCACATTTGGAAGACTCACATTACCTAATTTTAAAGTTTACTATATAAAGTTTAATTCAAATACTACTCAGTAACAGTATCAAATAGTCATCAAATTAAGAAGAAATAGCTTAAATTTATATATAAGTGAATTCAGAGTGACTCACAAATACTTGTTTAATTAATTTCCATAAAGATGCATAAAGAATTCATGGAAAATAATAGGTTGTTTTTGTTTTTCCCCAATGAATGATATTGGCAAAACTGATTACCAGTAAGAAAAGAAAATAGTTTTATACTTTTCTCACACTACACACAAAAGTTTAACTTCAATTATGTAATAAATACAATCATAAAAATGGAAACTTAAAAATTTCTGGAGGTAAAAATCCATAACACCAGTTATGTCTACAGTTTTTTATACAGTTCACAATAAGTGTAGATTTTTAAACAATCAACTGAACATGGCAGGTCACAGTTTTGAAGAAGCTTCTGCCAGTCATATCTGTCTGGCAAATAACTTGTATCTCGAGTATATAAAGAATTCTTACAATTAAATAAGAAAACATATGGGAGTTGGGTGTGGTGGTGCATGGCTTATTCTCCTCTGTTGATTTGTGGCAAGAGTACACATAAAATACATGGGTAAGGCTGAAGGAAAAGATGATCTGGGACTATTTCTAGCTTCTCACTATACAGTCATACTTGGATGCTTAAATGCTCGTCATCATCTCAATACCTTTATTTTTAAACAAGTTCTCTGTTTCTTCTCTTTTCAAACTTACAGTTTCTTTGCTATTCTGACTTTTTTGCAAACCACAAGGTGGTATACTGCTTGGTAACACAGGCTTAAGAGCTGCTTACCTTTGGGGAAACTACTTTATTTTCTGACTCAGGATACAAGTTGACTACACATGTTGAGAGCTAAGCCTGGCTCAGTAAATACAACACTTAAAAGTTTTCTCCTTGTTAGTATGGTATCATTCCTACTGTGTATGGCTAGCCTCAAACTCACAGAGGGCCACCTGCCTGAGCCCTGAGTCCTGGGATTAAAGGCAAGTGCTACCACCCCCAGCTGTGCCCTTGCTCTACTTCTATCAAGGATGGTATCAGGTCCTGTTAGGCCTTCCCAGAGCAATCTCATCTCTCTCTGCTCCTGGTAACTAGTAATGGTGGCATTGTCTTCCACCAGCCTGCTAACTCTTTGGTCATTCCAATCAATTTATGTACTACAGTCAGGTTAATTTTAATTCTTTCTAAAAATCCCCATTTGCTATAGAAGAAAAATTCTCTGGGACTCTATACAAGCAGGGGAATGTATCCATAGTTGTGTCTGAAACGAATCACTGCTAAAAAAAATTAAGATTGCTGAAAGTATCATGACTGAGTTAGCCCTACGATTAGCAAAGCAAGTTACATTTATTAGTATAAGAGCAACAAAATGGCTTAAGTTGCCTTCAAGTAGCACTAGCAAATCCTAATTATATCAGCAAATATTCCTGGTATAGTTTGAGATTTGATTTGGTGTAAAATCACTACTCAATTACAGAAATGAGTTTCACTTACCTCTTCGGCTCTATTTTGCTCTTGTTACAAATAAAACGTTATATAATGCAATGCCATCACTCTGCTCCTGGGCACAAAAACGTACCTGCTAATTGAGTTCAAGACTCCTTCCTAAGAGTCTAAAACAAGCAGTTATCCAAGAAGCTAATAAATGAAGGAAATGGCAGAGGTGAATTTATGTCATTCTATTTTTTAAACTTTAATTTTTTACTTATGTGTACGGGTGTTTTATGTTTGTGTGTTATGTGCATGCCTGGTACCGTTAGAGTCCAAAAGAGGGTGTTTGATTCCCTGGAATTACAGAATTGTGAGCTACCATGTGGGTCCCTGGGAATTAAACCCAGGTCCTCTGCCAAATCCGTGAGAGCTTTTAACTACTGAGCCATTATTCCAGCCCTTATGTTATTCTTAAATGTTATTATTTCTGTAGTTGGTAGTAATTTAAAGGTATGTGATTCCAATCTAAAAATACAAGTATATATAAAAACTGCTATAATTTTAAGTTCCCCTGACATTTCTAGAAAATTAGAAAATCTTTTCTAATAATTATTTTTGTAGTGTCAAAATAATTGTTTTACAATTTAAAACTACACTTTAAAACAAATTTCGACTGTGATCCATTAACAATTCATATTTTGTTGACAGTGCACTACTACTAAATACAGAATCCTACTAAAATAGGACCAAAAATGTGATACTGGCATATAAATGGAGCTATTCTTTTAAAAGTAATTCTTGTAAATCTGAACATTTAACATTTTAACATTTACCTTTTTTCTTCTTTTGCTCTCAGCTGTTCTTCCTGTCTCAAAACTTGAACCATTATAGACTCAAAAACTCCACTTGTCAAACCTGCCAAACTCCGAGGTGCTGACCGGCGCCTTGTTGAGGTACATGCAGTTCCCTTCTCCTCCTCCAATCCATAATAGCCTCTAGATGTAACTGCTATCGTGGTCTTTTCTCTCAAGTGCCTTGGAGAAGAATAAGCCAATTCACAAGGTCAAATCTTCTGCATAAGCAACACACCCTTTCAACTAGTACCTTAAGTAGAATTTCTTTTGCTGTCTACATACAAAATATTTAGTCAAACCTTTCTTTGCTATGTTTGAGTTTTATCTTTTCCATACAAGATTCTAACTCTTTCATATAAAATTCAACGAGGGATAGTACCTCTTCTACATTTAAAAAATATAAGCCTGAAGCATTCAAACTAAGTACTAAAACACTAATTGTTTGATAGACAGTTTTGTTTGAAATAGATATAGTTTATTAATGTATGAGAAAATATACAATGGTCTAAAAACATTTTGAGAAAGAAGATTTTTAATACATAAATACTTTGGGGAAACTATTAACAAGTATGGTATTATAATATATAGCAATTATATGAGCTGAGAATGAGGAATTATAAGGCCCAAGGTAAACAGCTGCCTAGCAATAATTGATTGTGAATAGATGAATTACAAGTTCATTTTAATGTGTTTTTACAAAGTGATCTAATTCTGTAACATTACTTAATAATAATGAAAAAATATTAATAGAAATATGTAAAAACAATGTAATGAAACATGACTTCTGACTGAACTGTAAAAAGAATTTATAACTCTAGAATTCTTTTTCAATCTCAATGCAAATGTGTCTTTTACAATATTTTTATTAATTCATTGAGATACTGGTCGAATGCTTAAAAACAGTATCTCAGCAGTTCATTTAATTGTTCACAAATCATCTTAATGAATTTGAAATGACTAAAAACATTTACAGTAGACCTAGGGATGTGGTTCAGAGGTAAGCAAATGTTATGACCCTAAGATTGATCTATAATACTGCCAAAAAAAAGGAAAAAAGCCACTAAGAATATAAAAATGTATTTACCCCGGAAAAGAAAACATTATACTGACCTTGCAAAGTTTTAAAGGCTAGTCCAACTACTGACTTTTAGGAATGTATTTATTATATAAACAGTAATAAAAAAAAATTTCAGGCCTGGTGATAGTGGTGCACACCTTTAATCCTAGCACGTAGGAAATAGAGGCAGATAGATCTCTGAATGGAGGCCAGCCTGGTCTACAGAGTGAGTTCCAGGATGGCCAGGGCTACACAGAGAAACCCTGTCTCAAGTAAGCAAGAAGCAAGCAAGCAAGTAAACAAACAAAAAGTAAATAAATTTTTAAAAAATTCAGATAAAATCTCTCTTCTACCTCTGTAGAGTATACCAAAGCCTCTAAAAATTTCACACATGTTATTTCTACAATGGTAAACTCAAGTCAGTACTTAAGGCATGTCACTCAAATACTCAAAATCACTCAAAAACCTATGTAATAATTTATAAGGGATGTTCCTCCCTTGGAGTTCTTCTCACTCTTGAGTGTTCTTACTTTTACCTTAATAAATCCATATTCCCTCTGTTTAAGCAATCAGACATACAAAAAATAACTTATATGAATAGTTGTATTTCCTTGCTTTCCTAAAACTATCAAAAAGGTCACTGAAGCATAGACTTTTACACTATGAGGTATAATTAAAGCCCCACTCTTCTTAAACAGTGTCTGTCCCTATTGATTTATGACTATAAAGTAGAATAACTTATCAATCTCACATTCACTGGCATCTAGATCCCATCAATAGATTCTACTGAATTATTGTACTAGTGTTTTTTGTTACAAGGAGATAACACTAACTGATTTAGCTTTATAAAGGATAAGAACATTAGTTTTCTAAGAATGGAGAATTTGAGCTAATCTCATTTGCTATTTCAGGCAGTTTTATCTTTTTAAAAAATTAATATTTTAATTTAAAAATCTGCATTCATTGTATGTTTGGAAGGGCATACATGCCACCATATGCCTGTGGAGATAAGAATACTGCTTTCAAGTGTCAGTACATTCTTTCTACCTTCTAACAGAATTTTACCTTTATGTAGTGTGTGTGTGTGTGTGTGTGTGTGTGTGTGTGTGTGCGCGCGCATAGGCAGACATGGAGGTCAGAGGACAACTGAAAGTTGGTTCTCTCCTCCCAGATGGAGGTTTCGAGGAGTGAACTCTGGTTATTAGTCTTGGCAGCAAGGACCTTTACCTGCTGAGCTATCTCCATGGCCCAGATTACAGTAACTAACATACCTTAGAACCAATTCATCTGAGAGGACCAGGTGCATGTATATGCATAAGTGTAAAAAAGTTTTTGAATAATTTAATCTACAAACATCACAAATAAATGGCAACTAGAAGTATGTGTGCTTGTGTATGTATGAGTTCAAGCTCTTTACCTAGATTACTACAAATGCTTCACAACAAGGTTTTTTCCTTTCATTCTGTTCTATCAATACAGAAACCTGAATAACACTTTTAAAAACGACTTGGAATATTTCATTACTTTACTGTCTCCTCCCAAATCTTCCAGTCATACTTAGAGCACACCTATGTTCTTAGTTATCTATAAGACCTATGGTTGGTCCCCATCTCCTTAAGGGTACCCTTTCTGCTTTTCTAAGTCTTTGTTCTCTGCATGCCAGCCAAGGTCTCCCATTTATTCTCAAGCACACCAACATACCTACTTCCCTAGAACTTTGCACTCCATTCCTCTTCCTTAAATTAAAAATACTCTTCCCTAGATGCTCACGTGTAGCTCTCTCATTTCAATCATCTTCTAGATGCCACCAAATCTGAAAGAGTTTCTAATTGTGATGTTTAATAGCACCTCCTCTATTACTCTATGACCTTATACTGTTTTTTTTTTGTCTATATTGCTTATCAACCCAGTGTTAAATAGCATTTACTTAATAACTGTCTCCCCCCCCCCCCCCCGCAAAACTCAGGTATCGATGCAAAATAGGAAGCAGAAAGACTGTAACAGCAAGAGTTGATGGATGCCTGCAAGGAAACATTTGTCTTCCAGACACAGCAGGACTGAAGCACATAGGAACTCACAGAGACTGTGCAGGACACACAAGGCCCATACAGTCTCAGTTCAGACAGGGTCCAAGCACTGAGAGGAAAATTTAGACACGGGTTCTCAGCCCTAAGCAAGAACTGCAATTGGCACCTGTTCTCACTTTAGAGTAGGCCCCACACCCAAGAATAGTTGGCCAACACAAAACAAACTCAATGGTATTTTTGTACACTTTTTGTCTTAACTTGCTTTGGGCATTTTTTTGTATTGCTGGTCTTTTGCTTATATACTTGGCTTCTGTTTTTGTGTGAGTTTTGTGTGTGAGTTTCTTGATTTTGTTTGTTAAAAAGGGGAAAAACATAAAATTGGGTGTATAGGAAGGTGGAGAGGATCTGGGAAGAAGAAAAACATGATCAAAATAAATTATATGGAAAATTATTTTCAATTACAATAATATCTATTAAGGCTGGAGAGATGGCTCAGTGGCTAAGAGCACTGGCTGCTTTTCCAGAGGACCCAGGTTCGATTCCCAGCACCCACGTGGCAGTTCACAACTGTCTGTAATACCAGTTCAGAGGATCTGACACCATCACACAGACATGCATGAAATCAAAACACCAATGTACATAAAATAAAAAAAAATTATTTAAAAAACCCTATATATCCTTAACCAGAAGGAAAGGTCCAGGAATATAAAGAACTTTTCTCTCCTTATTGGGCTGTACTTTCTAATCCCAAACTATAGTATACATATTGTTTATATATACACATCTGTATGTGTACGTACATATATGTGTGTGCATGTATATTTAAATATCTTTGAAAGGATACAAACCAAGCTGTTTCACATTTTCCATTATGAATATATTTAAAAATTTAAACTCCAATCTATGTATATTTGTCCATAATAAGAGTCCTGATTAAACATGCTATTTGGTTTTTATTCATTAGAGAATAAAGTCCTATAAATTAAGATAAATAAGTCTCCCCTCACCTCTAAACAGGAACTGTCATATGATCAAGGACTACATAAATACACTAAAATAACTCTTCCCTTAAAAAAAAAACAACAAAAAAACAAGCTATTTTCTTCCTATGAGGAAAATTATTTCATGAAGTCAGTATGACAGCAGTTTGAAAATATAACGCTAACTATACACAAACCTTAGCGATGGTTATAACTGAGTTTTTGCCATCATTTCCATTGTTTTTCCTTTAAAACATAAAATGTCTATGCTAATACATTCTGAATTTCAGAATTCAGAGACTAAATTCTATTTACAATGACTAAAACAAGTATTAACAAGAAGCAAATTGATGTTAAGTAATAAAATATACTTGCTATTTACTGATAAATACATACAGATACCTATTTAAAAACAGGTATTTAGAAAGGCTTCCACTACTGAGGTTTTCTTTTGATATTACTAAAAGCAATGTGAATGCCATTAGTAGTACAACTATTTGTATTAAAGTATAGCTCAAAAGTAGAGAATGTATTTAGCGTACACAAGGCCCTGGGTTCAATCCTATGCTCACAGACACCAATCCTATGCACATAGACACACACACACACACACACACACACACACACACACACACACGGGGGGGGAGGGAGGACAAACACACACGAGAGAACAATTATAATCTGGAAATAAAATTATCTAATCTGTTAAATATTCTAAGTGAAAAGTTTCACTTTGTTAACTCATTCATTTAAAAAAAAAAAAAATGTCAAAACATAGCTCTAAGTATTACCGAGGGTCCTATAGTAAGAAAGGACATGTAAAAGACAGTGAGTGTTGTTTAATGCAGGGACCATTTACATATATGCAGATACGGCTAAGAGAAACTAGGAAGAGATGATGAAGTGTTCCCAGATCCACCACAACTAAGGAGTTATTCCCACTCTAAGCCTACAAGAGGAAGAGAAGGGAATGGGGAGTAGTTATTAGACCAAGAGAATTGGGATTAAAAAAGGGCGCCACACAACGACTGAGCACAGCTACTCACAGCCTGAAGGCCAGGAAAGAGGAAGACGGTAAAGTAAACACTCCTACCTCTTGGTCCTCCTGTCAGTGCCTTCCGTTGGCTGAACCCAATCAGAAGTCAGGGGACAAGGCAGAGCAGTTGATGCAGTCCTTAGAAATCAGCCTCCTGGGGCACAGAGCAGAGTGTACGGGTGGAGAGTGCGTTTGCAGAAGCATATGGTGACTAACAGCAAAGCACAACCTGAGTATTAGTTTTCAAGAACAACTGAACGAAATTAGAAAACAAAGAAATTTTACTAAGGATTCAACAAAAACTTGGGCACAGTTTACAGATAAGTGATACAAGGTCACTGCAGCTAGTGTGTACTTCTTCCATCTAAATGTATGCATCTTTGTGAGTTCTGGGCTGCACTAATCATTAAAACCAAGTATCCAAATAAACCTAGCATAAAGGATGTTTCAAATATCTCAACAAGCAAGTATTAAACCAAACCTTGACAAACAAATCACAATGCTCTCATAAAAAATAATTTTTGTACTATTAATACTTGGAGAAATGCTTACTTGCAATTTATAAATATAAATAAGCTGTAGTACACACACTAGTCCCCCCCTCCCCTTCAAAGATCAGCTTATAAAAATTTAGGACCCTGACAATGTCTTGGTGAAACCAATCATTTTGTACAAATAATATATACTAATTTTTTTTTTTTAAGTTTGGGGACTACTGCTTTCATCTTTAAGCTACCTGATATCCATGTAAGAAAGCACTAATCACGACGACTATTTATTTTCTACTGTTCCTTCCCTTTTGTTCCCCCAGTCATTATTCTTATTTCCCTTGAAATTCTCAGCTCAACCAGAAAACTAGTATTTTGTCTTGGCTTTCATTTTCTCTAACAGAATTCAGCTTTTCACTAGTCATAAGGAATCTGGAACTCGAAATGCATTAACAAATTTTCTTCTCTCCCTTAACCAAATTTCCCATGTATTTAGCTTCTTTTACATGTTAGCCTAAAGTCCCACTTCTCACAGACTTCTACTCCTAAGCAATACTATCAAAAGCAAAGCCTTGTGGTTTATTTTTTAGTTATAAACAAATGGACTCAATTGAGACAAAAACTCCTTCTTTGAACGTAGTTAACACCCCCTCTTGGCCTCCATAACGGCCACCTCTAACTATGGAAAGACTTCTTCACCCCACCACCCACTACAACCTAGTAAGGCAGTTCTTCAGTAAGACATCCATCAATTTCCACTTTTGAAAAACTAAGACCATCTAAATTTAGGCATGTGTCAATGTTTCAGTGAAAAACATCTCTGATCCAAAACCAACTGTTGCACAGGTTTTCAATGTTCATATTTCATGAACTTTCCTGAGCATTCCTCTAGCATAAAATCATGTCCAAGTCTGATTAAAAACAGCTACTCCCCTTGAAAATATTTGAACCTAAACTGCTAGTCCTTTGATTCACACTGCAGTCTAACATGGCAACTGCCTGCATATACTCCACTGAATTATTCTTCCCAATCTTCTTGTTAGGAAATTAAAGGGATACTTCCCAGTTCTTACTTTACTCAAGTTCTCTAGCATCTAGTCACTATTTTCTCAAGACCATTAACTGTAACTTAACACAATTAAAACTTTTTGAGATAGAAAAGTAGAGAGGGAATATCCATTCATATAATTCAAATTCATCCAGATATCTACTAAACAATAAAGATTCAGCAATGACCATAACAACAGTTTGTGTATATGGAATTAAAGGTTTAAATATCAAAGATGATTGATATATTCTAGTTGAAACAGTCGTGAAAATACCAACAAAAACCTAACAGAATTCTGAAAGTCAGAATGGAAAACAAAGATTTGGGTTAGAAATAGTTAATACTTTTGAGGTAGCAGTTACTTAACTAATTAGAAAAGGTCTGCTGGGAAGTTGTGCCCCACACCTTTAATCTCAGCACGCGGAAGTCAGAGGCAGGTAGAGCTCTGAGTTCGAGGCCAGCCTGGTCTACAGAGTGAGTTCCTGGACAGCCAGGGCTACCCAGAGAAAACCTGTCTCGAGAAAAAAACAAAAAGAAAAGAAGAAGTTCTATGGACAAAAATAAGTTATTTTTTAAAAGAGAGGGAGGGCTTAAAACACTGACCTGGAAATCTTTTGATAAGCAACGCCATGGGAAATGAGTAATGTATCTAGAAGAATACATTCAGACACAGAAGTTCTAAAGGGGCAATTGCAGGAACTACTTACAGATCAAGGAAAACCCAGCAAACGAATGCTGAAAAGATGAGTTAAGGGGTAACTTAATAATGCAAAAACAGAGACCAAAAGTTTAACTGGTAAGTGGCCTAAACTCTCTAATTTTCCAAATCAACTGAGAAAGAAAAAAAGCCAAGGATTGAGAAAGAAGACATTCATCTTTAGTAAAAGTCAAAGACAACTTCAGCAGAAACTAACTGCAAAGACTCTTCAAGTTAAACATTTATATGTCTTATTTATTGATACAGCAGCAGATCAATAAAAATACTACCCATAACAGAAGACAGACCACACTGTAAGTTTTAAAAACCACACATTCTGAACTTTGTACAAGGAGATAAATACCCATGATAAATACCATAGACCATAGGAAGCTTAACAAGAAAGAAGACCCAAGTGTGGATACCTGAAACCCACTTAGAAGGGGAACAAAATAATCATGGGAGGCAGAGGGAGAGAGAGAGAAACCTGGGTAGAAGAGGGGAGTGGGGAGGGGAAAAGGCGGGGCAGGATCAGGTATGGGGAGAAACAAGAGGGATACCAAAAGAGCCAGGAGAATGAATTGAAATATGCAGCAGTGGGGGTAGGGGGAACCTCTAGAAAGTTCTGGATATGAGATACGAGAGGCTACCAGGACTCAATGGGGATGACATTAGCCAAAATGCCCAACAGTGGGGAGCCAGAACTAGAAGACCACCTCCAACAGATAGACATGGCCCCCAGTTGAGGCAGGGGCCCACCCATACATCTTCAAAATTTTTAACACAGAATTGTCCCTGTCTAAAGAAAATGCAGGGACAAAAATGGAGCAGACTGAAAGAAAGGCCACCCAGTGCCCCTCCCAACTTGGGATCTATCCTATAGGCGCACACCAAACCCTAACAGTATTACTGATGCCATATTGTGCTTGCAGAAAAGAGCCTGGCATGGCTGTCCTCTGAGAGGCTCTGCCCGTATCTGACTGAGACAAATGCAGATACTTACAGCCAACCATTGGATTGAGGTTGGGGATCAATATGAAAAAGTCAGAGGAAGGACTGAAGGAGGTGAAGGGGATTGCAACCCAATAGGAAGAATAACAATGTAAACTAAATGGGACCCCTCAGAGATCCCAAGACTAAGACTAAAACTAAGGAGCACACATGAGCTGGTTTGTGGCCCCAGGCACATGTGTAGCAGAGGTTTGACTTGTATAGCCTCAGTGGGAGAGGATGTGCTTAGTCCTGTGGAAACTTGATGCCCCAGGGAAGAGGAATGCTGATGGGGGTGAGTGGGAGGGTTGGCAGGTAGGGGAGCACTCTCTCAGGGGGAGGGGGGACCAGGATAGGGGACAACGTTTAGAATGTAAATAAATAAAATAATTTAATAATTAAGATAAGAAATTTATCATGGTCCAGAGAAAACCACACATTTGGATTAGACTAAATCTATGTCTCAGTTTTGTTTATTTGAATTTAAGATACATTGGTAAACCTAAAGTTGTTTACTTTTATATAAAAATACTGTCTGAACAGTGCCTTACCAACCTTGGCAAGTTTGATTTCTAGTTAGCTCTCCCAAACATATTACTACTGCTTAGAGTTATTCCTTGCCACACAGAATAATTCAAGAGGTTTCAGTGCAGGCAGAACATAATAAGCTCATTACTAAGTGAGTTACTAACTCATTGTCCAAATATGTCTGTGTTATCTAAAAGATACTTGAATAGGAGACAGGCAGATATCTTGGCTTCCTGGCCCTGGCTCTTCTCTTTATCTACCAAGCTCTATATCTATATCTGTAACAGTTTGAAATAGTAGATTATAAATTCAGGAAACTTTCATATTTTGATAATGGCACAAAGATACACAGGAAAACTCAAGTTTTGCCTTTGTCATCTTGAAATAACAAGTCCTAATAAAGTAGTAGGAACCTAGCAAAAGCTAAAACAAAATTGGAATTAGGAGGATATGTCAATTAAATATTGTGATATCTACAGAAAATACCTAATGCTTGAGCTATTTTTTTATCTTTTATTTCACAAACAGGAATACCATTTATCTTCTCTACGAACCAGTAATTTATATAATTTTCTCATATATTTCTTGTGTCAAAGGACCAAAACTTGAGTTTTTACAAATGTCCAGTCTATCAAGTTACTAAAGAGACAAACTCCTTATAGAAAAATAGAAGAAAAGTAACTCCAGGTAAAATATTTGTTTTGGCAGAGGACCCAATTTACCAGATATTAAAGGATTTTAGGGTCTGAAGAGAAGGACTTACTCAGTAAAAAGCACTTGTTTTGTAAACCTGGGGGCCTAATTTTACCATGAAAGCCTAGGTAAGAAAATCTGGGTGGGGCAATATGTACCTGTAATCCCAGCATTATGGAGAAAGGAGGATTCCTGGGGCTTGCTGGTTGCTAGATTAGGCCTGCCTCAAAAGAGGTGTACAGTGTTGCTGAGGATGACACCTAAGTTGTCCTCCTGCCTCCACACACATGTAAGCAGAATGCACATGCTTGTATATTCTCTCTCTCTCCCTCTCCCCCCAACAGACACACAAAGAAATTTAAAATCACAAAATTAAAGAAATATAAATGAATAAAGGTCAGCAACAGAGTGGAGAGTTCAAAATACACCCAGGATGTTGTCATAAAGATGGCATTTCAAAACAATGGGGAAAAGTGATGCTGCAACAACTGGCTGCACACAAGAATAACAAAACAGCTGGAATTCAACCTCAATCCTTGACTAACAAATTCAAGATAGACACACTCTTTTTTTTCATTTTATTTATGCCTTCATTCATCATTAGACACTTATAGGCAGTGTGGCTAGGGACTGATACAACTGCTGTAGTAAAGACATACAAAATCAAAGTAAGCAAATATACATAAGTTCTAAGTTATATACTCTTAATTCAGTCAAGAATAATTTCTCTGAGGAAGTGACAGCGGGAGCCAACCATGCAAAACCAAACCAAAATAACAACAGCAACAACAAAAATTTAGGAATATATGTTCAAAATAAAAGATCAAGTACAAAGGCCATGAGATGAGAAATGGTTTAGAAGGTGAGATGGCTTGTTGTCAAGCCTAATGACCCAGGTCTGATCCCCAGAACATGTGATAGAAAGAGAGAACCTCCTCTCCCCAGCTTGTCCTGTCCTCCACTCTAGAGCCACAGCACCTAAACACTAAGTAAATAAGTAGACAGTGGGGAAGGCCGGGGAGGTGGGTTTGGCAGATATGTAGGAAGAACATATTAAATTCTTTAATGTACCCAAAATGCCAGTGAAGCATTTATCCGTAAGAGTACTTCTCTCAATATACATATTTAAATGCCTGATGGACAGAAAATGGACAGAAAAGGAAAAAGAAATTAGGCAACGACAAGTAAGAAATGGTAATGGCTTGAACGTAAGCAGCAACATTAGAAATACTTAAGCTCAGAATTAATTGACATTTTAATAAGGGAAATAAATGAAATGGAAGAAACTTGAAAAAACACAAGTGTTTTGGCCAGAGCTACATAGGCTTAGCACCAGTAAAACTAGCACTACTACCGTAACAGGAGTAAACATGTTTGAAATGGGTATTAGATACCAATTAGATATAGGAAACAACTGTGGGCTCAAAACAGAAATAGACTGTACTGCTGGTCTATCTCTCTATGTAAAGTGTGCATGTGCGTGCAATGTACACATGCATGTAAATGCCATACCTGTGTGTAAGTATGTGGAGAGCAGAAGTTGAACTCTGGTATATTTCTCAATTGCCTTTACCCTATTTTCTAAGACAGGATCTCTCACTGAACCTGGAGCTTTCTAACTGGTTAGACTGGTTGGTCTGCTGAGCTCCTCTGCATCCTCTCATCTCTGCTTCCCAATACTGGGATTACAGGAATGCATTGCCATACCCAGTTTTTATGTGAGTGCTGAGGTTCTTAATTTATACAAGTACCTTATCTCCTAAGCCAACTCCCTAGGTCAAGGAAACGTCTAAGAAAAATTTTACTTCTTTCTTATACCATTTAGCTTTTGCTACCAGAAATACATATCATTTCTTAACTTAATAAACAATTGATAATGCAAAATTAATCACTGAATTGCTAGTTTCTTTAGATTTCCATAATAGTTATTTTATGCATCCTGCTGGTGGTTTGGTTTTGAGACAAGGTCTCATCTTTTTTTTTTTTTCTGGCCCCGCTCGCTCTGACCCAAAGATTTATTTATTTATTTTATGTAAGTACACTGTAGTTGTCTTCCCCAGAAGAGGGCATCAGATCTCATTATGGATGGTTATAAGCCACCGTGTGGTTGCTGGGATTTGAACTCAGGACCTGTGGTTGCTGGGATTTGAACTCAGGACCTCTGGAAGAGCAGTCAGTGCTCTTAACCAATGAGCCATCTCTCCAGCCCACAAAGGCTCATCTTAATAAACAATTAATAATGCAAACATTAATCACTGAATTGCTAATTAATTTCTTTAGATTTCCATTAATAGTTATTTTAGGTATCCTGCTGTTGGTTTGGCTTTTGAGACAAGGTCTCAACGTGTACCTCTAGCTAGCCTATAACTCACTATGTAGACCAGGTTGCTCTCGAACTCAGAGATCCATTTCCCTTGTCCTCCCATCTACTAGGAATAAAAACATGTCACTCTGCCTGGCCTATGTTATTATTTTAATAATATTACAAGTATTGTAAATCCTACAACACTAGGTCTCTAGCCCCTATGCCCTGAAATTCCTTATAACCATTTCCTCCCCAGTCTGTCTCTTAATAGAGAGACTCCTTTTTCTCAATCCCTGCATCTTCTGGCAACACAGCACAGTGGTTAAATATTGGCTGTTAAGCCAAAGCACCTACATTCCTATTCAAGTCCTGCCACTAATTAGTCTGGGTAAACTAATCTTCTAGTACCCAACTTTTCCATTTGTAAAACAGTTCATGAAATCAGAAACTACCTTTCTAAAGGATTCTATGTTATGTATATGTGTGAGTGTTTACATGTGTGCATGTGTAACGTGTGTCAGTGCCTCAAGAAGCCAGAAAGTGGTACTAGATCCCGCAGAACTGGAGTTCAAGGTGGTAATGAACTGTGGATGCTGGGAACTGAACTGGGATCCTCTGCAAAAGCAACTAATGTTTTTATCCTGTGAATCATCTCTCTAGTCTCTCAATAATATCTTAAGAGCTATGAGAACAACAATGTATATAAAGCCTTTCAAACAAGGGTGCAGTGACAATAAATGTTAATTAGTGTTAAACTAATAATAAAATGTAACTTCAAAACTTTTGCTAAGATTTTATATGTTACAGGCAACCAAGCCAGGCTTTTTTCTACTTCTTACTCTAGACCACTGGTTCTCACCCTGTGCGTTGAGATCCCTTAGGGGTTGGGTGGGTGGGGATATGACTGACCTTTTCACAGGGGTTGCTTATCAGACATCCTGTATATCAGATATTTATATAATGACTCAAAACAGTAGCAAAATTACAGTTATGAGGTATCAACAAAATAATTTTACAGTTGGGGGTGGGTCACCATGACACGAGGAACTTTTTATTAAAGGATCACAGCATTAGGAAGGTTGAGAACCATCTCTCTAGACTGATAAACCAATCATGAGAGTACTGTTATAAATTAGAATGAAGTGAGGAAAATACTAGAAAACTAGCTAACTTTGTACTACATAAAATACCAAACTTTGTATAGTTTTACTAATCAAAAAATTCCTTTAAAAATCATCATGGTATGATTGATGGCATCAACTTATAGTTAGTCACAGTGGTTTTCTTCTCTTTCTTAGCAGCTCTATTAGTTCCTTTTCTAATTTATGTGAAGAAATAAATGAGGGATAGTTGGCTCACAGTTTCAGGGTACAGTCCATCATGGCAGGCAAAGTATGCCAGCAGGAACATGAGACAGATAGTCACACTGGACCCACAGTCAGGAAGCAGAGAGAAATGAATGATGTTACTCAGCTCACTAGACTCTAGCACACATTAACTATACACTGCTTTTTTTTTTTTTTTTAAAGATAAGGTGCCATGGTATAGCTCCCACTGGTATGAGATCTTTGAAATCCTTCTGCTAAAGTGCTGTACTGAAGCAAATACCAACACCCCCAGCCCATACTACCTTTCATTATATACACACTGGTACATCTGCCGGTCATTTCCTCCCTCCCTCCCCCTCTCTTCTTGTAGTATGGACAGCTGAACCTACCAGCACCTCACACAAGGCAGGCAAGGTCAGTGTCACTCTCCCCAAGTCCTCTAAGCAGGGTCTTACTCAACTGGACAAGCTAACCTGACTTCAAACTCAAATTTTATCAGGCTTCTAAAAACTGTATTCATTCCTTGAGGAAGAGAGTGCGAAGCCTTTTTCCAACTCAACAAGTAATTACTAAAATCCTTTGTTTTTAAAGAGCCACTTACTTTTTAATTTCAAGTGAATAGTCACAAAAGTTAAATAGCAGCACACCACGTAGAAAAAAAAATCCCTGTGTTCAGAAAGAAATTATTTTATATATGACATAAACGTATTTTATATGACATATATATGACAGTATGCATTAGGTTGCAAAACAAAACCCTGTTAAGAACAAAGCACATTAAAGGTGATAATGACCCAAAAGAGGAAAGTGACTTAAAGAATGGTTAGAAGTCTCAGATAAGGAAGCATCAGAGAAGAAAACAAGGGAGTCAAGAACAAACGTATTTGTAGTACACTCCAAGCACAGGCACAGGTATTCAAAGCAAATAAAAAAGTCAATTTTGTTGATTATTTTCTAATAGTTTCATCTTCTAATTTAAAAATTTCAGATATGTCAAAAGCATCTTGTTTTTGTAACTACAAGAAAAAATACGTAATGAGTTTTTTTAAAAGGCCTGTTTCCTTCTGTATGAAATGAAGTGGAGTCTTCCTTTTTAGGACAAACCTGAGAGAATACTCTTAACTGTCTTTGTAGAAATAGTTTATTTAGTAAGATTTCAAAAGGATATTTTGTTTGTTTGTTTTCTAGTTTTGGATTTTACCTGCCTCTGTGATCAAGCACCAGGATCAAGCGCATGCCCCACCAAACTCTGGTATAGTATTTTGTTTCTATTTTCTTTCAAGGCAAGGCCTCACAAAGCCTAGCAGGCTTTGAATTTATTCTCCTACCTTGACCTTCCATATGCAGGAATTATAGGCATGAGCAATCAGGCTTGTCTGAAAAGCAATTTTAAAAACAAAAATATGAGGCAGTAAGATTGTCTGCAGATAAGGCTGATCATCTAAGCTTGATCTCTGGGACACACATGGTGGAAAGAGAAGCTGATTCCTCAAGCTGTTCTCTGCCCTCTACAAGCACAGTGGTGTGTGCACAAATACACATGGACATACAAATGAATACAATACAAAACATAAAAAATAAAAAGTATGAAATGCTACTGGGAAAATAATATTCTACCTAAGTGCACATTTTGTGGAAAAGATTTCTTGATGTCAATCAAAAAGTCTGAGATTATATATACTACCACAAAAGTCATATAATGTGTTAGTAGTAGATTAGAATTTATTCTTTTTTTTTTAAATTGTGTATGTGTGCATGTTTGTGTGTATGCATGGGTTAGTGTAGATATCCATATGTAGGCCAGCAATCAAGGCTGGGTGTCTTTCTTCATCACTCTTCATGTTACTATTTTGACAATATTTATTTACTTTCTTTTATGTGTACAAGTGTTTTACCTGCATGTATATATGTGCACAATATGTGCATACCTATTACCCAGGAAGGCCAGAAGATAACACTGGATCTTTTAGAACTAGCCATGTACGGTTGTGGAACCACTGTGAGTGGGTGCTTGGCATCAAACATGGGTCTTCTGCAACAGCAACAAGTGTTCTCAACCACCAAGCCATCTTTCTAATCCTCTCTACCTTGTTTTGAGGCAAGGTCTCTCCCTGAACCCAGAGCTTACCAACTGGCCACACTGGCTGGCCAGCAAGCCTTGGGAATCTGCCTGTCTGCACTGCCCTACCTCTCTGGCAGTGCCACCATATCCAGCTTCTACAAACTTGGAGATCCACACTCAGACCCTTATGCTCCCTTTAATGGTAGGTATTTATTGACCTCTTTATCTTTCCAACCCAATTTTTGCCCTTAAAATTATTTTTGTTAGCATGTACTAATTGTACAATGGTGCTTTATTATAACATTTCCATAAGTGAATATGAATGAATATAAGCTCCATCACCTCTAGCTCTCCTTTATTCTCACATGCCTAATAATCCAACGTTTACCTTCATGATATGCCCTACACCATTATATACACAAGAAACGCATCATGGGATGGTTTGTCCTTTCAAGACTGGATTAGATTAGAAATTTTTTCAATTGCTAACCTGCTAAGCTGCAAGTTTTGCAAAATAAAGCTGTAGTTCCTACAAACTGGGATGCTATCATTTGAAACAAAATTTATCTTTAACAAATGGAATGTATCTAAAGAAGAAAAGACCCCAAGCAAATATCGTATGCCAAATTACCAATTCAAACACTTCCTGTACTTTATCTCTTAGCCCTGCTTTTCACTGATTTTAACACAAAAGACAAACCTCACAGATGAGCAACATTTATAAGGTGAAGTAGTTTTATTTTCTATATTCACTATTTTTAATCTTTTAGCAGATTCCAACACCAAAAGGGACAAACATGAACTCTAAGACATACTAACATTTGAAAAGTAGTACCCAAAGAGTTATTTCTACCTGAAAATTCTTTCAGAAGTCTGTACTCAAAAACTTCAGGCAGTAAAATTTGTATTCAATCCTTAGTACTAGCTACTTTAAATCTTTAAAACTGCACCTAGAAATCTTGTGAGTTTTAGATTTTGAGTGAAATTAAAAAACAAAAACCAAAAAGAAACAACTGCAATACATGATCATTGCAGAAAAAACAAGAGTAGAAGGATAAATTAAGACACCTGCAGTTCTACGGTGCAGCTACTACTACATACTCTAAGTATACTGTATCACAGCCCTGATGATTCCCATTCAAACCCAACTTTTTACCTATATAGCTGTACTGGCTGGTTTTCTGTGTCAACTTGACACAAGCTGAAGTAATCACAGAGAAAGGAGTTTCAGTTGAGAAAATGCCTCCATGAGATCCAGCTGTAAGGCATTTTCTCAATTAGTGATCAAGGGGGGAGGATCCCTTGTGGGTGGTACCGTCTGTGGGCTGGTAGTCTTGGGCCCTATAAGGAAGCAGGCTGAGCAAGCCAGTAAGCAGCATTCCTTCATGGCCTCTATATCAGCTCCTGCTTCCTGCTTCCTGCCCTGCTTGAGTTCCAGTCCTGACTTCCTCTGGTGATGAACAGAAGCATGGAAGTGTAAGCTCAGTAAACCCTTTCCTCCCCAGCTTGCATCTTGGTCATCATGTTTGTGCAGGAATAGAAACCCTAAGACAATAGTGTATTCAAATTTGTAAATATTACTTTTTCAATAAACTCTTTTAACATACAAAATAACATGTTTACTATATCAACTTAGGAATACACACAGAACATTTGTTAAAGGGGCTAAGGATGTAGCTTAGTTGGCCCAGTGCCTTTCTAGCATGCACAAAGCCTTGGGGTTCAATCCCCAGCACTCAAGATTCTGTAGAAAGGAAAGAAAGAAGGTGGGAGATATATCTAGCAACTTTCTACTTAGCAATAACCACAATTATTTTTTTTTTATTTCTCTGGTTTTAAAGTATATGCACTCAATATCCTCAATTCTAAGCATGAATAATTCTAGAACATTTACAAATCTCAAACAGTTTGGGTAGATAACATTACCTACCACTGAGATTTATTAGTCTTTCCCAGCTAAAGCAAAACAAACAAAGGTCAGGTAATTTAATAAGAATGTTAAAGATTTGTAATATTATACATGGTTGTGGACACTAAAAATGATTTGTTCTGAGTAATTCTAATTTTAAGAAAATAGTCTAAAAGTGATCTGAAAGCTAAAATACAAGTATAAAATGGAATAAAACTTCTTAAAATTGTTTTTCTCAGGTATCTGGCCATAGTACTGGAGCTTACAACCATACTGATACATTTTTTATTGTAAGAAATCTACAATATTCTCAAATATTTTCAGGTGGAACAGAAACTTCAGATAAAGTTTACAGTACCGAAAATAACACCTTTTATTGGTGCCATAATATATTCTTTCTAGCCTTCTATCAAGCTGTCCAGCTTTTTTTATTTTATTTTTTGACTTTGGTATTATTATTATTATTTTTTATTTAATACTTTATTTACATTTCAAATGTTTTCCCCTTTCCAGGTCTCCCCTTTGGAAACCCCTTATCCCATCCCCCTTCCCCCTGTCTCTATGAGGGTATTCCCCCACCCACCTACCCACTCCCATCTTCCCTCCTTGGCATTCCCCTATACTGGGGCATCTAACACTCTCAGACCCAAGGGCCTCTCCTCCCCCTGATGGTCAACAAGGCCCTCCTCTACCACATATGTGGCCAGCACCACGGGTCTCTTCATATGCATTCTTTGGTTGGTGGTCCAGTCTCTGGGAGCACCTGGGGGCCTGAGCAGTTGCCACTGTTGCTCCCTCCCTATGGAGCTGCAAACTTCCTCAGTCCCTTCTTCAACTCCTCCGTCTGGGACCCCTGCTTTCAATATATGGTATATACATTTTAATCACAGTCTTTTATTATCTTTTCCTCTCCCAAAAGACTGCTAAAGACCAACAATTCTCATATAAAGCTCTGCCTTGGTACCCTTGTCCAACACTGTACTCTTCTGTCTCCAGATCTGTGTGTTTCTCTTCATCTATCAACCTGAAGGAACAAGATAATGTTTACCAATATATCTAGAGGATTTTATGCACTATCTAGTACAGAACTGCTCAAATACATATTCAATGATATCAACTTCGTCCAGCTCAAAACTACAATGTCTTGAATAAGATATTTTAAACTTATTCCCCCATGCCAGTAGCTTATGCTATGTCTATATACCTCTAACACTCTAGAACATAGCTCATTACAGTATTCCCAAAATATGTTCTCATGGAACACATAAGAGTACTTTATAAGCTAAGCCAAGATTTCCAGTCAATCCCATCAAGTGAATTCAGAAATATTTATACTATCAACAAATCCAGCTTATCGTCACTGTCACTATATGGATGATGAAACAGAAATTTGTTATACCTTGTTCATAGTACCAGTACCACTAGGCTGCTCACTAATGATGATGTGGCATCCTCTTTACCTACCTCATACCTCATCAACTGCTCAATAGAAAGTTCAGTAGTATATGTAGCAGCTCAAAATAAAACAAAAGTTTTTACATGTCTTTATGGAAGTCAGAGGACAACTTCCAAGAATCAGTTCTCTCTCTCTACTCTATCAGAGGAGTCCAGGGATCAAATCAGGTTCTCAGGCTTGGCAGAATACCTTTTCCCACTGGGTATTCTTGCCTGTTCCACATATGCAGCAACTTTAAAGAAAATTTTACCATTTGAAAATAATAACTTAGTGTCTAAGAAACACACATCAGAAGACAAAACATAGATAACATGTGATACTGGTTTAATTACCAACATACCACACACCTCTTTATGATACTCATAAAGTCATCTATTTTCTGAAAATCATAACATAAAAAGTCTGTAGAATACTGTTCTTGAACATCTATATATCCAACTTGTATTCCAAGAAGCTGTAGTTTTCACTTAATTCTGCCCACTCAAAATACTTGCTTAGTTATGACTCAGATTTTAAGCTTATATAAAAAAAGAAAAAAAATTAGTATCTACAAATATAGGCTAGCACTATATGTTTGCATACATCAAATACTGGCACAAAAACACAAGGAACTCAAAGCTATCTATATGAGACCATCACATTACTTTTGCTACTAAAATGCATGAATTTTTATTTCTTTTGGCCTAATAAATCAGAAACATTTATTTTTTTTTTTAACTTTACAAGATTGCTAGCTTAAATTCTAAGCGTAGACCCCTTGGGAATATTTCTAGGTATAAGCTGTTGGAAATAATGGTATTTATACATTTTCATGCAAAAGAAAAAATAACTTGTCATTTTTGTAGGACGAAGATTTGTTATGTCCACAGTAATTTTAAATCTACAGTTTAGCTGATCTATGTGCTACCTTTCAGAACCTCTGTACAGCTATCCTGTCTCATTAGTCTACATGCTGGTTTTATCTTCTGTAAAACTGGGTGGATTACAAGAACTCTAAGGTTCTTTCTGTGTTTAAAATCCTGTGACATCAGTTTGGAGTATATTTAGCTATTTAAAAATAATGACATGTAGACTGGAGAGATGGCTCAGATGATTAACAGCACACACTGCTCTCTCCCGAGGACCAGAGTTTGATTTCTAGCACTCACCTCAGGTGGCTCACAACCACCTGTAACTTCAGCTCCAGGGAATCTGACAAACTGTGGCCTTCACAGGCAACTGCACTCACATGCATATCCCCCCCCCAAGTTAAAAATAAATCTTTTAAAAAAGTTTTTAAAATTTTTGACATTCGAATGTACTGCTTTTTAAATATGTGCCATTTCCACCATAATGCACTGTAAAGAGTAACAAACACAGTAAAAAAAAACAAATAAAAATATTAAAAATAACTTACAAATTAGTAAACAGTTAACCAATTACCAAACAATTCTACTTCCTGCAGAATGCAAAAACAACTTTAGTCTGTTTAAAGAGAATCTGCCTTTTAATGAGTTAACACTCACTATATTATTCTTTTAGTGAAATTAGTAATAGATTTAAAAATAGTATATGAGAAGCCAAAGACAAATGAATAACAGATTATTTTACATATTTTATACAATGCCTAAGTTCAGATTTGAGATATTCATTTTATTTCACTACTGCGCTTAATACATCCAGTTATATAAGCTATAGTATTACTTTGTTGTTTTTTTTTTTAAAAACACTCATTTAGTCCTCACAGCAACTTTTTAATGTAGATAATATTTTATAGACCCTATTTTATAGATAAGGAAACAAGTCATAAAAGTCAATCAGTCAAGCTCATCGCGGTAATATATACTCAAACCCCTATTCCAGGAGTTGGAGAGGTGGCTTAGCATTTAACAGCCCTTGATGCCCAATCAGGAGGACTTGAGTTCAGATCTTATTACCATGGAACAAACCTGTAACCCCTGCTCCAAGGGAGATGAAGACTGAAGGCTGGCTGGGGCTTGCTAGCTTCCAGTCTCTAAAATGCAAATCTCACGTTTTCCCAAAGGAAAAAGTGTAGAGTGATAGCAGACGCCAGACACTTTCTTCTGATTTCCATTGCATGATCATTCCCCCTACACAGTGCACATACACTCTCCCACACACACAAAATTGAAAAAATCTTGGTAATTAATTAATCCACTTTAATTAACATTTCTTGTATTTAAAAACTTTTCTACTACTGAAAAAGTTAAATTAACTGGGTTCATGTTCACTATATAGTGATTAGTGTATAAAATACCTTCAGTGTCCTATGTTAACTTATTTTCTCTTACTAAAAGGGGGGGAGCATATAGACGGTGTATACCAAAGGCAACATGAATTAACTATAATTTCTAGTAGAATAAAAAATGTTTGAAGCTGGGTTCTTAGCGCCGTGGTAGAGTGCTGGTATGCTTGAAACCCTGTTCTATCTAGCACTGAAAAAAGAAAAAGCAAAAGACCAACAGACCGGCCCACACCATGCAAGTCTAAACTTATGAAAGATGATGTTGGTGCATTCATTTCTTGTCACTGCAAAAATTCAATTTCCTCATGAAACGCAAACATTCAATAACACTTAAATTTCCAATGGTTGAAATTGATAGTAAAAGATACACATTTTGCTCGACCATCTTTCTCTACGAGCAAAATTATTTTTTCTAAATGTATTTTGTCCCACGTGCCGTTGTAAACGGCACGCTAAAACCGTCTACAAGTGGCGGGTTCAACTTCCATCCTACAAAAAGCTTTCCCTCCGCCTACTCCTGCTCTTACATCTTGACCCTATTTATCTACCTGCTATCATACTTTGGGGCTCCTAGGACCGGTCTACCTTCTCAGCGTCGGCGTGCGTGCCCACCACACCCCTCCGGTCCCGCGCTCAGCGCTGCTGCTCCTCCTCCCGCGGATCTAGCACCAACTCAGCACCTATCAGCGCCGCCCCCCAGGCCCTGGCCCAGCCCCTCCTCGGACACGTGTGCGGGTATGTTTGTGTCGGTCTGTCAGTCCCACCAGGGACCGTGCTCGCTTACCGAGAGAGAAGCGCCAACTTCTGCTCCAGCAACATCTCCAGTTTCTGGCCCTGTTTGGAGATCCAGTGGTCGACGCCGTGCAGGCGGTAGCACGTCTCCAGCATCAATCTGAAGTCCGCCACAAACTCGGTGATGCCCCTGTACTGGCCGCTGGAGAACTTCTCCTCCATCTTCAACAGACACATGCCCTGGCCGGGCTGTTGCAGGAGGACGCGACTGCCCCGGACCCCGCTGCGCCGCCCTTCGGCCACTTCTTCTTCCCTGGCGGCAACGCCCCCCAAGGGCTGCAGGAAAGGGGCGGTGAGGCCGCGGTGCTTCTCCTGCAGGAACTCGCCCAGGATGCGGTAGCCCTGCTGCAGCTCGTAGGTCAGCTCCTGCTCCTGGCAGCCACCGCCCGCGACCACCGTCGTCTCCGCCGCCGCCTCTTCCTCCTCGTCGTCCACCGAGGAGGCACTCCTCCTGCGGACCAGCTCCGAGGCCCGGGCCGCCGCTGCCACCACCTCCTCCTCGTTCCCTTCTCCGGTCGGCAGTGGCGGCCGCTCCTCCTCCGCAGCCCGCTCCATCTCCCCCGGTGTCTCCGGCAGGCCCAGGCTGGGTTGAGAGGAGCGGCCGCACGAGGCGCCGGGGGACGCGTGAGCGCGGGCCGCTTCCTCAGAGATCCGCGGCGCCGCGCAGCCCCTGCCGCATCGGGCCTTGCTCTCCCCAGTCGCCGGCCGGGACCCGCGCGCGCGGGGGTCTCAGGCTCGCGCCCGCGGGGCGGGGTTACATGGCGCGCGGGGGAGGGGGGGAGAGGAGAGCTAGGTGCCCTCCTCTCCCCTCCCCCCGGCGGCGCGCGGCCCGCGCCGGCTTCACCCTCCACACCCCGCCCGCGCGCTCACCGGCCGGGCCGGCGGGGCCTCGGCGCCCCACCCCCTCCCGGGCCGACGGGGCGCTGGGAGGGGGCGAGGAGTAAGAGGGCTCTGCTCCTTCCCGAGTGGGCCGCAGCCCCGCACCGCCGCGGCTCCGGCTCCTCCTCTCCCTCACACCCCCTCCCGCCCCTGTCTACCTGCGGGGGCACCTGGGCAGGAGGAGGTGGCGCACGGACCGGGCCGGGCGACAACTGTCAGTTAGAAGCCCCGCTGGGCGGGAGGGGGTAAGGGGAGGGGCGGAGAGGAAAGGGGGAGGGCACTCAGCCCCCCCGGCCGGGGAGAGCCTGGTAGAGAGGCAAAGAAAGAGGTGCCGTCGCCATTCCCAGCGCGCATGCGTAGTAGCACAGGATGGCCCCGCCCCCTTTGGCCCCTCCCTGCTATGCGAAAGCCCGGACTTGGCTCCGCCAAAGGCCCGGAGGCCGAGTGCATTGCGCGGGCTAATGATGTCATCAATATGCGGACTTCTGTAAGGGGTGGGGTGGAGGGAGAAACAGAGCGCCTGCGCTGGTGCAGTCTGGAAGGCGATTAATAGACTGCAAGTTTCCTTTTGGCGGGACTAAAAATTGTAATATTAGTTTTCTCAAGGCAGTTACTAGGTAACCTTTGTTAACACAAATGAATAACGAGAACGAACAAGAATCTCCGTTGTAAAATATTCTTTGTACCCCTCCTTCCTTGTGACTGGGTTTTGTTTTTACAAAAAAAAAACAAACCAGCATTTAGAAAAGTTTAGAAAGGAAGTTTAAGGGCTCCGCAAAAGAAGAGTGATGGTCTGTAGAACTCTAGTTCTCGAAAGCGAATACAGTTTTCTATTAAAATTTAAAAACCGAAAAACACCTGGATTCTTGAGTTCGGCTAAGAATTTAAGAGAATGCAATCTCACTAAAGTCTCCATATATTTCTAAACTGTCATATCTTTCTCAACTTGTCATTGGTGTGGCTTTAAAATCTCGCTACGTATTTTTATTTTTACGTGACTAAAACGTGGACTCACTACATTAGTTTACATGTTGCTTAAAATGAGGGGTAAATGAACCCCAAATAGATGTTGCTGTTTTCCAATGCACATAATATTCAGACTTACTTGCTTGAAATTTGGAATGAAACATAAAACCAAGCCTATAGAAATGCAAGTAAAACATGATATTCATAACTAAATGTTGAGATCTCACCTTCAAAATGGTTTACGTCTCTATAAACAAGAGTATTAAAGGACTGATAAAACTTAATAGCTTAAACCTTTCTGGTGGGGGCTCAGTAAGTTAAGTACCAGTTGTAGGTAAAATAGTGAAATAGGAATATGAATTTTTAAAGTACTTTACACATACACAGACTTACACACATGCATGTATTTATCTGGCATTTAAGATTTTCTCTCAGACATACCTCGGCTCATGATGAAAAGGTGAGGTTAGTTATACTTCAGCAACTGGCAAATATGCCTGGCTAGGCTTTCCTTCATTTCCTCTGACAAAGCTCACAAATCTGACCCATTTCTAAACGTTTCACAATAGCTTCCATTTTCTGAACCGTGTGCGGCTAAGCTCTTGCTAGTCATTATCTTCTTTAACTTTCTCAAGTGCCACATAAGCTACCTATTAGCCCATCTTACAGATGGGGAAACTAATACCTAGGAAAAGACTGACGAAATTCAAATTTAAGAACTCTTCCAAACTCTAATTGCCCAATTATGAATCATTTGTCAGATTTCCATAAGAAATGAAAAAAGCATATTGATGAAAGATTTCTTAAGACAAAGAGCTATAGATAAATAGAAGAGCCTTAACTCTATTCATGATCTAATCTGAGTTATTATGAAAGAAAAAATGGGTACTTGAATGTAAAAAAAAAAAAACTTTATTAATAGGAAAAATGTTGGTGGTAGGTAAACTATAGCTAAGAGAAAAAGTTGCCATTTAGTCCTACCACCCATAGAAAATGTAAACTTCAAGGTAGCGATTTTTCTATTTATTTTAAATACAATTGTAACCATAGTATATATCAAATTCTGAATTATCTATAATCCTAACTTTATATCCCTGTCTGCAGTAGTCTAGATGGACCTAGTAGGGGGAAATTCCATGTTAAAAAAAATTCCAAAGTACAAAAAAAGAACACAGTAAGAAGGACAATCAACAGTGGTAACACTGATAATTTATTGAGCACTTATTGGTTCAGACATATTTGGTCTGTTACATACACAGTACTCAACAATAGGCTCAGGAAGTCACAACAGACATTCATGTTCGTAAATTTTGAATGAAGTTAAGTAGAAATTCTTTCTATTCGACCAAAAAAAAAAAAAAACAAAAAAAAAAAAACCTTCAACATTAAAGACATTCCATTAATGTAATTAATCCTAAATTGATAGCTGTTTTGTAGTACACACACATACCGATATATGACTAGTCTTAAAGCTCTTTTCTTTTTAATGTTTAAGGATAACATTTTGTTTCACTGTTTCTGTAGAATCTGTTAGGATGCTTCAAAATAGAACTCTATTTAATACCCATTCTGAATAAAGGTTTCCCTTAATGTTGGAAATGGAGGTAATGGGCATATGACATACAAACACAAAGTAATACTTGGCTAAAACATGTAACAATACCTGACTCCCACAAACCCTGACTATTTAGTATTTATTACGCTGTCATAGTCTGGCAAATGCTTTCAGTGAAAATGTCTCCTCAGTACTTCCTCCTCCACACCCATGAGTTCTAGGTAAATTTTTAAAGACAAGTTCTTCTAACTGTCAGCTGGACACTTTAGGAACTGGAATTTAGACATGCTCTGACCACTTTTCAGGAGTACCATATGAAAAGGTTCACTTATATTGTAGAAAACAACTCCTACACCCATTGCAGTACCTTGACATGCTCAGTTTTAGCATCCTTCCCTCACTGTAACAAACAGAAGTGTTACCAAGGAAGAACAAATTTGCCACTGTATTCTTCACCCTCAATTCCAGAAATGTTTATCCTGGAAGTCTCCCTTTCTTTGTGAGCTTTTTGTATCTTGTGACAGTTACAGACATCTTGGCACCAAGTATACCGTCTGCCCAGCATCAATAGTTCAGACAAATAATGATTTATACATTTCACACCAAATAGGGGGAAGGTGACAAATAACTCTAGGACAACTGGAAGCACAAGTTACAACCACAGTTTAAGAGGTGACACATGCAAAATAAGCAGAAGACCTTAACACTAATCCTGGAGAAACACGAAGTATGAACTGCCTAGCAGAGAGAAATGGGATCTCTCATTTGTAATGAATCCACTCATAACACTTTGTAGTTACTTTTATGATGGATGGCATTAAACTGCTTCAAGCAAAACTGAGTAACTCTTGTAAAGCTTCCTGCTGTTCATCATCGAGTTGGGATGTGCATTCCAACCATAATTCTTCAGAAGTCTGTATCTGACGGACAACATTAGCTAGGCGTTTGACACAGGGGTCTTCATGGCTAATAGTTTCATTAATTTTTCCTTCTGCAATTATACTGATGATTTTGGGAAGATTGGAATTATTCGGACCAATCACAACTGGGTGGTTACTTTCAATTAGGTCACAGAGAAAATTCAAAGTCTGAATAGCTTCTTCTTTATCTTCATGCAGCGGAAGCCATGATAGCCAGTGTGGGAGAACTTCGTCCACATTTACACAGTTGGGCTTAAACTTCAGAATCTTTCCAATTGCTGAGATACAGTTCTCTGTAGCAATCACATTTTTTTTGGTTTTGGAATTTGCACACTTAATAACTTTTACCAAGAGTGGAACGGCTTCTGAACACAAAGAACGATAATCATCTCCACCAAACTGTGCCATAACTCCCAGTCCATAAGCAGCAGCTTGCCTGACTTCAGGGTTGTTGTCTCGCATATTGAGAAGCATCGGCCACCGAAAATATTCAACATATTTGAATGAGGTTGGACTGCAGTGCTCTATGATGTCATCAAATATGCATAGTCCCCACTGTCTGTCTGGCCATGGCCTACTTGAACAAATTAGATTTACAATTAATGGGAGTAACTGTTCAAACCACGGCAAAATTTTTTCCTTATAAGTACTAAATAATGAGTGCAAAATATCTGATACTTTAGTCAGAATATAAACATCACATTCATCCTCATCTTGAAGAGACATTTCAACCTGTTGGTCATAATTTTCTTCTTGCCTTTTTACTTGCCGCAACTCTTGGTTTTTAAAGTGCCCTTCAAGTTTTGCCTTCAAAATTCCTCCCAGTTCTTCCAAGTGTTCATCGTTGAGACAACCATCTCCCATTACCTCAATGGACTTGGCAAAAGAATTCATTATTTCTGAAAGTACATCTGTATCAGGTTCGGTTCCAATTGCCTTGATTAAGGGATCACATATAAACTGCCACATCTGTGAAAGGTACTCTGAGCCACGAATTCTTGCACATTCCAAGAGAAAGGGCATGGCTTCTGCAGCTGCCACTCGGACATTGTCATGAAAATAAAATTTCAGCAGAGGAACCATCATCTTCACAACTTGTTCTGTGTATTCCACAAATCCTTCTCTTAACTCCTTAGCATAGTAAACCAACATCTGGCAAGCAGTTGCTTTTGCTTCAAGTCCTGAAGTTTTAATTCCGAAGCTTTGCTGGTCTCCGAGGTTTACAAACTGCCAGCCATCGTCGTCACTCATGTTCTCCACATCCTGTGTGTCTAAGAGAGCGACATCAGGTTTAGCTGAAGCAGTCTTGATAAGAGGCTCAATAACCAGTGGAAGATATTGCTCAAAGTCTTTGCCAAGGATTTTACACATTCTAGCCCAGGCTGAAACCATGTAAGAAGTCTGAGGGTCGTCATCTTCCATGTTATTTAAGTCTGATTGTGTCTTCAACAATAACTGCATCACATTGGATGCATCTTGCATAAATTTTTCCTTCCCAACGGCAAGACCAACATGGCTAATGCACTCAATAGTTTTTCCTCGAAGAAGCTTGAGCTCCTTTTGAACAGCGAGCTCAACAACATGTTTGAGTGAGGGCATAAATAAATCATAATATGGAATAAAGCTTTCTTCTATCGCATCTGCAACTGACGCAATGGTTGTCACAAGTTGTTCTAAGGCCAACTTAGTTCCATTCCGAATCAGCTCTTGAAGTTTAATTACCAAGATGGAATGGAGACTTTTTACCATATTTTCCAAATATAGAACAAGCAATGATTTGGGGCAGTCTTCAATAAAAATAACAAGAGCAGAAGCTGCATGAGATTGCACACGCTGATTACCTTGGTTTTCCATGGTTCGCAACAAAGCTGTAATCACTATTTCATGGAATTTCTTTTGGAAACTAGGTGCAAAATCTGTAGCCATCTGTCCAAGTGTAGTACAGGCAGCAGCCCTTACCCTTGGATGAGGATCCTGAAGAAAAAGTAAAACTGAGTTAACAGTTTCATCTAGAATTGGTTCCATTTGCTGATGGCAACCTTCTCCGATGGCTGACAAGGCCATTAATCCAGCATGTCGACATTTCCAGTCATGGCTCTGAAGCATCTGCATGATATGCTCCTTGGTCATTGGCAAAACAACTTTTCCACCAAGTCCACAAGCCAGTCTGTCTAGTGCACTCTCAGCAGCAACTGCATTGCTGTCAAAATCATCTTCTTCCATTTCATCAGCATTTACCCAGTCATCATCATCTTGTAGATCAACCATCATTGCTAATATATGAGGCACAGCCTGTGCAATAATATTCGTATGCTTTTTCAACATCGGAGTTGCAGTTTCAGATAAGGTCACTATTACTTCCAGAGCCAGCTGGCGTTGCAGATTACTAAGCCTAGAGTCTCCACATAACTTTAGGCTCAACTGCAGAGTATCTTCTAAATAGGGACCCAAGTACTTTGGTACTGTATCTGCAATCTCAACAAGGGATTCTAGCACCGAATCATCATCCTGGTAGCAGGAATCATTCACAGCCTGTAAGATTCCAGGAAGCAAATCTGCAAAGTCTTTAAAAAGAGCAATATTGTTTTCATTAGCAAGGACAAACGTAGCTGCAGCTCTAGCAGATAATGTCCTGATGGCTGGATGCTCTTGATCTTGAATACATTGGTCCAACAACCTCTTGATGATATCCAAATCGTGACGATCTTGGTTCCCAAAAATCCCAGGAAAGTGCCAGAAAACGTGAAGTGCAACTTCCCACAGAACCACATTTTTAGAGTGAATCGAATCAATGAGGAATTTCAGACCTTCTGGCCAATGGTTAGTGCCATTCTCATCTATCAAATTCCTGGCCAGCACCGCAAAAATATCACAAAGCTTTTTCCTCATACTAGCATGTGTTTCTAACTTAACGGCCAGTATCAGTTCAATCTTGACATCTCTCTGAACTTCAGAAGGTAGATTTGGATAGACCTCCTCAAACCCAGAGGACAAAAGCCGTCGTAGCAGTGCGGCAGCCATTTGTCTCACCTCATAACCTGCTCTTCTATTTCGGACGGCGTCTAAGAGGAATGTAGTCTTACACAGACCTGGGATATTCTCATAGACCTCCTCGGCTTGCCTCCGCACCATACAGCTTGGATTGATCAGGTTCTTCAGAAGCTGGTAAAACTCCTGCTTTTCCGACACGGTGGCCGGCAACCCTGCAGACCCGGCCGCCGCCATCGCGCCCTGTCAAAGCTACCGCGACCGGGAAGGAGGGAGGGAGTCTGCGGCTGGGAGCAGTGACGTCAGTGAGGCGACGGCGGGGATGGGTAGGGCGCTGCTCCCTCCGCTGCGGCAGGTTAAAGATGATGGAAAGCCGGGTCCAGGATTTACTGTGTGGAGGGAGCTGAGTGCGTTAATAGGGGTATCGTCCTGTGTTTTCCCATCTGTGTGCACCTGTAGAGGCAGGAAGGAGATGGAGAGAAATTCGCTTGGAAAGTCTACATACTGTATGATGCCGTTATGTTTTTTCTTTTTGTTTTTTATAAAAGATCTCGAATAAGCACGTCTATACGGACTTTAATTAGCACTTGCTATGGAGTGGGGGAGGAGGGAAGAATGGAGTATAACTGCTGTCCGGGATTTTTTTTTTTCCCTTTGGGGGTTGATAAAAATGTCCTGCAATTGATAGTGATGATGGTTCCCCCAATGCCACGTTGTTCTACTAAGAACTACCGAATTATACAATTTAAATTGTTAATTGGGCATAATGAGTAAAACCATAATAAAGCTGTTTGCAAAATAAGCTCAGTTAAAGGATAACGATTCCCTCCTCATTACCACACCCAAAGAAGTAGACCGGTGATATTCAAACTCAGGCGTACATCAGAATCTCTTGTCCTGTGGATTATAACAGAGAGTGGGAAAGACAAATAAGTAAGGTGGAAGATGATCTGGAGTCATAATGAAGCTTCTTGAACCCTGGTCTTCTATATAAGTTACTTTTTTATTTTTGTTACTCAAGATTTTCCTTACATGTTTCTAAACGGTAATATAACAGTTCAGTTATATTACATATAATATAACTGTAATAACAGTTCAGTTATTAAAATCCTAATTACCCGTTAATAGGAAGCTGCAAAGATTATCCTAAGAACAAATTCCCCAAGGCTATGTATTTTTAATTCAGGCAGAGGAGTTATTTAAAACCATAATTACAAGGTGTAACAGGCTGTGTGATCAGATCTTCCTCTCTGTCAGCCATTTCAGCCTTAGGTAATTCTGTAAGGCTTATAAAGGCAGATAAAGTACTACTTTAAAGCAAGAAATGAAGAGCCAAGGAGGCTGAGGCCTTGCCTAAGATAACAGATAAGTCTAAATCCTACCTATTCTTAAGGCAGGGACACCTTTTGTCACCATAAGACCTCCCCTATAATTGTTCTTGCTTTTGCAACATCATCAGAGAGCTTTATTTATTGTGTTCTGTCTTAAACTTTGCCAAGAAATCTGAATTTCAGTTTTGTGAAATTCTGCTTCATATACACACAAAATGGAGAAAAGCTAGTTTTCACATTAACAAAACTGACCAAATAGGTGATCTCATAAATTAATTTGTAATATTAAATTAGTCTCTGAACAGTGTTTCTCATTCTGTGGACTGTTTCAAGGCCGTTTAGGGTGTTTATTTTAAAATACAGATGTTAGGGCCAGCTTCCAAACTACTGTACTAGAATTCTGAGAACTGTAACCCAAACATGCATAATTAATAAACACAGAGAGTTTTATATAAATAACTAAATGTTATAATTACAGATCAAATCCATTTTTGTTCCGACTCTAAGTTACCTACAGTTCTTCATCTTGTACCAGAATCACTGCTTTTCTTGCTGCTCCTAGAAAAAGGTTTGGCTGCAAAACCTCTGCATCTGCAGTTTTAGGAAACGTTAATGAATGCTGGAGAAATGCTTTCCCTACAGCTGCATCCATTCGCATACTAAGAGCTTATTAAAGCCACAGCAAGATCCAATGACAGACCCTCTGCAGTGTTTGGAATGTAAATGAGTGACAGTGCAAAGGCTTGTGCAAATGTGGAACACCAGGGAGCTTAGTCATATTATATTGGGAGCATATAAAAATTAGTACAGCTTGAAAGAATAGTTGAAAATGCTGTTAGGATTGTTCAGTTGTTGAGCCACCAACCAGGAACATCCACAGGCTGGTCCGAGGCCCCTGGCACATATGTAGCAGAGGTCTGCCTGGTCTGGCCTCAGTGGGAGAAGATGCACTTAATCCTTGAGAGACTTGAGGCCCCAGAAAAGGGGGAGTTTTGGGGGGAGCACCCTCTCAGAGGTAAGGGGGAGGAGAAATGAGATGAGGAACTGTGGAGGGAGGACCAAGTGGAGGGCAACCACTGGAATGTAAATAAAATAATTTTTAAAAAGATTGTTCATATGAGTCAGAGGAGGGTCTTGTTAGCCATCAGGGAGAGCAGAGGCTCTTGGGCCTGAGGGTGTTAGATCCCCCAGTATAGGAAAATGCCAAGGAGGGAAGACGAGAGTGGGTGGGTGGGTGGGTGGGGGAATACCCCATAGTAGCAGGGTGAGGGGAGAGGGAATAGGGAGATTCCAAAGGGGAGATCTGGAAAGGGGCAAACATTTGAAATGTAAATAAAGTATGAAAAAAATAAAATAAAATAAAAAATTTTTTTTAAAAAAAATTGTTCAGTCGTACATTTGTTCCACTAAAAAAATACTCACTGGAGCTTTATCGATCATAGTGTTGAACACCAAAAATTAAATACAAGAGGAGCTTGAGAAATGGCTCAGTTGATAAAGTTTCTTCTATGTGAATAGGATGACTACGCAAGTATGGATCCTAGTACCCATGGAAAAGCTAGGCACCCCAGTGCACATATATAACCCCAGCACTGTGTGGGAGCAGAAAGAGACAGGCAGATCTCTAGAGCTCAATGGCCAGCTTAGCCAAATCGATGAGCTCAAAGTTCAGTCACAGGCCTGTTCTCAATAAGGTGAGGTAATTTAGGAAGGTACCAGAAATTGACCTCTGACCTCCACTTGCACAAATGCACACTCCCCCCCATGAACACAAATATACACTACATACACAAAGATAAATGACATGAAGATGCTTATGGAAAATAGTAAATGTCACACACTCAAGGGATTAGTGCCATAATAATTAGTGCCCAGGCATTATGGAGGCAGCTAATCCACTGGGGTGTAGAAGAAGTCAGCTGGGAGTTTGCACAGAACATCATTCCCTTGATCTGAATTACAATTGTGCAGTAAAGGGCAGGGGGAAACTTGATTATTTCTTTTAGTCAATTTTCAGAGTTGGTGACATGAATCTCAGATGGAATTGATGTCTGTCTGACTGGCTTTTGAAAATGAGTCCTAATTAGCTATCTGGAGAGAGGGGAGTTGGGGAGAACTGTCCAAAGTAGACAAAAGAACTTGCTGAAATGCAGAGGCCTTGAGGCAAACTGTGAGAGCTCTCTGTCAATATTCCAGTGTCAGAGCATTAGGTGTGGGGCCCAAGGGGCCTGGGACAGTAAAGAGGAAAGAAGGCATAGAGTAGATGATGAAAGTATCTTATTCCACGCTAAGAAATGTGGGTTCTTTTCCTAAAGGTAACAAGATTGGAATCAGGTGGTATGAATCAAATTTTAGAAAGATTTCTTTGGCAAGAATATGAAAAGGGATGCATAAAGAATAGACATGTAGTAGGTCAATTACCTAGTTCAGTTAACCAGAAAGTCTAAATTTTCAGTAGTTAATGGTAGGAAAGAGGGCAAGGTCTCAGTAGAACACACTAAACAAGGAGGTGACTAAGACATCTTCCCATGAGTTGTCCCAGTCACCTGGTTCGATGACAAGCTGTCAATTGCCAGCTTATTTACTTCTAAAAGAATAAAAAACAGTGCTTGTGTCAATCAACACACTGCTACCTCTTTGGGAGGAAAAAGCTTTTCTCTGTATAGGTGAATCTTGGGGTCCATAATTTGTTCTTTCACTGATCCCCACATGTTCAAATGACAGTTATAATTTCAATAGTAGGAGCAAAACCAAACCCATTTTAGGGCAATCATTTATGACTTCTTGCTTTAGAAAAACACAAGATGATTTAAAATCTTAGCTCTAGGTTTTAGAATAATTCTCTTGAATTCATTTTTTTAATTGTTATCCTCTTCCTTCCCCCATGAGGAAGGGAACAACTCTACATAATACCCCAAATTGGCTTGCCAATTTGGTTAGAATTGAACAATTTTAGGTTCTATAATTAACACCAGCTTTGTTGTATTGGTAGAGCGCGCATCTCAAGATTATTTCCCCGGAGTAGCTCAACACCAGACAATTAAGGTGTTTGTTAGCATCTTACCAAGTGGTGGATAAGTTGCTAATTTCACTGAAGAACTGAGATTTAGAGCCAAGTGGGAGGGATAGAATTAAGTTGATCTTGCATGATATTTTTTCAAGAATAATCCAGAACTAAAAAAGATACAGAAAACAAACAAAAATGCCACCAACACTTTAAGTATCCTAAAATGAGATAACCTCAATATAAAAATGCCTACAGTAGACTAAAAGAAGATCAAAAATATGAACAAACGTGACAAGTTTCTAACATCAAAAGTTACTAACGTCTTAGTCATCTTTCGAGATTCCTAAATTGGCAACTCTGAAAATGGACTTAAAAGAATAAGCATGTTTCCCCTGTCTTTTCCTGCACTAATTGTAATTCAGATCAAAGAGATCATTGGTGAGTGACTTGCTCTGTGCAGACTCCACCTGATGAATTCTAAAAGGATGCTTCAGTCAAAAAACCACTCTGTCATAACACTGAATGAAATGATGAATCTTAAGTAACGGTGACCAGCGGACGTTAGACCACTTGATGAAACATACCTTGGGAGTTTCAAACTAGGGAGTTCAGGCTGAAGCCACTGGAAATCATCCTTTGAACTTTGTTATGAAACCAGAAGTGCCATTTGTCAATTGTCTCTTAGCTCTCCATCTATACTTGTATAATTTGTTCTCTGATGTTAAGGTTAGGCTTTGGAAACAAGTTTTTCCATTCATAGCTGGATCTTTGTTGGGTTCTACCAACAAGAACCTCAAAAGACTGGACAGTTAAGAAAAGAGGTGGGGTCAAAAAGGGATGGATCCCTTCTTGTTCTGTTTTTCTCTGGGTTGCCTCAGCAATGGTCCTTCTTTCTGAAGGCAACAACCTTGTGTAACCCTTAAACACAGGCCCGCGCGCGCGCGCACAAACACACACACACACACACACACACACACACACACAGAGCTCTCACCTCTGAGAGAATGAGGGGTAATTTATTCAGCATCTCAGTAAGAGTGACCGTGGCCTGAGAACAGCTTTAGGTTTCTCCAAGTTCTATGTCCCAATATTGCAATAGCTTCATTGAGTTTTTATAGTAGCAGAACAAAGAAAGTTAGAAATGAAAATATTTTTCAAATATATTAGTGAATCTCTCAAGTTGATGGGTTACCACAAAGTGTGGAAAACTCTGTATTAGGCACCCATGTTTACATTGGCTGTGACCCCAGTCACATGTCCAGGAGGAGATACAAGGGTGCAAGGACTCTCTTTACAAGGGTAAATAAGCTCCCCTTCTTCCACATCACTGATTTGATTTATCACGCCCTGTAATGGTTATCATTGAATCTAGCCATCTAACGAGGTCTGGCCACAATCCCAGTGGGCTCAACAGTGTACTATTAATCTCAAAACTCTTAAAGACCTAAGTAACTTCATATATTGTAATGGTATGTGGTCAGGGACTTCCTGTAGGGTTATAAGGTTCCGAGTCTGCTCTGCCACAGGCCTTGGCCACTTGGGGAGGCAGGATGTGGGAAGTTGACCACACTTACCCCACACTGTCACCATGGTGTCAGGCCATAAGGAAGCCCAGGAACACCGACCCCGGGCGAGGGGAAGCACAGTCTGAGGCACAGGACAGCCGGAGATGGCTCAGGGGGGGTCCCCAGGCCTGCAACAAAGGCTGGTGGCATCCGGTTCTCAGGCTCTCGGACATCCAAGCACCACTGAGACCTCGAAAGAGCTGAAACTGGAGTGGGGGCCACAGGCTAGATCTAGCTTGGGGCTGGGGTTGGTGGAAGTGGAGAGCCCTGGCTGGTCCCATAGGGACAGAGTCCTTGGCTTGTTGGCAGGGCTTGGTGGCAGCAGTGGCTGGGAGCACAGAGAGGCCTTCTACAGGAGATTAGACAGTGGCTCTGTAGGTGAAGGCCTTCTCTGTGGCTCTCCACAAAGGATCCTGATGAAAAGAGGCAGTCCATGGTTTTAAGATATTTATTGCCATGGTGAAAAGTGGATGAGTAAAACCACTTCTCAGGGTGGGCCTGAGGTTAAATACCTTTTGCAGGGAAGAGTGTCTGGGAAGGAAAGTTATTGGCTAAGTAAGTCCTGCAGGCCTTTAGGTACCTCATTAAAATGGAGATCTGTCTTGAGCCTACATGACTACAGATAGAGTCACATCCTTTACCTGTGGAGGGACTTGGGGCATTGCCCTTATGTGACTGATGGCCACAAATCTATGGGGAGCTGCCGCTAGTGTCAGGGGCCTGGTGCCCAGGAACAGGCGAACCGTCTACCATTAGCTCAACTAGGAACCAAGCTACCTTTCAGGGTCCCACAACTTCCTATGCCAGGCTTCCTATACCTACTTTAAAAACTGCCTTCTGATCAAAGCTGACATTCATAGATGATTAAGTATAATCATGTTATTTCTCTGGGTTGTGACTACTTGTTAACTTTATTCATATACGCTTTATGTAAACTGTCTTTATGCAATACTTGGTATCCTGCAGGGTGTGTGTGGGGGTGAAGAACAGTAAGACCTGTGACCACTGTTATAGTTATACAACACAACATACCTGCTTTTAAGATGTGTACATGTATGTGAATGGGTGTGTATGGGTATGTATGTACATGTATGTGAAGCTTCAGTGAACAGCGGAGACCCAAGGACATTAAACATGCCAGGATCATGGAACAAACATGGAGAACAGTAGGAGGTGTGGAGTAGAGCCAACCCAAACCAACAAGACAAGCTGTATGTGTGCTGTAGACGACAGAACTGGAGAAGTGCGACGGCCTGCTTTTTTTCTTCTGATTTTTCCTTCTTGTACTGGCCAAAGCATGTTTTCCTGGACACTCTGGGCTTTCTTACTCTTTCTCTAAAGCCCACTCCCCTTTGTCCATGCAGCTGCTTGCCAACCTCCATTACAAACGGCGGGTCTTTCCTCTTCTCCGTTTCCCTCTTCAAGGCAGCTGCCAAGGTTTCCTGTTTGCCTGCCTCTTTCTCTCAAGTTAAATATATTATGCATGAGTTTTCTTCTTAGTCCCTTTTAAAAATATTTTATTAACGACCAAGAACCTTGAAAGGAGAGCCACAGTTTCCCTAATAACAAAAGGATATTCCTATTTATTCTACATACTTTGGTATAGTTGGATTCTTTTTGAGTGGTGTGTTTCTTGTATTGCTTGTATAAAACATGGTGTATGAGAAGTGATGCTCGAGTAAAGACAATTGGTGCCTGAGTCCTCACTGCAATATAGGGAACATCCAGAACCTGTCTAGAAAAACTTGGTATTTCAGAACCATCAAAAGCCCTGCATGGCTGTCCTCTGAGAGGCTCCACCCAGCAGCTGACTCAGACAGATGTAGACACCCACAGCCGAACAGTTGATGGGGCTTGGGGACTTTTATGGAAGAATAGGAGGAAGGATTGTGGGCCTCAAAGGGGATAGGAACTCCACAGGAAGACCAACAGAGTCAACTAACCTGAACTGTTGATGCTTTCAGAGTCTGAACCACCAACCAAAGAACATATACGGGCTGGACCTAGGTCTCCCTGCACATATGCAGTAGATGTGCAGCTTGGTCTTCCTGTGAGCCCTGAGCAACTGGAGCAGGGGGCTATCCCAAAAGCTGTTGCCTGTATGTGGGGTATATTCTTCTAGCTGGGCTACCTTGTTTGGCCTCAGTAGGGGAGGATGCACCTAGCCTCAGGAGATTTGATGTGTCAAGGTGGGGGATACCCGGGAGAGCCCCCACCTGCTCAGAGGAGACGGGAAGAGGGCATGGGAGGAAGGACTGTGGGAGGGGTGACCAGAAGGGGGCAGTGAGTGGAATGTAAAGTGAATAAGTAAAAAAACCCAAAACCCAAAACCAAAACCAAAACAACCCTTCATGGCTCCTTCCAGATCAGCACGAAGCTGACCCAACAGTCAGTTTAAAACAGAGCCAGCCTTGAAAAGACAGAGATATCTGGGTCAGCTGATGCTGAAGTGGGAGGGTCAAGAGCCGCAGTGCTTACTGCTAAATGTGATTGATTAATTGATTGATAGATTTGTGTGTCTTTGTGTGTGTTTCCACCAGGGTGTGCATGTAGAGGTCAGGGGACGGTTTCAGAAGTTGGTCTCACCATGTTGGTTTTGAGAATTGAGCTCAGGGCATTAAGCTTGTAGTGACACGGGCATTTACTCACTGAGCCATCTTGCTGGATCCCCAGTTTGTTTCCTTCCTTCCCTCCATCCATCCATCTATCTATCTATCTATCTATCTATCTAATCTGTTTCTGTTTCTCCTCATTTGTCATGTGGACTTACTGATTGATTCGTATGTGCCCGAGAAGGGGTGGGGGGTGTGGAGGCCCAAGGTTGGTGTAGGAAATTATACTTGAGTGTACTTCTACCTTATTCTACAAGCCAGGGTCTGTCAATCAAATCCAGAGCGGTCAGATATGGCTATTCTGGCTGGCAGGCTTGCTCAGAGGACCCTGTCTCTGTCTTTGGAAGTTGGAATTACAGTTAGGCTGCCATGCATACTCATGTGGATTCTGGAGACCCCCAACTCCAGTCCTCACACTTTCCCAGCGAGGCTTTAGGCTCTGAGCCACTCCCTCAGACCCAGTTTGTTCATTTTAAGTGGGAATAATAAATTCTTTGTCACTGGGACATTGAGGCAGCTAAATATGCACGAATATGAATATAGAAGAATTGCACATTAATTAATGAGGGGCTGTTTCCTCCACTTGTTCTATTCACCACTTTCCAAGGTCATTTGTGCATTTTTTCCTTTGGGGTCTATCTGTAAGGAAAGTAGCAGTTGTCCGAAGAGAGTTCTCTCTGCTCTGTAGAAGCTTCAGCTCATTGGGAGATCGTGTTAGGGGTGAGGTGGGGACGACGGAGCAGGGAGGATGCTGGGTATCCTTTCAGGGAAAGAATTAAGATGGAGAGAGTGGATATTTCTGTCAGGGTTATGGAGATGAAGGAGGTTCTGCAAGAATGGGGAACTACACTTTTCTGAGATCAGTGAATTTAAACAGGTCCTTAAATAGGTTATGTTATGTTGGAGTAATGAGTAATAATGCCTAATCCCCAAATATCTCAGGTTTAATATGAGATTTATTTCACAAGCATGTCATACAGTCACTATGGGTCAGTAGTGGGACACTGTCATTGTAATTAAGGCCTCAGGCTGATGAGTATCTATTTTAAATTACTGCTGTTCCTTAGAGAACTGGGAAGATCTGTAAAGTAATGCCTCTTTGTTCATTTTAAATGAGGAATAATGAAACTTACTTCACTAGATCATTGTAGCATCTAAATGTAAGAGGATAAGAATTTAGAAAAAACGTACAGTGTTGCTGTTTCCTCTAGCTTTCTCTTCTCCTTTGCCTGAGGTCACTGGGGACCTTTACCATGAGGGTTATTTATGTGGAAGGGATTCAAGGCTTCTCCAGTCTCTCATTCTAGAGGGCTAGCTGTCTTGCCCCTGTTTGACCAGTATCACAGTGCCCTCTAGTGGGATAAGAGCTACTTAGCCCTCCTAGGGGACTTAATCAGAAACCTCAGTAGCTGACCTTTAGAGGAGTCAAAGAATACCTTTAACTGAACTCTGACCTCTTTGTAGGCTTTGCAAAGCATGCAGGGTAAACCGGGACACCACAAAACAGCTGTCTCAGCGACTCTATGTAGTCTACTTTTTTCTCCTTGACAAAACCATCAAAATTTCTAGATTTTTTTAGAACTTGGGCACACAACTCAATCTTTTTGTCCAAATCATCAATTAAGAAATTTTAATTAGCACTTGTGTGGAAAAGCCAGCGGAAGGAGGTCTCCAAAGGCAGGGACTGAGGAACAGCCTGGAGAGAGAGCTGGTCTCCAAGGAATATTGACATCTGGGCTTGAAGGAAAGACAAGCCACAGTCAGAGAGAGAAAGACCAGCTAACAACAGAGATAACCAGATGGCAAAAGGCAAGGGCAAGAACACAAGGAACAGAAACCAAGACTACTCAGCTTCATCAGAACCCAGCTCTCCCACCACAGCCAGCCCTGGATACTCCAACACACCAGAAAAGGAAGACTCAGACTTAAAATTACATTATCAAGAGGATGATAGGAGATTTTAAGAAGGAAATAAATAACTCCCTTAAAGAAATACAAGAGAACACATGTAAACAACTGGAGACCCTTAAAGAGGACACTCAAAAATCCCTTAAAGAATTACAGGAAAACACAATCAAACAAATGAACAAAACCATTCAGGAATTAAAAACAGAAATTGAAACAATAAAGAAAGCACAAAGGAAGACAACCCTGGAGTTACAGAACATAGGAAAGAAATCAGAAGTCACAGACACAAGCAACACCAACACAATACAAGAGATGGAAGAGAGAATCTCAGGTGCGGAAGATACCATAGAAAACATGGACACAACAGTCAAAGAAAACACAAACTGCAAAAAGCTCCTAACCAAAAACATCCAAGTTATCCAGGATGCAATAAGAAGACAGAACCTGAGGATAATAGGCATAGAAGAGAGTGAAGATTCCCAACTTAAAGGACCAATAAATATCTTCAACAAAATTATAGAACAAAACTTCCCTAACCTAAAGAAAGAGATGAACATAAATATAAAAGAAGCCTACAGAACGCCAAATAGATTGGACCAGAAAGAAATTACTCCTGTCACATTATAGTCAAAACACCAAATACACAAAACAAGGAAAGAATATTAAAAGCAGTAAGGAAAAAAGGTCAAGTAACACATAAAGTCAGACCTATCAGAATTACACCAGACTTCTCACTAGAGACTATGAAAGCTAGAAGATCCTGGGCAGATCTCATATAGACTCTAAGAGAACAGAAATGCCAGCCCAGGCTGCTATACACAGCAAAACTCTCAATAATCATAGATGGTGAAACCAAAATATTCTATGACAAATCCAAATTTGCACAGTATGTTTCCACAAACCCAGCCCTACAAAGAAAAATAGATGGAAAATGCCAACTCAAGGAGGGAAACTACACTCAAGAAAAAGCAAGGAAGTAATCTTTCAACAAACTCAAAAGAAGATAGCCAACAAACATATAAACAACATCAAAAATAACAGGAAACAACAATCACTATTCTTTAATATCTCTTAACATCAATGGTCTCAACTCCCCAATAAAAAGACATAGACTGACAGACTGGATCCATAAACAGGACCCAGCATTTTGCTGCATGCTGGAAACACACCTCCATGATAAAGGCAAAAACTACCTCAGAGTAAAGGGCTGGAAAACAAATTTCCAGACAAAGGGCCCCAAGAAACAGGCTGGAGTAGCCATTCTAATATCGGATAAAATTGACTTTCAACCAAAAGTCATCAAAAAAGATAAGGAAGGACACTTCATATCTACCCAGAAGAACTCTCAATTCTGAACATCTATGCCCCGAATGCAAGAGCTCCCACATTCATGAAAGAAACTTTACTAAGGCTCAAAGCACACATTGCTCCTCACACAATAATAGTGGGAGACTTCAACACCCCACTATCAACAATGGACAGATCTTGGAAACATAAACTAAACAGAGACACAGTGAAACTAACAGATGCTATGAACCAAATGGGTTTAACAGATATCTATAGAACACTTCATCCTACATCAAAAGAATGTACCTTCTTCTCAGCACCTCATGGTACCTTCTCTAAAATTGATCATACAATTGGTCACAAAACAAACCTCAACAGATATAAGAAGATCAAAATAATCCCACGCCTCCTATCAGATCACTACGGATTAAGGCTGGTCTTCAATGGCAACAACAACAACAGAAAGCCCACATACACATGGAAGCTGAACAACACTCTACTCAACGATAACTTGGTCAAGGAAGGAAGAAAGAAAGAAATTAAAGACTTCCTAGAATTTAATGAAAATGAAAGTACAACATACCCAAACCTATGGGACACAATGAAAGCAGTGTTAAGAGGAAAACTCATAGCTCTGAGTGCCTCCAAAAAGAAACTGGAGAAAGCATATACTAACAGCTTAACAGCACACCTGAAAGTTTTAGAACAAAAAGAAGCTAATATACCCAAGAAGAGTTGAAGGCAGGAAATCAACCAAGTGGAAACTAAAAGAACTATACAAACAATCAACAAAACCAGGAGCTGGCTCTTTGAGAAAATCAACAAGATAGATAAACCCTCAGCCAGACTAACCAGAGGGCACAGAGTCAGTATGCAAATTAATAAAATTAGAGATGAAAAAGGAGATATAACAGCAGATTCTGAGGAAATGAAAAAAAACTTCAGATCCTACTACAAAAGCCTATACTCAACAAAATTGGAAAATCTGGAGGAAATGGACAAGTTTCTAGACAGATACCAATTACCAAAGTTAAAGCAGGATCAGATAAACCACCTAAACAGTCCCATAACCTCTAAAGAAATAGAAGCAGTCATTGAAAGTCGCCCAACCAAGAAAAGCCCAGGACCAGATGGGTTCAGTGCAGAATTCTATCAGACCTTCAAAGAAGACCTAATACCAATACTCTTCATTCTATTCCACAAAATAGAAATGGAAGGAACACTACCAAACTCATTCTATGAGGCCACAGTTACACTGATACCAAAACCCCACAAAGACCCAACAATAAAAGAAAACTTCAGACCAATTTCCCTTATGAATATCAATGCAAAATTACTCAATAAAATTCTCATGAACTGAATCCAAGAACACATCAAAATGATCATTCACCATGATCAAGTAGGCTTCATCCCAGGGATGCAGGGAAGGTTCAATACCTGGAAATCCATCAATGTAATCTACTACATAAACAAACTCAAAAACAAAAAACAAACAAACAAAAAAAAACAAACAAAAAAAACAGAAACCACATGGTCATTTCATTAGATGCTGAAAAAGCATTGGACAAAATTCAACATCCTTTCATGATAAAAGTCTTAGAATGATCAGGAATTCAAGGAGCATACCTAAGCATAGTAAAAGCAATATACAGTAAACCAATGGCCAACATCAAACTAAATGGAGAGAAACTTGAAAAAATCCCACTAAAACAAGGACTAGGCAAGGCTGCCCTTTCTCTCCCTATCTATTCAGTATAGTACTTGAAGTTCTAGCTAAAGCAATCAGACAACAAAAGGTCAAAGGGATACAAACTGGAAAGGAAGAAATCAAAATATCACTATTTGCAGATGATATGATGGTATACTTAAGTGACCCGAAAAACTCCACCAGAGATCTGCTACAGCTGATAAACAACTTCAGCAAAGTGGTTGGATACAAAATTAACTCAAGCAAATCAGTAGCCTTCCTATACTCAAGGGATAAACAGGCTGAGAAAGAAATTAGGGAAATGACACCCTTCACAATTGTCACAAACAATATAAAGTATCTTGGTGTGACTCTAACCAAACAAGTGAAAGATCTGTATGACAAGAACTTCAAGTCTCTGAAGAAAGAAATTGAAGAAGACCTCAGAAGATGGAAAGATCTCCCATGCTCATGGATTGGCAGGATTAATATAGTTAAAATGGCCATCCTGCCGAAAGCAATCTACTGATTCAATGCACTCCCCATCAAAATTCCAACTCAATTCTTCATAAACTTAGAAAGAGCAATTCTCAAATTCATATGGAATAACAAAAAACCCAGGATAGCAAAAACTATTCTCAACAATAAAAGGACTTCTGGGGGAATCAGCCTGCCTGACCTCAAGCTATATTACAGAGCAGTAGTGATGAAAACTGCATGATATTGGTACAGTGACAGGCAGGTAGATCAATGGAATAGAATTAGAGACCCAGAAATGAACCCACACACTTATGGTCACTTGATCTTTGACAAAGGAGCTAAAACCATCCAGTGGAAAAAAGACAGCATCTTCAACAAATGGTGCTGGTTCAACTGGCGGTCTACATGTAGAAGACTGTGAATTGATCCATTCCTATCTCCCTGTACAAAGCTCAAGTCCAAGTGGATCAAGGACCTCCACATAAAACCAGATACACTGAATCTAATAGAAGAGAAAGTGGGGAAATTCTGGAACACATGGGCGCAGGGGAAAAGTTCCTGAACAGAACACCAATGGCTCGTGCTCTAAGATCAAGAATCGACAAATGGGATCTCATGAAATTACAAACCTTCTGTAAGGCAAAGGACACTGTAAATAGGACAAAATGGCAACCAACAGATTGGGAAAAGATCTTTACTAACCCTACGTCCAATAGAGGGCTAATATCCAATGTATACAAAGAACTCAAGAAGCTAGACTCCAGAGATCCAAATAACTCTATCAAAAAAATGGGGAAGAGAGATATACAGAGAATTCTCAACTGAGGAATCTCGAATGGCTGAGAAGCACCTAAAGAAATGTTCAACATCCTTAGTCATCAGGGAAATGCAAATCAAAACAACCCTGAGATTTCACCTCACACCAGTCAGAATGGCTAAGATCAAAAACTCAGGTGACAGCAGATATTGGCGAGTATGTGGAGAAAGAGGAACACTCCACCATTGCTGGTGGGAATGCAAGCTCATACAGCCTCTCTGGAAATCAGTTTGGCAGACCCTCAGAAAAATGAACATGATACTACCTGAGGACCCAGCTATTCCACTCCTGGGCATATACCCAGAAGATGCTTCAATATGTAATCAAGACACATATTCCACTATGTTCATAGCAGCCATATTTACAATAGCCAGAAGTTGGAAACAACCCAGATGTCCCTCCACAGAGGAATGGATACAGAAAATGTGGTACATTTGCTCAATGGAATCTACTCAACTATTAAAAACCATGACTTCATGAAATTCGCAGGCAAATGGATGCAATTTGAAAATATCATCCTGAGCGAGGTAATGCAGACCCAAAAGAATGAACATGGTATGTACTCACTGATAAGTGGTTATTAGCCCAAAAGTTTGAAATACCCAAGAGTCACTTCACAGCAACAGTAGGGCTGAATGTGAGGTCTCAGATGGAGGACTTGGAGAAGGGACTGAAGGAGCTGAGGAAGTTTGCATCCCCAGGGAGGGAGCAACAGTGGTAACTGGCTTGATCCCCAATACTCCTGGAGACTGATCCACCAACCATGGAGGGACCCATGGTTCTGGCCACATATGCGGCAGAGGAGGGTCTTGTTAGCCATGGGGGTGGGGGGGAGGAGAGGACCTTGGGCCTGAGAGTGTTAGATTCCCCAGTCGAGGAGAATGCCAAGGTGGGAAGAAGAGAGTGGGTGGGTGGGAGAATACCCCACATAGTGGCAGGGGAAGGGGGAGGAAATGGGGAGGTTCCAAAGGGGAGATCTGGAAAGGGGAAAACATTTGAAATGTAAATAAAATATAAAAAATAAAAATAAAATAAAATTAAAAAATTGTAATTATATTCATTGATATACAGAGACAGAGACAGACAGACAGACAGAGAGAAGAGTCAGAGTACAATGGAATGGTATCAGTTCTCTCCTTCTACCAAGTTGGTCCTGGGGTTGGAGCTCAGGCCATGAGTTTAGGCAGCAAGTGCCTTTACTTGCTGAGCTGTCTTGCCAGGCCCAAATAGATATTTTTTATTATATTGAGACTTCCTTTATGTCTTCAATAGCCTTTTTAACACACACACACAGACACACACACAGACACACACACACAGACACACACACACACACACACACACGACATAAAAATATTTACATCGTTGAGGACAAAAGGACAATTAAATTCCTGAAGCCTTTTGGAATAATGATTCTTAGTCACAAGAATAAGAGAAAAGGAACCACAATTGCATCTTCCAAGTACGTTATTGTTTGACTGGAGCCTTGGATGCAACAGTATCATCATACAGTCTGTTTTCTTTGTGATCCTCTCTATCCATTTAAAACTAATCTGAGAAGGACTCCAGAAACCCAGTGTGCTGGAGAATTATTTGGCACATGTCACGGTCAGTGTCAGTAATCAAGCTGACACACCTGGGAAGAGGGACTGTCAATGACCTGCTTTGGCATCCATGTGGTGGGTAAACTGAGGCAGGCAGCAGTTTGGGGGCCAGTGCTTAGAGCTGCTGATGGGTGAATTCAGATACCTATAGGGACTGCTGCCAATGGCAGCCAGCAATTAGAGAAATTACCCAGCAGATTTTTCTCTGAGGGAACAAAGCTTAATTTACTGGGGCTGGCATTCCCTGTGGCCAGTGGAAAAACTATGAACTCTTTTAACTCCTTGGGACTGGAGAGAAAGAGAAGGAAAGAGAGAAAATTCACACACACACACACACACACACACACAATTGGTGGATGGAGCAAGCTCCAACACACACCCAGACAAGCCTTACATATAAACATACATACACATAGTTGATGGATGGAAGGAACGATGTCCCAGCCCCCCATAGTTCATTCTTTCTTCCACAGCTTATATATCCCAGCAAAATCTTTCAAGCAGTATAAAATTACAATATGATCACATTTTAGTTTTTTTTCTAGTGAATGATTATGAAAAACAATGTGTTTCCCCAATACCTTTACAAGAAATAATATTACATGTAGTACAGGAAAGGAAAGCAATTTATTCTTCAAAACTCATATACATTCACGTAACTAAGCAACTTGTTATAGATTAACAAAATGTAAGCAAACAAGGTAGTTTTCTCAGCCAGTTTCTCTTACTGGCAGGCAGCAATTTTCGGTTACAAAGAAAGGAGTGATTCTTTTATTATTTATCTTTAAAAGTAATCTTTTAGAATCTTAAAAAGAATCACAACTCTAAATTTTTATATAAAGATCAGTCCAATCTACCTTAAATCTTCAGAATGCATATTTACTCATCAGCAATTCTTAGTAAATTATACCAGGAAGCTGAGAGAAAAAAATGAGTATAAGAAAGCAATCATCACCAGTCCAGCCTCAGTGAGAGTCACGTCAGCCAGTGTTGCCATTTTTCTTGTTCTCTGACCATAAAAGGTCCCTAGCTTAACTAATAAGCGTGTGCCTTTCTGAACTTCAAATTGTTCCCTAAGATTTTCTACATCAGAGCCAGTAGTAAAAGCATCTCAACCTAGCTTCACTAACAACTTTATTTTTCCAAATGTTTCCTAAGGGTGGTGGTCATTGTTGACAATCTAGGTCTCTAAGTTCTTTCCTAGGATAGTGATCGATCATTAATCTGCTCTAGCAGCAATGCCTGAAAGAGATCAAGCATTAATATTTCAAATGCCATAGATACAGCCCATTGAGGGACTGGAAGACTCCTTAAAGTTTTCATACAATTCTTAGAGTAAGAGAGATGTGAGGGCAAGCAGAACTCTACAACAGCATAAAGTCCTCAGGACATGTGTCCTCAGGGCTGAGCCACACCGAGGCCCACCCCTGTGGCCTTGGTAACTAGTAGGCTGAATTTCATTAGTTCTAAAGCCATTTATTGTTTCTCCTGCATGGCCCTCAGCCAGGGACTCACAACTAAGAGAGTGCTTCTGTTGGACTGGCTTATGGGCACATCTGTGGGTCATTTTCTGAAGTGCTAATTGAGGGGGGAGGGTTCATCGCACTCTGAGTGTACCATTCCGGGCAGGTGGACTTGGGCTGTACAAGAAAAGTAGCTGAGCAAGTCAGAGGAAGCAAGCTTGTGAGCAGCATTTCTTTGTGGTCTCTGCCTCAGCTCCTACCTCCTGGTTCCTTCCCTGAGTCCCTGCCTTAGCATCCCTGGATAAAACTCCAACATGAGATGCACTCTTTTCTCCCAAGTTGCTTTTAGTCATGGTATTTATCACAACTGGTATTGTCCCAGCAAACTGGGTTAATATGGGTTAAATATGGTTAAGAATTTTAAGTTCTATCAGTGTCTTTGTTAGCTTCTATTGCTGTGACAAAACACTCCGCGCAAGGTAACTTAGAGACAAAAGAGTTTCTTGGTGGTTTACAGTTTCATAGGGTGAGTCCATAGCCATCATAGAGGGGATAGCTGAGACCTTGTACTTTCAGACCTTGTATTTTGATCCACAAGCAGAAGGCAGATGGAGGTAAACGGGAGTGGTTTGGCTTTTTGAAAGCGCAAAGCTCATCTCCAGGGATACACCTCCACCAACAAAGACATACCTCCTGATCCTTCCCCAAACAGTTTCACCAACTGGGAACAAAGCACTCTAACGTCTGCATCTGCGGGGCTATTGCCATTCAAATGACCACAATGGGAGTGAGGCAGCGTTTTACATCTTACCAGTGGGTGGCGCCCCTGCTTTAACAGTGAAGCAGACTGAGGCACGCTGCCTGAAGATCACAAAGGAACTTCCTAGAGGTTTGAGGAACAATGGGAGTGAATTAAGTGTTGCCTGTGCCCTGGACAGCTCTCTGCCCGACCCTACCTGCCCTTGGGGGTTGGGAGCGAGTTGGCCCAGAGTCAATGACACAGACTCGGGGAGCAGGTGAGAAATGTTGTGGCAAGTTCATCTGAGCACTGCTGCAAACTCTTTGGTCCCAAGAAAGAGTCTCTTCTAAACAGCAGTTCCTGATTGGCTGGCATTGTTTGCATTAGCAATCCTTGGTCTCTCAGGCAGTCCTCAATTAGGTCCTCCTACAGGAGATGCTTTTGCAGCTGCACGGCCCCCCCAGAGCTTACAAAGAGGCAGCCCCCTGTTCCTGCTACAAATTAGGCCCAGAAAGTTACAGTATTCTTAAACTTTAAGCGAAAGTTACAGATTTCTAGCAGATGTAATGCAAGTCCAGATATTATAGTCTGGTATATAAAACAGCAGACCCACACAACACAGAGATGGTTATACTGGCAAAAATGAACACCTAATTGCAAATAACAATTTTTACTTCAAAAAAGTTGGGAGAGAAGGTGGTGGTAGTGAAGTGGGCAGAGTTACAGATGAAACAAGAATTCCTTGTGATTCTCGCCAAAGCAGGGTGACGGATAAATAGAGTGTTCTCTAATCCATGGTTTTGTATATATTTGAAAATTTTTCATAAAGAATAAAATCAACATAGGCTTAAGGTAACAATGCTAAGGAACTGAACTTCTTGCTATCAAGGCTGAGTGTGTGAGAATACACACCAAACCTCAGAGTTAATAGGAAGGAGAGGTTAAATACTGACAGAGAAGAAGCCGTAGCTCACAGGAATTGTAGAAACCCGATGAATGTGTAGTCCTGAGTCATGCTGTTCAAACCTCAATTTGATTTTGAGGGAAAAAATAATCAGCATTGTATTAGCTTGAAAAGTCAGTTTTTAAGCAAAGTATCAATTATCTTGTCCTTTTGCTTGGGGTGAATCTGGGATAAACAGATGGGTGACACTGGGACAAAAAGTCCAGAGTTAGGGAAGACACAAAGGAACGATGGAAAATGTCCCTCCATACTATTATAAAATTTTCATGGCTCAAAATCAGAGAGGACTAAGCTGATTCTGATTAATGATGGCTCATTTAAAGATACTTCTTTTAAAGAATCTTTTTATGTCCATTGACTACACACACACACACACACACACACACACACACGTTGTAGATATATATATCCATGAAATTTAATATTTCTGAAGCATTAATAAAAATACTTTTAAAAAATCTATGAATGTTTCAATTCATACAAAGATCTCTTTCAATGGATCTTTCTTAGCATTCAGAAAATTCTTGTTTTTTCTTTTAATTGTAAAAGAACATATGTGTGTGTGTGTGTGTGCGTGTTGCCTAAATGTGTGTCTGTGCACTATTTGCACAAAGTGCCCACAGAGGCATTAGATCCCCTAGAACCACAGTTATAGACAGTTTGAGCTGCCACGTGGGTTTGGGCAATCAAACTTAGGTCCTCTGAGACAGCAGCCAGTACTCTTAAACTGAACCATCTCCTCAGCTCCAGGAAAACTCCCAGTTTTAAAGATTTTGTAGAGTAAGATAAAGAAGGTATTTCTATGTTTAGTTTTACAAGGCCAAGTAACAATCACAACAACTTTTCCTGTTGTATACGCACAGCACTCTATTCTCTTAAACAGAAGAAACAATTTCTTAATGGTAAAGCAATGCATTTTTCTTCAAACCAAAAATTATTTATAACCGTATTAGTAATGCAGTCAGTTATCTCATTGGTAAACTGAATACCTTCCCTTCCACATTCTCGCTATCATGAAGGCTCTGCCAAGAGATGGAATTTGGAATAAGAATGATATGATTTACAGGAAGCCAGAAGCTAGAGTGTCACTTCTGGCCACTGAGGACTGTGGTGAAGAAGGAAGCCAGAGTGAGGGACAATGAGTAGAGCAGGTTTTGCTGCACGCCACACTTGGGCTGTAGAAGGAGCTCTCACGTCAATCATGGGCAGCCTCTGCATAGTGTGGGACACTGCTCACACCTCCTGAGATGTGTTGGCTATTAGGTGCTGAAAATGGAAGACTGTGATCTATCCCTGAAAGGCTGTGAGGAATTTAAGTGCAAGCCACAAAGCAGGGACTGGGAGAATGTGTGGACACCCAGGAGTGCTGTTGTCCCAAGCAAAAGAAGGTCAGGCAAAGACCAGATATCACTGGACTGTCATGGGGCCAAGAGGGCTCAAACCATTTCAGACTCAGTAAATGCTGGAAGTTATACCAGGAACCTGAGATTTTATCTGTGGACTCTCTTGTCTTCTGGGACATTCTTTTTAGGAGAACACAAGTGTGTCACAAGTCTGACCTGTCCACAGTCAAGTGCACCCTTAGATAGTGAGGCTAAAGCTGCAGAGTTGAGCAAGAACATCAGAAAACTCCTCCTGGTCCCCATTCCACAGTGTACCATGCCGACTCTGCCCCTCTGATGTCCATCTTGACTCAAAAGGAATATATTTCTACTTCATTTAAAGCATTATTGTTGGCGTTGCTATTGTACATGGAATCACAGGGACTCTGATTTCCCTGAATGCAGAGTGAAGGGAGGACCACAAATAGCAGGGGTGGTGTGACTCAGGCAGAAAAGGAACCTGTGGCCAGTGTCATGAGCATCATAGGTACCTTAACCCCTCTGGCACTTAGGACAGTGGCAGTGATGAGCCCAGGAAAATTAGCTTCCACCCACAGTCACCCTGTGCATTCCTTTGGCTGTATGGCCTCAGAGTCTGACTTCTGGTCCTCCAACGGGCTGTGAGCAAGTAGCTAGTCTTTAGTGAGTTACCTTGTTACCTCCCCCTCCTCCACCCCCCTCCTCTCCCTCCACTTCCTCCTCCTCTACTTCTTCCTCCTCTGTCTCTTCCTCCTTCTCCTCTTCCTCCTTTCTTAAACTATTAGTTCTGTTGTTGGTTACTAAGTTACCTGACAATACACTTCTGAAAAGCAAATTCAGGGTTCATGTCAACCAAATCCCTACTTGCCTGTACCAATACTCTAGAATTTTCACTTGCTGACTTCTGCTTCAGATCTATAGCTTTAAATATACACATAATATTTTATACAAAGTTTTCCTTTTATGAAGAAAAACCAGAGTGCTAACTGAATGATATCCTCCAATCACACTATAGTGAAAGTGACCTTTCAGGGCACCCACAGACTATACTTCAACTTCACAATGATGTTCAATGATAGTCTGATAGCCTTCCTCTTTGTCCCTTGTTTTGTCATCTCTTTGGTTCTTAAGACAGACATTTCTAAAGTAACATTTAAATACAGGTGTATATAAGATTAATTTCAATCATGTTCCTAACATAAATTCTTGACCATTAGAAATGCCATTTATGGCCAAAACCAGATTTGAGGGATCTGACCTGATCTCCCTTTATCAGTATCTCTGGAAATGGTTTTAACTTCTACAGTAACAACAACCATCTCTGGCCAGACATTCTGTCCACAGGGAAACCTATGACTCTGTGTTCTTTTATGATTCAAGGGAGACTAATTTTGAACATAGGCAGTATTATCTGGATTTGACCTATTGGGGGATATTCTGAAGTTTTCCTTTTCCAGAACTGCTTTTACAAATGACATTGTGAACATTTGCCAGTAACACATGCTTGTTTTTTTTTTTTTTAAGATTTATTTATTTATTTTATGTATACGAGTACTCTGTAGCTGTACAGATGGTTGTGAGCCATCATGTGGCTACTGGGAATTGAACTCAGGACCTTTGCTTGCTCTGGCCCCGCTTGCTCTGGTCCAAAGATTTATTTATTGTTATATGTAAGTACACTGTAACTATCTTCAGACACACCAGAAGAGGGCGTCAGATTTCATTACAGATGGTTGTGAGCCACCATGTGTTTGCTGGGATTTGAACTCAAGACCTTCAGAAGAGCAGTCAGTGCTCTTAACCAATGAACCATCTCTCCAGCCCCCACACGTGCTTATTAATAGTAATTTATATGTACAATTAACCATAGCACTCATAAACACCCAAGACAGACACACTAATCCCTTTTAAGTAGCAAGTGGGAGTCAGGGTGTCTTCATTTCTTTTCCTGTTGCTGCCATGAAGTACTCTAACAAGAGCAGGCCAAGGAAGGGAGGATTTATTTGGGTTCCCAGTTTGAGATGGGGAAGTCATGACTGCAGGCTGTTGAGGTCACATGACCCGTGGTGCCGAGCGTGATGAGTGATGAGTGATTGCACTTCTCTTAGTCTCCATTACTTACAGACCAGCCCTACCCCTGGGAATGTTACCTCAGTGGGCAAGTCCTTCCCCCTTCAACATAACCAAGGTAATCACCCATAGGCGTGCCCAGGGATTCTAGATTCTGACAAATTATAACACTAACCATCACAGTGCCATCTCTATTTCTGTCCCAGCTTCTTTTCCTGTTGCTATAATAAGTTATCCTGGAAAAAAGCAACTTAAGGAAGAAAGGGTTTATTTCGGCTCAGGGCTCCACCACAGCAAGAAAGTTAAGGCAGCAGGGGCTTTAAGCTGGTCTCATTACATCTGCAGTCAATAAGCAGAGAACAAGGAAGGAGTCCTGCATTCTGGAACTGTTCTGACTCCAGATCTCAAGCTCTTCCACATTCCAGCTACAAAACTGTTCCCATGGCTTGAGAACCACACTGTCAGATTTACCACAGATTTGTCAGTCTAAGTTTCTTTTCTTGTTTCTATGATGAAATGTCTCTGGCAAACCCACTTAAAGAAGAAAGGGGTCGTTCTAGTTCTTACTCCCAAAGTCTAGTCCATCATGGTGGGGGAGTCAAGGCCATAGGAGCTTGAAGAAGCTTGTCTCATCCACCCAGGATTAGGAAGCAGAGGGAGGAGAAGCTTATGCTCCGCTCATGTACTTTATGTTATACAACCTAAAATCCCAGCACTGGGAATGGGTGCCATCCTCATTAGTGGATTGCCACACTCAATTTTAACATAATAAAGGTGATTCCCCACAGGCATGGCCAGAGACCCTTCTCGGGGTGATTCTGTTAAGTTGAAAACACTAACCATTACACAAGGCGTGGGAAAATAAGTCAGAAACTCAAATCTTTTGAAGGGAATTAAGAGGGTCAGATTGATATATTATATTCTCTCTCCCTCTCCCTCTCTCTCTCTCTCTCTCTCTCTCTCTCTCTCTCTCTCTCTCTCTCCCTCCCTCTCATTTGGTTTTTCGAGACAGGGTTTCTCTGTGTAGCCCTAGCGGTACAGGCTTTCAATTTTAGGTAATAATTCTTTATGAAAAATCTCAATGAAGAAGTCTAATAAGACTATTCACATTCAAGATCTATCTGAATGCAATAAATGGCCCAAATTCATCATCTTTCACTCTGTTGCTGCCTAACTTGTCAAATTTTGCTTCTAAGTCAGGGGTTCTCAACCTCAATAGAGCAGATATTGGGTAGAGTGATCTTTTTAGGAAAGACTGTGAGTGTGATCCCTGAGCATGGTAGAATGTTTGGCAGCACCCCTGGCTTTCATCTCATATGTGGTAGAATAATTCTCTTTTCCCGCACTGTGATATCCCTGAATGACTCAAGGCTTCATCAGTGTCTTCCTGTGAGAGACACACTCACCTCTAAAACAAAACAAAAACCCCCACTACTCTGAAAGTAGATAGTTTTGTTTGCTCTGTTTTGGGGTTTGGGGTTTTTACATTTTGTTTTGTTTTGAAACAAGGTCTCACTGTGTAACCCTGAGCTGGAATTCACTATGCAGATCAGGCTGGCATTGAACTCACAGAGATCTCCCTGTCTCTGCCTCCTGAATGCTGGGATCAAAGGCATGCACCACTGTGGCTGGTGAGGCAGGTAGCTTCATACTGTGGATTCAACCAACAGGACTTCCTTTGGTGAAGAAGAAGCTTGAAATATGCAAATGGAAGGAAGCTTGCACTGTACTGCCATTCCATCACAACCAGGAAAATGTCCACACAGTAAGTGTTCTGTTGTCAGCCTGGGTCCTAGAAATCTGAAAGTGGCTACCACAGCTGCTAGGGTCTGGGGTTGAGCTGTGGTGGAAGTGTGGTGAAAGGTAGAGATAACCCGATCAACCTCACACATAAGAAATAGATATATTTTCAAGTTTAATTTTAAAATTGATTGTATTTGTGTGTGTTTCAGGCATGTGGACATATGTGCACATGCCACAGAGCATGCATGGAGGTCAGGACTCGGCCCTCTCCTTTCACCATGTAGGTCTCAGGGATCAAACCCAGGTCATCAGGAGCTCCAGCAAGTGCCTTTACCAAATGCTGAGCTTTCTCCATGGCTCCTCAAAGCATTTTAAATAAGATTTGTTTATTTCTATGTGTGTATACCTGCATGAATGCCCCAGTGGGTGTATAGCTAGAGAGTAACTTTTGAGAGTTAGTCTCTTTTACTTCTACTATGGGAGTTCCTGGGATTGAACTTCAACTCTCAAGCTTGGCTGCAAGCTCCTTTACCCACTGTGGTGTTTTGAATGAAAATGGCCCCCCATAGCCTGTAGGGAGTGGCTCTATTAGGATGCATGGCTTAGTTGGAGTAGGTGTGGCCTTGTTGGTGGGAGGTTTCAGAAGCTCAAGCCAGGCTCAGTGTGTTGCTCAATCTTCCTGCTTTCCTTCTCCAGCACCATGTCTGCTTGTGCGCTCCCCTATTTTCCTCTGTGATGACAATGGAGTAAACCTCTGAACCTGTAAGCCAGCCTCAGTTAAATCTTTTCTTCTATAAGAATTGCTGTCGTGTTCCGGAGAGAACCCCTCAGGCCCTTCTCTTAGCCAGGGCAGTGCTGGAAGCTGATCTCCATGACATGAGTGTAGGAGAGTCAGTCCCACCAGCTGTCCCAAGCAGGAGAGCTGGCCTTACTCTCCGGGCAAAGTGGGAGAGCTGGTCCTGGTGGTGAAGGCACAGGAGAGCTGATGGGCTGAACCACACAGCTACCACCCAGGCCCAGATCCAGGGCTTTGAGTTGGTGCACCCCAACATCTTCCCCATCTGTAAACTGATGGATTGCATGAAGGGGCTGGTCCTGCAGAAGCAAAGGTGCAGGATCTCCATGACACATGGGAGCAAGATATTGAGAGGAGTTCCAGAGAGGATTCAGTATTAATAGTGTAGCAGAAACCAGAGGCCTCGAACCAGACCAACGACTGGTTGCCGTGAACATTTGCAAGTAAAGATGAGTGGGCGTAAGAGAATACTGTGGGACACACTAAGACCATACCACAGGTTCCACAGTGAGATATTTTTAAGGTTATTTTTCTCTTTGTTGTTTTTATTTTTATCTTTTAGGAGCGAGGTTGCAAGGGCAGAGGGCAGTTATGAAGGGATGGGGAAGATGACTGGGATTGGGGTGTATGGTGTGAAATTCACAAAGAATCAATAAAAAGTTAAATAAAAAGAGTTGCTGTAGTCATGGTGTCTCTTCACAGCCATAGAAACCCTAAGACATCCACTTAGCTGTCTCACCAGGCCAAAAGATAGATGCATTTAAAATGCCACTCAGATTTTGTGGTTATTTGTTATGTAACAAGCTGGCTGGCTGATAGAGACCCCTTAGCCAAAATAAAGCAAATCCAACTCTTAAGTCTACTGAGTTGGTTTTTCCAGTTTCTTACTGTACTGATATTCTCTTTTGCTTTTGTTTCTTTGATTGGACATAACTTCCTTGTTTTAAGGATGCTCCTGCTTCATAGCAATCCACCCACTTCTTCTCCTCTTCCCTCTTCCTTTTCTTCTTTGAAGCCTGAAGACAATTTTATTAGAGTTTAAAGATAAAAGAGATTTTTTGTTGTGATTGTTTTGGTTTTGGTTTTGCTGTTTTGTTTGAGATAGGGACTCAAGATGTAGCACTTGACTAGCTCGGAGTTTGGTGTACAGACTAGGCTGGTTCCAAATTCACAGGATCTGCCTGCCTCTGCTTCTCCATTGTTGGGTCCCACTTTTCTAAGAACTACCTGCAACCATGAGACTGTGACTTAACATGAGTTCAGGTGAGGAAAGTAGACTATCAGCACTACATCTTACAGAGCAGTGGTTCACAACCTGTGGGTCATCACCCCTTAGGGGTCACATATCAGATATCCTGAATGTCAGATATTTCATTATAATTCATATCAGTAGCAAAATTATAGTTATGAAGTAGCAACAAAATAATTTTAATTTAATTAATTTTAATTTCATCCACACATTCCATATGCAAATCCTTTGATAAATGAAATATTTTCTTCTAATTCTGTTACTTCTTTTTTTTATTTGGAGGGGGGCAATTTTAAATAGTTTTGTTTAAGACACTATATTTTCCGTTTAGGGCACTGTGTTTATATAGTGTGAGGTATATTCCTTGACCTGTGCTTCATCATAGCACATCAACTTTAAAATGCCACATACCTAAATGAATTTGGGCACTTAAAATATTCTCCTGTGGACATGATATACCTCAGCTTGCTTTTCTTCCATTCACTTTTAAAAAGAGCATTTCTCAGTGAACAGGATGTTTAAGTTTGGTGGATCTAATCTGTTTTAATTTATGGTTAGAGACTTTTTTGTTCTAAAAATACTTTGCTTCAATTGCAAAGGTACTTTTCTACTTTCTTCATAGTTTTAGCTTAAGGGTTTGGATTTCATGGTTTAGCTCTGTAGTTTTAGCTTTTATTGTCGCTATGATCTATGTAGAATCAATTTTTGTGAATGCTATGTGAGTTATAAGTTCAGATTATTAGTATTCATGCATCTAAATACTAGTTTTAATAGTTTTTAAACCAAAAAGTTTTCTTTTTTCTCTTTTTATTTTATCTTTAATTTTTTAATATATTTTATATTTTCATACTTTATTTACATTTCAAATGTTTTGCTTTTCCAGATCTCCCCTTTGGAACCTCCCTATTCCCTCCCCCCTCCTCTGCCAATATGGGGTATTCCCCTACCCACCAACACACCCACTCTTGTCTTCCCTCCTTAGCATTCTCCTATACTAGGGGATCTAACACTCACAGGCCCAAGGGCTTCTGTTCCCCCTGATGGCTAACAAGACCATCCTCTGCCACATATGTGGCCAGCACCATGGGTCCCTCCATGTGTATTCTTTGGTTGGTGATCCAGTCTCCAGGAGCATCAAGGGGTCAAGCCAGTTGCCACTGTTGCTCCCTCCCTAGGGCTGCAAACTCCCTCAGATCCTTCAGTCCCTTCTCTAAGTCCTTTATCTGGGACCTCACACTCAGCCCTACTGTTGCTGTGAAGAGACTCTTGGGTATTTCCAACTTTGGGGTTAATAACCCCTTATCAGTGAGTACATACCATGTTCATGTTCATTCTTTTGAGACTGCGTTACCTTGCTCAGGATGATAGTTTCAAGTTGCATCCATTTGCCTGCGAATTTCATGAAGTCATGGTTTTTAATAGCTGAGTAGTATTCCATTGTGTAAATGTACCACATTTTCTGTATCCATTTCTCTGTTGAGGGACATCTGGGTTGTTTCCAGCTTCTGGCTATTATAAATATGGCTGCTTTGAACATAGTGGGGCATGTGTCCTTATTAGATGTTGGAGCATCTTCTGAGTATATGCCCTGTAGTGGTATAGCTGGGTCCTCAGATAGTATTATGTCCATTTTTCTGAGGGTCTGCCAAACTGATTTCCAGAGAGGTTGTATCAGCTTGCATTCCCAACAGCAATGGAGGAGTGTTCCTCTTTCTCCAAATCCTCACCAACGTCTGCTGTCACCTGAGTTTTTGATCTTAGCCATTCTGACTGGCGGGAGGTAAAATCACAGGGTTGTTTTGATTTGCATTTCCCTGATGACTAAGGATGTTGAACATTTCTTTAGGTGCTTCTCAGACATTTGAGTTTCCTCACTTGAGAATTCTCTGTTCCCCATTTTTTGATAGGGTTATTTGGATCTCTGGAGTCTACCTTCTTGAGTTCTTTGTATACCTTGGATATTAGCCCTATATTGGACATAGGATTGGCAAAGATCTATTCCCAATCTGTAGGTTGCTGTTTTGTCCTATTTACAGTGTCCTTTGCTTTACAGAAGCTTTGTAATTTTATGAGGTCCCATTTGTCGATTTTTGATCTTAGAGCACAAGCCATTGGTGTTCTGTTCAGGAACTTTTCCCCTGTGCCCATGTGTTCGAGACTTTTCCCCATTTTGACTTCTATTAGATTTAGTGTATCTGGTTTTATGTGGAGGTCCTTGATCCACTTGGACTTGAGCTGTGTACAGGGAGATAGGAACGGATCAATTCGCAGTCTTCTACATGTAGACTGCCAGTTGAACCAGCACCATTTGATGAAGATGCTGTCTTTTTTCCACTGGATGGTTTTAGCTCCTTTGTCAAAGATCAAGCGACCATAAGTGTGTGGGTTCATTTCTGGGTCTTCAATTCTATTCCATTGATCTACCTGCCTGTCACTGTACCAATACAATGCAGTTTTTATCACTACTTCTCTGTAGCTTGAAGTCAGGGAGGCTGATTCTCCCAGAAGTCCTTTTATTGTTGAGAATAGTTTTTGCTATCCTGGGTTTTTTGTTATTCCATATGAATTTGAGAATTGCTCTTTCTAAGTTTATGAAGAATTGAGTTGGAATTTTGATGGGAATTGCATTGAATCTATAGATTGCTTTCGGCAGGATGGCCATTTTAACTATATTAATCCTGCCAATCATGAGCATGGGAGATCTTTCCATCTTCTGAGGTCTTCTTCAATTTCTTTCTTCAGAGACTTGAAGTTCTTGTCAGATCTTTCATTTGTTTGGTTAGCATCACACCAAGATACTTTATATTGTTTGTGACAATTGTGAAGGGTGTCGTTTCCCTAATTTTTTTCTCAGCCTGTTTATCCTTCGAGTATAGGAAGGCTACTGATTTACTTGAGTTAATTTTGTATCTGGCCACTTTGCTGAAGGTGTTTATCAGCTGTAGCTGATCTCTGGTGGAGTTTTTCCAGTCACTTTAAATATAGCATCATATCATCTGCAAATAGTGATATTTTGATTTCTTCCTTTCCAATTTGTATCCCTTTGACCTCCTTTTGTTGTCTGATTGCTTTATCTAGAACTTCCAGTACTATATTGAATAGATAGGGAGAGATAGGGCAGCCTTGCCTAGTCCCTGATTTTAGTGGGATTGTTTCGAGTTTCTCTCCACTTAGTTTGATGTTGGCCACTGGTTTACTGTATATTGCTTTTACTATGTTTAGGTATGCTCCTTGAATTCCTGATCTTTCCAAGACTTCTATCATGAAGGGATGTTGAATTTTGTCAAATGATTTTTCAGTATCTAATGAAATGACCATATGTTTTTTGTCTTTGAGTATGTTTATGTAGTGGATTACATTGATGGATTTCTGGGTATTGAACCATTCCTGCATCCATGGGATGAAGCCTACTTGATCATGGTGAATAATCGTGATGTGTTCTTGGATTCGGTTTGCAAGAATTTTATTGACAATATTTTTGCATCGATATTCATAAGAGAAATTGGTCTGAGGTTTTCTTTCTTTGTTGGGTCTTTGTGAGGTTTTGGTATCAGTGTAACTGTGGCCTCATAGAATGAATTGGGTGGTGTTCCTTCTGTTTCTCTTTTGTGGAATAGATTGAAAAGTATTGGTATTAGGTCTTCTTTGAAGGTCTGTTAGAATTCTGCACTGAACCCATCTAATCCTGGGCTCTTTTTTTTTTTTTTTTTTGAATGGGAGATGTTTAATAACTGCTTCTATTTCTTTGGAGGTTATGGGACTGTTTAGATGGTTTATCTGATCCTGATTTAACTTTGGTAATTGGTATCTGTCTAGAAACTTGTCCATCTCCTCCAGATTTTCCAATTTTGTTGCATATAGGCTTTTGTAGCAGGATCTGATGATTTTTTTAATTTCCTCAGAATCTGTTGCTATATCTCCCTTTTCATTTCTAATTTTGTTAATTTGGATACTGTCTCTGTGCCCTCTGGTTAGTCTGGCTAAGGGTTTATCTATCTTGTTGATTTTCTCAAAGAACTAGCTCCTGGTTTTGTTGATTCTTTGTATAGTTCTTTTGGTTGATTTCAGCCCTTAATTTGATTATTTCCTGCCTTCTACTCCTCTTGGGTATATTAGCTTCTTTTTGTTCTAGAACTTTCAGGTGTGCTGTTAAGCTGCTGGTATATGCTTTCTCCAGTTTCTTTTTGGAGGCATTTAGAGGTATGAGTTTTCCTCTTAACACTGCTTTCATTGTGTCCCATAGGTTTGACTATGTTGTACTTTCATTAAATTCTAGGAAGTCTTTAATTTCTTTCTTTCTTCCTTCCTTGACCAACTTATCGTTGAGTAGAGTGTTGTTCAGCTTCCATGTGTATGTGGGCTTTCTGTTGTTGTTGTTGCCATTGAAGACCAGTCTTATTCCATAGTGATCTGATAGGAGGCATGGGATTATTTCAGTCTCCTTATATCTGTTGAGGTTTGTTTTGTGACCAATTATATGATCAATTTTAGAGAAGGTACAATCAATTAGGATGAAATGTTCTATAGACATCTGTTAAATCCATTTGGTTCATAACATCTGTTAATTTCACTGTGTCTCTGTTTAGTTTATGTTTCCAAGATCTGTCCATTGGTGATAGTGGGGTGTTGAAGTGTCCCACTATTATTGTGTGAGGTGCAATGTGTGCTTTGAGCTTTAGTAAGGTTTCTTTTATGAATGTGGGAGCCCTTGCATTCGGGGAATAGATGTTCATAATTGAGAGTTCTTCTTGGTAGATTTTTCCTTTGATTAGTATGAAGTGTCCTTCCTTATCTTTTTTGATGACTTTTGGTTGAAAGTCAATTTTATCTGATATTAGAATGGCTACTCCATCCTGTTTTTTGGGTCCATTTGCCTGGAAAATTGTTTTCCAGCCCTTTATTCTGAGGAAGTGTTTGTCTTTACATGGAGGTGGGCTTCCAGCATGCAGCAAAATGCTGGGTCCTGTTTATGGATCCAGTCTTTCAGTCTATGTCTTTTTATTGGGGAATTGAGACCATTGATGTTAAGAGGTATTAAAGAATAGTGATTGTTACTTCCTGTTATTTTTGATGTTGTTTATATGTTTGTGTGGCTATCTTCTTTTGAGTTTGTTGAAAGATTACTTTCTTGCTTTTTCTTGGGTGTAGTTTCCCTACTTGAGTGGTGTTTTCCATGTATTATTCTTTGTAGGCCTGTGTTTGTGGAAACATATTGTGTAAATTTGGATTTGTCATAGAAAATTTTGGTTTCACCATCTATGATTATTGAGAGTTTTGCTGGGCATAGCAGCCTAGGATGGCATTTGTGTTCTCTTAAAGTCTGTATGAGATCTTCTCAGGATCTTCTAGCTTTCATAGTCTCTGGTGAAAAGTCTGGTGTAATTCTGATAGGTCTACCTGTATATGTTACTTGCCCCCTTTCCCTTATTGCATTTAATATTCTTTCCTTGTTTTGTGTATTTTGTGTTTTGACTATAATGTGACGGGAGGAATTTCTTTTCTGGTCCAGTCTATTTGGCGTTCTGTAGGCTTCTTGTATGCTTATGTTCATCTCTTTCTTTAGGTTAGGGAAGTTTTCTTCTATAATTTTGTTGAAGATATTTACTGGTCCTTTAAGTTGGGAATCTTCACTCTCTTCTATGCCTATTATCCTCAGGTTCTGTCTTCTCATTGCATCCTGGATATCTTGGATGTTTTGGGTTAGGAACTTTTTGCATTTTCTGTTTTCTTTGACTGTTGTGTCCATGTTTTCTATGGTATCTTCCACACCTGGGATTCTCTCTTCTATCTCTTGTATTCTGTTGGTGATGCTTGCATCTATGACTCCTGATTTCTTTCCTAGGTTTTCTAACTCCAGGGTTGTCTCCCTTCTTTATTTATTGCTTCCATCTCTGTTTTTAATTCCTGAATGGTTTTGTTCATTTGTTTGATTATGTTTTCCTGTAATTCTTTTTTTTTTATTTTCATATTTTATTTACATTTCAAATGTTTCAGATCTCCCCTTTGGAACCTCCCCATTTCCTCCTCCTTCTCCCTGCCAATATGGGGATATTCTCCAACCCACCCTCCCACCCACCCTCGTCTTTTCTTCTTGTCATTCTCCTATATTGGGGGATCTAACACCCTCAGGCCCAAGGGCCTCTCCTCCCTCTGACAGATAACAAGACCCTCCTTGCAGCATTTGTGGCCAGCACCATGGGTCTCTCCATGTGTATTCTTTATTTGGTGGATCAGTCTCAAGAAGTATCGGGGGTCAGGCCCGTTGACACTGTTGCTACCTCCCTGGGGCTGCACACTCCCTCAGCTCCTTCAGTCCTTTCTCCAAGCCCTCCATTTGGGACATCACACTCAGAACTACTGTTGCTGCGAAGTGACTCTTGGGTATTTCAAACTTTTGGGCTAATAACCTCTTAACAGTGAGTACATACCATATTCATTCTTTTGTGACTGTGTTACCTTACCTGGGATGATATTTTCAAGATCCATCCATTTGTCTACAAATTTCATGAAGTCATTGTTTTTAATAGCTGAGTAGTATTCCATTGTGTAAATGTACCACATTTTCTGTATCCATTCCTCTGTGAAGGGACATCTGGGTTGTTTCCAGCTTCTGGCTATTATAAATATGGCTGCTATGAACATAGTGGAACATATGTCTTTATTACATGTTGGAGCATCTTCTGGGTATATGCCCAGGAATGGAATAGCTGAGTCCTCAGGTAGTATTATGTTCATTTTTCTGAGGGTCTGCCAAACTGATTTCCAGAGAGGTTGTATCACCTTGCATTCCCACCAGCAATGGAGGACTGTTCCTCTTTCTCCACATCCTCGCCAACATCTGCTAACAGCTGAGTTTTTGATCTTAGCCATTCTGACTGGTGTGAGGTGAAATCTCAGGGTTGTTTTGATTTGCATTTCCCTGATGACTAAGGATGCTGAACACTTCTTTAGGTGCTCTTCGGCCATTTGAGTTTCCTCAGTTGAGAATTCTCTGTTTAGCTCACTTCCCCATTTTTTGATAGGGTTATTTGGATCTCTGGCGTCTAGCTTCTTGAATTCTTTGTATACTTTGGATATTAGCCCTCTATCAGATGTAGGATTGGTAAAGATCTTTTCCCAATCTGTAGGTTGCCGTTTTGTCCTATTCACAGTGTCCTTTGCCTTACAGAAGCTTTGTAATTTTATGAGGTCCCATCTGTCAATTCTTGATCTTAGAGCACAAGCCATTGGTGTTCTGTTCAAGAACAATTCCCCTGTGCCCAAGTGTTCGAGATTCTTCCCCACTTTCTCTTCTATTAGATTCAGTGTATCTGGTTTTATTTGAAAGTCCTTGATCCACTTGGACTTGAGCTTTGTACAGGGAGATAGGAATGGATCAATTCACAATCTTCTACATTTAGACCACGAGTTGATCCAGCACCATTTGTTGAAGATGCTGTTTTTTTCCACTGGATGGTTTTAGCTCCTTTGTCGAAGATCAAATGACCATAAGTGTGTGGGTTCATTTCTGGGTCTTCGATTCTATTCCATTGATCTACCTGCCTGTCACTGTACCAATACAATGCAGTTTTTATCCCTACTGTTCTGTAGTACAGCTTGAGTTCAGGGAGGCTGATTCCCCCAGAAGACCTTTTATTGTTGAGGATAGTTTTTGCTATCCTGGGTTTTTTGTTATTCCATATGAATTTGAGAATTGCTCTTTCTAGGTCTATGAAGAATTGAGTTGGAATTTTGATGGGGATAGCATTGAATCTGTATACTGCTTTCGACAGGATGGTCCTTTTGACTATGTAATTCCTGCCAATCCATGAGCATGGGAGATCTTTCCATCTTCTGAGGTCTTCTTCAATTTCTTTCTTCAGAGACTTGAAGTTCTTGTCATACAGATCTTTTACTTGTTTGGTTAGAGTCACACCAAGATACTTTATATTGTTTGTGACAATTGTGAAGGGTGTCATTTCCCTAATTTCTTTCTCAGCCTGTTTATCCTTCGTGTATAGGAAGGCTACTGATTTGCTTGAGTTAATTTTGCATCCAGCCACTTTGCTGAAGTTGTTTATCAGCTGTAGCAGATCTCTGGTGGAGTTTTTTGGGTCACTTAAGTATACCATCATATCATCTGCAAATAGTGATATTTTGATTTCTTCCTTTCCAATTTGTATCCCTTTGATTTCCTTTTGTTGCCTGATTGCTCTAGCTAGAATTCAAGTACTATATTGAATAGGTAGGGAGAGAGAGGGCAGCCTTGTCTAGTCCCTGATTTTAGTGGGATTGCTTCGAGTTTCTCTCCATTTAGTTTGATGTTGGCTACTGGTTTGCTATATATTGCTTTTACTAAGTTTAGGTATGCTCCTTGAATTCCTGACCTTTCCAAGACTTTTATCATGAAGGGATATTGAATTTTGTCAAATGCTTTTTCAGCATCTAACGAGATGACCATGTGGTTTTTTTTCTTTGAGTTTGTTTATGTAGTGGATTACATTAATGGATTTCCGGATATTGAACCATCCCTGCATCCCTGAGATGAAGCCTACTTGATCATGGTGAATGATCATTTTGATGTGTTCTTGGATTCAGTTTGCAAGAATTTTATTGAGTATTTTTGCATCGATATTCATAAGGGAAATTGGTCTGAAGTTTTCTTTTATTGTTGGGTCTTTGTGGGGTTTTGGTATCAGTGTAACTGTGGCCTCATAGAATGAATTGGGTAGTGTTCCTTCCATTTCTATTTTATGGAATAGCTTGAAGAGTATTGGTATTAGGTCTTCTTTGAAGGTCTGATAGAATTCTGCACTGAACCCATCTGGTCCTGGGCCTGTTTTGGTTGGAGACTTTTAATGACTGCTTCTATTTCTTTATTGGTTATGGGACTGTTTAGGTGGTTTATCTGATCCTGCTTTAACTTTGGTAATTGGTATCTGTCTAGAAACTTGTCCATTTCCTCCAGATTTTCCAGTTTTGTTGCATATAGGCTTTTGTAGTCGGATCTGATGATTTTTATAATTTCCTCAGCGTCTGTTGTTATATCTTCGTTTTCATTTCTAATTTTGTTAATTTGGATACTGTCTCTGAGCCCTCTGGTTATTCTGGCTAAGGGTTTATCTATCTTGTTGATTTTCTCAACGAACCAGCTCTTGGTTTTGATGATTCTTTGTATATTTCTTTTAGTTTCCACTTGGTTGATTTCAGCCCTTAATTTGATTATTTCCTGCCTTCTACTCCTCTTAGGTGTATTAGCTTCTTTTTGTTCCAGAACTTTCAGATGTCCTGTTAAGCTGTTATTGTGTGCTCTCTCCAGTTTCTTTTTGGAGGCATTCAGAGGTATGAGTTTTCCTCTTAACACGCTTTCATTGTGTCCCTTAGGTTTGGGTAAGTTGTATTTTCATTTTCATTGAATTCTAGGAAGTTTTTAATTTCCTTCTTTATTCCTTCCTTGACCAAGTTATCATTGAATAGAGCATTGTTCAGCTTCCATGTGTATGTGGGCTTTCTGTTGTTGTTGTTGCCATTGAAGACCAACCTTAATCCGTAGTGATCTGATAGGAGGCATGGGATTATCTCAATCTTCTTATATCTGTTGAGGTTTGTTTTTTGACCAATTATATGATCAATTTTGGAGAAGGTACCATGAGGTGCTGAGAAGAAGGTATATTCTTTTGATGCAGGATGAAATGTTCTATAGATATCTGTTAAACCCATTTGGTTCATAGCATCTGTTAGTTTCACTGTGTCTCTGTTTAGTTTATGTTTCCAAGATCTGTCCATTTTTGATAGTGGGGTGTTGAAGTCTCCCACTATTATTGTGTGAGGTGCAATGTGTGCTTTGAGCTTTAGTAGAGTTTCTTTTATGAAAGTGGGAGCTCTTGCATTCGGGGCATAGATGTTCAGAATTGAGAGTTCTTCTTGGTAGATTTTTCCTTTGATGAGTAAGAAGTGTCCTTCCTCATCTTTTTTGATGACTTTTGGTTGAAAGTCAATTTTATCCGATATTAGAATGGCTACTCCAGCCTGTTTCTTAGGGCCATTTGATTGGAAAATTGTTTTCCAGCCCTTTACTCTGAGGTAGTGTTTGTCTTTAACATGGAAGTGTGTTTCCTGGATGTAGCAAAATGATGTGTCCTGTTTATGGATCCAGTCTGTCAGTCTATGTCTTTTTATTGGGGAGTTGAGACCATTGATGTTAAGAGATATTAAAAAAATAGTGATTGTTATTTCCTGTTATTTTTTATGTTGTTTATATTGTTTGTGTGGCTATCTTCTTTTGAGTTTGTTGAAAGATTACTTTCTTTATTTTCCTTGAGTTTCCTTCCTTGAGTTGGCGTTTCCCATGTATTATTCTTTGTAGGGCTGGGTTTGTGGAAACATACTGTGCAGATTTGGATTTGTCGTAGAATATTTTGGTTTCACCCTCTATGATCATTGAGAGTTTTGCTGGGTATAGCAGCCTGGGCTGGCATTTGTGTTCTTTTAGAGTCTGTATGAGCTCTGCCCAGGATCTTCTAGCTTTCATAGTCTCTGGTGAGAAGTCTGGTGTAATTCTGATAAGTCTACCTGTATATGTTACTTGCCCCCTTTCCCTTACTGTTTTTAATATTCTTTCCTTGTTTTGTGTATTTTGTGTTTTGACTATAATGTGACGGGAGGAATTTCTTTTCTGGTCCAGTCTATTTGGCGTTCTGTAGGCTTCTTGTATGCTTATGTTCATCTCTTTCTTTAGGTTAGGGAAGTTTTCTTCTATAATTTTGTTGAAGATATTTACTGGTCCTTTAAGTTGGGAATCTTCACTCTCTTCTATGCCTATTATCCTCAGGTTCTGTCTTCTCATTGCATCCTGGATATCTTGGATGTTTTGGGTTAGGAGCTTTTTGCATTTTCTGTTTTCTTTGACTGTTGTGTCCATGTTTTCTATGGTATATTCCACACCTGGGATTCTCTCTTCCATCTCTTGTATTCTGTTGGTGATGTTTGCATCTATGACTCCTGATTTCTTTCCTATGTTCTCCAATTCCAGGGTTGTCTCCCTTTGTGATGTCTTTATTGTTTCTATTTCTGTTTTTAATTCCTGAATGGTTTTGTTCATTTGTTTGATTGTGTTTTCCTGTATTTCTGCCCATTTGATTGTGTTTTCCTGTAATTCTTCAAGGGATTTTTGCGTGTCCTCTTTAAGGGATTCCAGTTGTTTACCTGTGTTCTCTTGTATTTCTTTAAGGGAGTTATTTTTTCCTTCTTAAAATCTTCTATCATCCTCTTGATAAGTGATTTTAAGTCTGAGTCTTCCTTTTCTGGTGTGTTGTGGCAACCAGGGCTGGCAGTGTTGGGAAAGCTGGGTTCTGATGAAGCCAAGTAGTCTTGGTTTCTGTTCCTTGTGTTCTTACCCTTGCCTTTTGCCATCTGGTTATCTCTGGTGTTAGCTGGTCTTTCTCTCTCTGACTGTGGCTTGTCTTTCCTTCAAGCTCAGATGCCAGTAATCCTGGGAGACCAGTTCTCTCTTCCAGTTGTTCTTCACATCCTGAGTCTGGAGTCCTCCTGTTGCTGGCTCCTCAGTGTAAGTGGGCGGATAGCTTTCTCCCTGCACTGCTTGTATATGGAGGCCTGGTTGGCCAGGCAGGGTTTTTCTTCCTGTAATTCTTTAAGGGATTTTTGTGTGTACTCTTTAAGGGCTTCCAGTTGTTTACTTGTGTTCTTTTGTATTTCTTTAAGGGAGTTTTTTATTTCCTTCTTAAAATCTTCTATCATCCTCTTGAGATGTGATTTTAAGTCTGAGTCTTCCTTTTCTGGTGTGTTGGTTTATCCAGGGCTTGCTGTGGTGGGAGAGCTGGGTTCTGATGAAGCTGAGTAGTCTTGGTTTCTGTTCCTTGTGTTCTTGCCCTTGCCTTTCACCATTTGGTTATCTCTGATATTAGTTGGTCTTACTCTCTCTGACAGTGGCTTGTCTTTCCTGCAAGCCTCGGTGTCAATACTCCTTGAAGATCAGTTCTCTCTGAGAGGAATTTGGGTTTGGAGAGTTGTGGTGCAGGGTCAGCTCTGGGGTGCAGACAGAAACAAGAAGAATCTAATCCCCAACTGACCCTTGTTTCCTGTGTCCTGATGGCTCTGCAAGGGTCCCTCTTGGTCCAGTGAATTTGAAAAGAAGTGGTGGTCTTGCCTGTGCTTGAAGGTGTATTGGCACTTCTGGTATACCAGCTCTCTCCTGGCACTGTTTGAGTATGGAGCCCTGTGTCACAGGATCTGCTCTCCAGCCACCGAAAGAAACCAAAACCTCATTTCTCAGTCCCTGTGACCTGGGTATTCCAGGTGGGTCCCTGTGAGCAGACAGGCTTGCCCATACTCCTGGGAGGCTATCTTTCTTCCAGGGCTATTTGGCTATGGAGCCCTGCTGGCCCAGGCAGAGGTCTCCTGCCACAGATGGGTACCGGAAGGCTCTCACCTCCCGGCTGTTCCTTAGTCCCTGTGTCTGGAGCCCTCCTCTTGCTGGCTTTTCCACACTAGTGGGTGGCTAGCTTTCTCCTGGCGCTGTTTGGCTATGGAGCCCTTGTGGCAGGCAGAGCCATCTTTTCTTTTTTCTTTTTTTCTGGAAGAATATCTTTCTAAGCTATCCTTGAACTCTATATGTAAGAGAAGATGACTCTAACTTATTTATTTATTTATTTATTTATTTATTTATTTATTTATGAGTTTGAGCTTTTGATCTTCCTGCCTCCAACTTCCAAGTGCTGAGATTACACAGGAATATGTGACCAAGGCCTATTTATGTATTGCTTGGAAGGGAACCTGGGGTTTTGTTTATTATATGAAAGCAGAACTCCAGTCCCAGATAAGTGAATTTTAATGCTTTATGTTAATGAAAAGCAACATAAATATATATATTTAAATATATATTACATATATTGTAATGAAAAACAAAATATATGTTGTTTTCCATTAGCATAAGACATTTTATTAAAATATATTAGATTAAAAATTATATATACACATATATGGATCAGAACCATTATGTGTATGTGTGTGTATGTATGTGTGTGTGTGTGTGCACACACACACAAATGCACTCGCGTGTTCTCTCCTATCTCTGCCTTCCTTCTCCCTGATGGAGCATTGGAATACAAACACTCAAGCATTATGACTAGCTTTTTATATAGATAGGTTCTGGGAATTTGAACTGCGGAAAGTACTTTTACATACTTGAGCCATCTCCCCAGCCCAGAACCACTGATAAGGGTACAAATATAATTAGAAATTGTCACAAGTACCAAATCTTGTAATTGGTAGGATTTTAGATGTTTTTCTTTCTATGCTCTATATTCTCTCCAATGAACTCAATTTCTTCCAGTGAACACAGTTGCAAGAAAAGCTGTATATTCAAATGAGTTTCTTTCCCTCTGTTTGTAACCCAAACCAAGTAGTAGGTTTTTGACTGTGTAGCAACTAGACTAGTTGCTAGATGTTTTGACCTGATTCTAGATCTGCAACTTTCAAGAGCCTGTGCTGTGGTTCCCCACTCTCTAGAGGCAAGATTTAGATGAACCTTGGGCCATTGTTCTGGCTTCAGTATTCCTGAGAGATGCTTTATATGTTTAGCTATAGGTCATTTAAAATCCAAGGCAGTAGGAACAGCAAGGAGGAAATCCATCTTGGAGGAGATGTTTTCACTGAAAGTTGAAGGCATTAAAGGAAACACTGTTGCAACTTGATACATTAGTCCTACTTCTTTTCTGAATTTCTGAAGCAAGAGGCCATGAAGTGAATTATGGAGTCCCTTTGTTTTATGGAAGCTTAGAGTTCACAGTACATTACTTCTGTGTTTAGTTTGGACTCTGGACAAAGGAAACATGATAGCACTCTATGATTAAGGATGGCTGTATTTCCCCCATAGCACTTGGTAGCCTTTGATTTTTTCATAGTGGGCTAAACTACTTCATCATACTATACCCATTTTCTCAGGGCATTATTTCTCTTTCAAGCATATCTTTTTCCTAAGTAGATAACCCTACTTAATAGCCTTTAATCTCCACCACTTCACCCAGGCCCTTGGTTCTTCCTCTATTCCTGAACTGCATGGTTACTTATTTCTAATAGATTTATTGCCAACATAACCTCATTGCTCCTACAGTTCCCTCTTTCACAGAACTTGCATCCAGAAAATGTTACTATAAGGCCATTCAACACTGCAACCAGTCATGTTATAGCTAGAAAGATATGGAGAGAATAATTTAGAAAAAAAATCACTCCTGGTGTGGTGGTACCCATCTGTAACCGAGTAGTCTGGAGGCTGAGGTAGGAGGATCACAGAGTTCAAGACTAACTTGTGCTACATGAAGAAACCCTGTTACAAACAAACACACAAGGAGAAGAGAAAGGGAAAAATCAACGGAATTGCAATCCTGCAGAAAATTTAGCAGACCTGGACAGCTGTGTTCACAGAAGGGTTAATTCATGGATAGCTCTACTCTGGAGAAACAATGTCAGAGCTATGGCCTTAAAAACGCAAGATTGGAGACTAGAACACAGAGGTGGCTGTGCAGGCAAAATTATGAAAGACTGTAGCATAGAGGAGTCTCAGCATAGTCCCTTCCAGGCCATTGGATTCTGTGAGGCTTGTGCCTCTCTCCAGTGGTTTATGAACTGTTTTATAGCTTTAAATTTAGACAACTGGCAGCCACTCATATGATTCTGATCTATGATGTGAAGAGAATTTTGTCAAGTTGAGGGGAAATTTGTTCTAGTTTTGCTTCGTTTTTCAATTCTTTCCACTATCCCTACTTCCCCTTGATGTGTATGCATGCACCCCTGAGTTCTCCTTTGAAGAGAGCATAGCAACTCGTCAGTTCCTTGGCAAAAAGTGAAAGTCTTTTGGCACACACTCACATTTTATTTGCAGGAGAGTCTGCCTTTAGAAATATTCTCTTGGCAGACATAAACTGGAAAATTAAAAGAGCATGGTGGTGGGTTTTGCCAGCAGAGATGATGGCAAACAATAGGATCCAAGTTTGATTGTTTACTTTATTAGAACTTACTAGTAGCCTGGCTTCCGAGTGTATAGGGAATAAGAAGCCAGACACTGGTCTTCTGGGAACCTGCTGCCTCCACAAAGTCATTCTCTAGAATTGTTTAGAACCACAGTTGTTTCTAAACTCTTTTTATTTTCAAGTGAAAATTTGGATGACTGCTTTTGCTTCAGTAAAAAATTAAAAAATAGTGAAGCTTTTAAAAAAAGCCATAATAAAGCCTGAAATAGATTTGTTTCTTTGCTATGACTCATGTCCTTTCCTGAGGCTCAACCCTGGGACATGATGTCAGTTGTTTCCTCTGTTCCTACCTGACAGAGAGTAGACCATTCCTAAAAGAAAGTTCAGGATGAAGCAAAAAGCGGGAAATCCATTCTTTCTGGATCGCTACGAGGGTCTAGCCTAATGGATCACTTAGTCGTACCTCTCGGTTTCTTCCATCCTTCTGTGGTATCAGACGCATCAGGCACAAGCTCTTCAGAGACACTTCCAAGTCTCCATTCTTTCACTTTTGCTCTCTGGTTCCTCTGATGCACTGAACAACTCCATCAAGCTTACCCCAAGCCTCAGAAACCATGTTGAGCACAGAAAGGGATAACCCAAGGACCCAACTTAACACAGCATTCTGAGATTCAGTCCTAAAGTACTCTGCATGTCTACTGCTTCTCGTCTCTGATTCCCCTGGCCATTTCCTCAGCTGCTCCATTGACTGGCTCTTTGAACTGGTGCTGGGCATCACTCTTTACGAATTTTAGTTTTTCCTCAGGATTGTGATTCTTTGGCCTGCACATACTGCTTTCAAACTGTCTTGAGTATTCTCCCAATCTATTGAAATAGATAACAGGTCTATAATCTGTTTTCTCTAGTCCTGCACCCAATATTAAAGCTGCCTACCAGCTCACTCAGGGCTTCATCAGGAAGTGGTCATTTCCTTTACATCTCTGAAGGGCCATCTCACTTAGTAGGTATCAAATGATGTCAGTGTCAGTGATATTAATGGCCCACTGGGAACAAAATACTGCCAAGAGTTCCCAAATGGAAGACCAATGGCTCAGCTTTTGTTGCTTTTCTTCTTTTTGTTTCTCTTTTCGTCTTTCTTTCATTCTTTCTATTTTCTTTCTTTTCCTTTCTTCATCCTTTTGAAATACTGTGTATGCATGTGTACCTGTTGGTGCATGAGGGTGTGCACATTCTGTAGCATATATTTAGAGGTCAGAGGAAATATCTTTTCCAGCATTCTCATGGATTTTAAGGATCCACACTCAGGCTGCCAACCTTGTGCTGCAATCCCTTAACTCACCATGGCAACTCCCTGTCCTCACTAAGATTTTCCATTGTTTATTTAAATATTTCCAGACACATTCTGATTTTTAAGTTTTATTCCTAATGGCTTGGCTCTTTTGTTGCCACCAAAACTTCTCCTTGGCGTTAATCTCATAACAAGAAGAACAGTGTTCTCTTAGCATCTGGTCTAGCTGTGCATTCTTTGCTATAGTGAGCTAACGAAGACTGGATAATTTAAGTCATGGCTTTTTTTTTTTTGGTTGAGAGCTACAGAGATAGGAACTGAAGCAGAGACCATGAAGGAACACAGCTTACTGGCTTGCTCAGCCTATTTTCTTATATAATCCAGGACAACTTGTCCAAGGATGGTGCCATCCACAGTGGGCTGGGCCCTCCCATATCAATCAATTAAGAAAATGAACTAAAGTATTGCCAACAGGCCATTTTGAAGGAGGCATTTCTCAATTGAAGTTCCTTCTTCCCAGATAACCCTGGCTCATGTCAAGTTGACAAAACCCAACCAGAATGTCTTGATTTCTAATTACTCATCTTCACAGCAGATAATGCAGCCTTGCACACTCGGTGTCCGTTCGTTCATCAGGGCAGAGGCTCCATGATACACTCTTCTCTTTACATAGCTACAACAAAGATATTTGTATTTCAAATATTTGTATTTGTATTTCAAAATTAATTTAAGGAAGGATGAAGCATACACAAGCAAGAGCAACTGTCACAAAATCATTCTCAGTCTACTGCATCCCCACGGACATAGCATTGTCTCCTGATCCCACACACAATGTGACTCCTCAACTTTCACAAAGCCATGTGTCATTTGACAATTTTTTCTTCTTCCCAGAAACATTCTTCAAGATTTCCCCTCTTGAATCTCTCTCATACACAAAGTTGCTCTGGCTTGGAAACCTTTGACGTCAACTCCATAGCTTCCTCTTCTTCTTTCTTCATTATTTCTTTCTCTTTCCCTCAGTCTAATCAGTTCCATTTTTGAATTCAGTTCAGATGCTCACTACTCAGTCCCAGTACTACCATATCCTTCAAGGTGCAGAATTTTAAAAATTTATCTTATATGTATGGGTATAGAATGAATATCTTGTGTATTGTGGAAGCATTACCTGTCAATAAAAAAGCTGATGGCCTATTAGCAAAAGGTAGGAGGTAGAAGATGGGAATTCTGGTAGAGAGACTGGAACTCTGGAAAATAGGCACAGGACTTGAAGGAACTGGGTGCATGAAACTGAGGAGAGACAACTAGCCATGTGGTAGACATAGAATAGTTTAAACAGGTTAATATAGTTATAAGTTAGTGGTAACAAGCAAAAGCTTAAGTCTAGGTATTTGTTCATAAATAATAAGCCTCCAAGTCATTATTCAGGAACTAGGGCATGGGTGGAAAAGCCTGATGACATATGGGTATTTTATCTGCATGCATATATGTATATCATTTGTATGCTGAGCCAGAGGAGGTCAAGAGAGGGCATCAGATCTCTTGAAAAATGGAGTTAGAGATAGTTGTAATCTTCCATGTAGATCCTGAGAGTTGTCTAGCCCAGTGGTCACAACTCCTGGGGATGTTGAATGATCCTTTCAAAGGGTTCACCTAAGACCACTGAAAAACACACACATTTACATTGCAGTTCGTAAAGTAGCAAAGTTACAGTTAAGGAGGAGCAATGAAATAATTTTTTCATTGGGAGTCACCACATGAGGAACTGTATTAAAGGGTCACAGTATTAAGAAGGTTAAGAACCACTGTTCTAGCCCCTCAGAGACACTTTTCAAAAGAGGTTCCAGGAAACAGTCACCTCAGGAATGTTGATTGTTGTTTGGAAAAATATATAGGGCTAGAAAGATGGCTCAGAGGGTGACAGCACATGTTGCCAAATGTTAGTGAGATGAGATTGACCCTGGTATATACATGGTGGGAAGAGAACCAGCATCTATGATTAGTCCTCTGACCTACACACGTGAACTAGCTAAATAAATACATGTAAAAAAGAGCAAAACATTAACAAAACCTACAAAAAGATAATAGTCCTATTCCTGTCTTAGTTACTTTTATATTTATGTGAAGAGACACACTGACCAAGGCAACTTATCGAAGAAAGAATTTATTAGAGACTTACAGTTTCAAAGAGTTAGAGTCCATGACCATCATGGCAGGAGGCATGGTAGCAGGTAAGCAGGCAGGCATGATGCTAGGGCAGTAGCTGAGAACATACATCTGCATTCACAAACATGAGGCAGAGAGGGGGGAGGCATAGACTCTTGAAACTTCTAAGTCTACCTCCCAATGACACACCTCCTCAAACAAGGCCACACCTCTTAATCCTTCCCAAACAGTTCAACTAACAGCAGACCCAAGTACAGGCATCAAATCCTGTAGGGGCTATTCTCATTCAGATCAATACAATACCTTTGTGTCAGTGCCGAGAGGAACTCCTTGAAGTTTTCTCATTGTCTAATTGCAATCAAATACCCCATCTGCTCCTTGCCCAGGCAACCCACGTCTACTTTCTGTCATTACAAGCTGCTTCTCATTTTCATTTTCTATAACTTTATATAAATGGATTATGTAATAGGTGTACCTTGAGTCTGGCTTCCTTTACTCAAATAAATGAAGTTCATCCAACTTGCATGGCTAAGCATGGCTTAGCAGTCTGCTCTATTGCTTAGTATTCTTTTTTTAAATGGGTATTTTATTTCAGCTCTTGATGAACATTTAGATTGTTTTAGGTTTGGGGTGACTGCTAAAATGAAACCATTTTGAATGCTTTTGGACAAGTCATTGTGCAAAACATATGTTTACATTTTTCTTAGGTTAATATCTAGGAGTGGGGTGGCTGAAATCCTAAGGTAGGTATATTGCAAACCTTTAATAGATTTGTGTGCCATAATAATTTTCCTCTTCCCATTTGACCAGTGCATGAGAAAGCAACTGGTCTATACTTTCACCAGTACTTAGCATTTTTGTTACCAAGGAAAAACCTAGATATACTCTGTAGGTCTACTTGCTCTTACTGACTTAAATGATCCCTAGTGTTGAAGGTTACACTGCAGGATGATATGGGATTGGTTTCCCCACTAGCTTTGTTGTAAGATAACAACTTTGCACCACAGGAGATGATGATAAAGGATATCCAGGTTATTTCTCAGGGACCTGGAGTCTCTTTTTGAGGAAACCACTAGCTGTTTACTTGGGCCTACTGATGTCTGGTGGCTTACCAGAATCAGATGGAAAGCCTTGGCATTTCTGTGTTCTTACAGTGTCTGACTCCCTGTGACCTGCGTATTTGGGTCAGAGCCTAGTCATCTTTGTGTAGACATATAGACCAGTAAACAATATTTTGTCTAGAACTATGACACAAGGGTCACTTGATCTGAATTTGCTTGGTCTCTCTCCTTCTTGTTCAAGTGTAAAAGACACCTACCAGCCACTGTACCTGGGAACACAAGCATGAAAGGAGCATAAAGATATGACACCTGAAATATCTCTATGTGTTCCCCGAAGCCACACCTACCTCTCTTCCCTGCTGGCCTGTCTTCCTTCCTTGTTATTCCCACTGTGTCTGGAGTCAAGAAGTTGATTTGTCAGCAAAAGCTTCTACTCCGTTCTCCTTGGGTCCCAGAACAAAGCCTTTCTTTCCTCCAATACTGGCCTCTCAGACACTGGCTTTTTAAAAACCGGATGAGCTTCCAGACCTTCATCCAGTAACATTTCAGACTGAGTGTGGCCATTCTACTGACTGGAGAGTCATACCTTATCAGGGTTATTTTTTTTAATTAATACTCATTAATGTTTTTTCATATTCTTATTGGCATATGCTATTTTGATCTTTTCCTGTCTCGTGTTTGTGAAAGTATTCTGTCAATTAAAAATCAAGTTGTTTTATTGAATTTTAAGCGTTCTTTATTTAAAATGTAAGTCCTCTGTTACTTATATAAATACCAAGTATACAGTGTACCTTTGCAGGTTGCTGAATTCTTTACTAATTTTTGAGACAGGGTCTCACTGTGTAGCTGAGGCTATTCTCAAACTTGCAACCTTCTGGAGTGTTGGGGTTGCAGGTGCCTGCCACGATGCCAACCTTGTCTTTTCACTACTTTTAGCAGTGTCTATTGAAGTGTAAATTATTTTAATTTGGGTGATATACAAACTATCAATTTTTCTTTTATAGTTCATGATTTTTATATCCTAAGAAATCTTTGTGTGCACCAAAGACTGAAGAATTTTTCTCCTATATATTCTTCTAAGTGTTTTGTAACTACTTGTGTTTTAGGATTTGTGGGGATAACTTATTATTTGTATCATAAGTGATGTATTTTGATGTACTATGTAGTTGCAGTTATTATTATGTGAATGTGGGTATAAGAGAAGGCATGTGCATGTCATGCTGTGTGTGTATATTTAGGACAGCTTTCAGGAATCCATTTTTCCCTTTCACTGTGTGGGTTCTAAGGATTGAACTCAGGTTACCAGACGTGTGCAGAAAGCACCTTACCCACTGAGCTGCCTTTCCAGCCCCAGTTTTTTTAATATGGAGACTCAAAGATATTAAAAATGCATGTACCAGTACATTTCCAGAATGCCTCTATAGCATTTTATGACTTGAGTTCTTTCTCCTATGGCTCTGTTTTCACAGCTCAATGTTCTGTGCCTTTCATTAGTTAGTGCCAAGTTCTATCAGAGTTGCATGAACAAACTCATTAGCTGCATGCATGGGTCAACTTGTTTCATGACCTGTGTGTACTTGCCTCTCTGCAGGCTTTGCACACTCTCATCCTGAGATTTTCCTTCACTGTCAAGATTCACAATCTCTATATTTCTCTTGTAGTGTATCTCTGAGTTCTTCAATCTCTTGTCTTCTACTCTTCGAGTTTAATTTTTGGATTGGTGACTATATATTTCTCCTTGGAGCAGAAGCAGATGAGTCTTCCTAGTGGAGGCAATGTGTAAGTTGCATGTTAGTAGTTTAGGTCCTGATAAGTTAGAATTCCCCGTAGCAAATTGACAAATTGTTAGGACAGTTCATATTTTAGACTCTGTAGATATATATTTATGGTCTGTCTTGAGTGACATTCAATCATGGCACATTTTAAAACTCATCCTTTAGACTTTAAAGAAACTGAGAAACCCATTGTTTGGGAAGCTTTCCAGGAGTTAGTGGCCTACCAGCTTCTCTGGCAATAGTGCAAGCAAACAAAACTTTTATTTTGAACTTCACCAGAGGACGTTTTTGTTCATAATGTGAAAACAAAGCAAAAGAAGGATTGGAATCTGATGCAGAAGAAGCCTACAAGGGAATAGCAAAGCTTCTTAACAAGCCCATCCTATATTTGTTAACGACTTATTCAACCCAGCAACCTTCCTCATAGGGCGTTAAAATGTAAGACAGATCAAGAGGCATCCAAATGCTAAAGAACACACACACAGGGAAAAGCAATCTAAAAGTAAAAGCAATGGGGTACTGAAGTTATGTGTAGTCAGAAATCTGAGTAAATTGAAATAACAGGATACATGAGTTGTGTAACATCCTGACAATGAGCCATTTCTCTGCTCTAAATAGTTTCCTTTTTAAATTTCCCCAGTCCTCTTTAGAATCTGTCACTTGAGATGGTCAGAGTGGGCCCATGTGCCTCGAATCTTGAAAGAGTAATTAATTAACATAATTATTCTCCAAGTCCGTTCCCTCATTTTCATATTCATTGCACTAATCAGGTTAGGCTTTCATTATTACTGATGTAGCTGACCAGAATAATAATCAGAACTCCCTGGCTATCTCTTCCACCATGAAAACTTTTCAAATACAAATTATATTGCTTTTTGTGTTCATAAAAGATGCGTGGACGAGCCCCGGTCATGCCACACAGCAGCACACTGTGGAGCTGGCTGGGGAACAACCCCACTCTGAATATGTGTTCCTGGGGGATGGAGAGATGGAGATGGGAATGAGGTCCAGAAGAACCAGAGATCATTTAATTCACTCTCCTTGTTTTAGTCATAAAATGCATTGCCAGCGGCTTAGGGTCTCTGTCCTCTGCTGACTTTAGATGCATGTGGCCTATTGTTTGCTCCCTCTAGCCACAGAGGGACACCTGATTGCTGCATGCCTAAACAGAACTCACTAGTCCTTCCTTCCCACAGGAGTAAGCTCTCTTTGGGGACCTGCATTGCTATTTATCCAACACAACCCCTCCCCCTGTTGTCTCTCATTCCTCATACTTAGGAAGCAGACTCAGCAGAGTTCATGCACTGTAGCTACAATGTAATGTAATTCATTTTTTTTTTTTTTTTTTACCTATAAAGTTGTGTTATAGGCCAATAAGATAGCTCAGTGGGTAAAATTGCTTGATCTGTAAGTCTGAAGACCTGAAATCCATATCTGATTTGATGTAAATGTACAAGGAGAGAAGGAACTCTATAGCTTTATCCTCTCAGTATGGCTCAGCCCCACACAGCTCGCAAGTTTACTTCTGTAAACTTAGTTTATTTTAAATGGACAAATAGTTGTATGTAGTTATGAGATAATATTCTGATATATGCACACATTATGGAATGGCTAAATCAAGCCAACTGTCCAACTCGTTACCACAATCACGTATTCTTTCCTTATGAAAAGATTTAAATATACCTTTATGTATTCTGAACTATCACTACATTTTAACTACTTTGCTCTGTGACCAGTCAACTTTGCATTCACTGCCCAGTGTGTACCCTCTTCAGTCCCTCCCTCCAATGGCCTTTGGTGACCATCACTCCATTCTCTACTTAACATACGAGTACAACTTTTAAAGATTTCTCACATAAATGAGATTGTGTAGTGTTTATCTCTGTGCCTAGCTTCATTCAGTATAACACCATCCAGGTTTGTCCAGACTGCCACATTGACAGAGTGCCCTGTTTGTTTTGTTTATTTGTTTAAAGGTGATTGTATCCCATTCCCAGAAATCTTGTCTTTTAAAATATCCATTCATCCATGGATGGGCACCTGGGCTCTTTCTGTATATTTGGCATTCTGAGCAATGTTGCTGTGAATGTTCTAGTCTAGAGATTTCTTTGGCTCACTACTTCCACTCACTCTGGGGGCGCACTGAGTATGCAGGTAGCTGAATCATTTGGTAATTCTCCTTTTAGTGGCTTGAGGAGCTTTCACGTTTTTCAGAATGACTGCTCTGTTTTACATGATCAGTAGCAGTGATGAAGTCACCCTTTCCACATCCTTTCTCACGTTATCTTTAATTGTTTTTTTTGTTTGTTTGTTTGTTTGTTTTTTTAAAAAGTAGCAACCAGTATAGCAGATGTACAGTGATAGTCATTGTGGTTTAGATTTGCATGCCTATGGTGATTATGAATGTTGAGTATTTTTCAAATACGTTCCCCATTTGTATGTCTTGTCTTAAGAAATGTTCATTTAGGATCTTTGCATATACTTGAGGTTATTGTCTTGCTGTTGACTTCTTTGAACATTTTAGATATTATCACCTTATCTGAAATACTATTTACAAATATTCCTGATCTGTGGGTTATCATTAATTCTTTCCTTGTCAACAGAAACATTTCAGTTTGATGTAATCCTCTTAGCCCTGAGTTGCCTGCAGTGTTAGGTTCCTGAGGTCATATTTGAGAGATCTCTTCTCTACACCACAGAGCTTTTCCCATACATTTTTCACATTTCTGAGTGGGAAAAGGCTCGGTGTCCATTCTTCTGCATGTGAGTATTTCATTCCCCAAGCACCACCGATTGAAAAGATTATCCCACTGAAGACAGGATCCTGTTCTCATTGTCTTTCCTGAAAGCTTTGTCAAAACCTAATCAAGCACAGGTTTGTGGGTATAAGCTCTTCTCTCAGTTTCTTCAGTCAGAGCCATTTCCTCTCAGGGTGGTAACTTCAGGTCTTCTCCATTTACATTTCAGGACCCTCCCAAATCCACTCTGTACATTCATCCACACTGGACTGGTGAAATACAATGGAAAACTGAGTAGTAGCCTTTAGAAAAAATAACTGCATATGCTTGGTAAAAAGCTTTCTGGGATACTCTCCTTAATAATCACAACGTACTGGGCACCATACATGCTGAAATATCAATAATATGTGACACGTTGTCAAATACACATGTAGATAATTTCTATTAGTCTTATAAGGAAATGAATATTCATAGGCACATATATGCCAGACCTTGAGTGGTTGGGGCAGGAAGTGTTGAAAAAGTCTTAACTTTCTCTTCTAGAAAAATTTCAATATACAGTTAGCAGAGAGAATTATATAATTCCTTCTCCCTCGATACCCAGCTTCAGAGATTAACCCCTCAAGACCGATCTTGTTTTGTTTATAGCCACACCTGCTCTGCTTTGGCAGCCATGGTTTATTTTAAAGCAGATCTCAGTCTGTCTAATCATTAGTGGATCTGTCAGTGGGAATCCTTCCACGCTGTCCAATAGAACTCTGCAGGGATGGAAGTGTTCTGTATTCACATTCCACCAGCCTGGCTGTGGCTCTAGAGAGTCTGACATCTAACCAGTATCACAACAGATGTAAAGTTCTTAATATTTTCAAACTGTGGCTTAAATCCAAACTTAATTAGCCCTGTGTGCCCAGAGGCTACCTGTTGGACAAGATAGCTGTTTGACATAAAGACTCTTTAAAAAGAGTAACTGGAAAGTAGCTCAGTTCTTCCTGACTGTATCACTGCATCCACAGGCCAGTGTGTCCTTTACCCAGCCCCTCCTCCCCTGGCCTTTGGAACTGCCATCCTACTCTCTGCTTCAGGAGGAGTGACTTTTTTTTTTTTTTATTGGTTAGTTTATTTATTTACATTTCAAATATTGTCCCCCTTCCTGGTTTCCCCTCCACAAACCCCCAAGCAACCCCCTTCCCTTTGCCTCTATGAGGGTGCTCCCCCACCCACCCACCCATTTCTGTTTCACCAACTGTTAGTATCAACTTCCACAGGGGTATCAATCCTCTACAGGACCAAGGGTCTCCCCTTCCATTGATGCCAGATAAGGCCATCCTCTGCTACATATGCAGCTGGAGCCATGGGTGCTTCCATGTGTATTCTTTGGTTGGTGGTTTAGTCCCTGGTGCTATGGGGGAGGGGGGGTCTGGTTGGTTGATATTGTTTTTCTTCCTATGGGGTTGCAATGCCCTTCAGCTCCTTCAGTCCTTCCCCTAACTCTTCCATTGGGGTCCTGGGGCTCAGTCCAATGGTTGGCTGTGAGTATCTGCATCTGTATTGGTCAGGTACTGGCAGAGCCTCTCAGGGGACAGTAATCTGGGCTCCTGTCAGCAAGTCAGCAATAGAGTCTCCATTTGGTGTCTGCAGGTGGGATGGATCCCTAGGTGGGGTGGTCCCTGGTTGGCCTTTCCTTCAGTCTCTGCTCCATTTTTTGACCCTGTACTTCTTTTAGATAGGAACATTTCTGAGTTAAAATTTTTGAGATGAGTGGGTGGCCCTATCCCTCAGCTGGGGGTCATGTTTATCTATTGGAGATGGTCTCTACAGATTCTATCTCCCCTTAGCTGGGTATTTTGGCTAATATCATCCCTGCTGGGTCCTGGGAACCTCTTGCTTCCCTGGCATCTGGGACTTTCTAGTGGCTACCCCCCAGTTCCCCATCCCCCACTGCTACATATTTCTGTTCAATTTCCTGACCCTCTGTATTTCTCTCCTGTCTCTTCCTATATCTGATCCTGCTCCCTCTTTTCCCCTCCACTGAGGAGTGACTTTTTAAGATTCTACATGTAAAACAAGATTAAGGATTATTTATCTCCGAACCTGGCTTATTTCCTTAATTTCAAACATTTGATTCTACTCAGAATTCTCTAAATATAATGTAAATATCTTTTAAAAATCATGACTTTGACTCTAAACTGACTGATGTTGCAGTCTGGTTTGCTAGGTCTCTTAAGTTCTTTAATACTACAATTTGAAGAAGTTATATTAATTTCCATTTTATATCAGTGTGTGTCATTTTCCATCATTTTAAACTATGGATATAATTTTTGATATATCAAGGATTTCCCTCAGTGACAGAAATATATTATAATGCTTGTTGGTATTAAACAATGTTGACATTGGGGGGGGGGGTTATGTCTCATAGAGTCCAGGCCGGCTTTTAACTTGCTCTGTAGTTATGGCATTGAACTCTTGACTCTCTGGATTCCAAGCAATTAAAATTGTGCTTGGCTCTTTAAAACACATTTTAATTTTTTTTGCTCCTCCTTTAAAACACATTTTTAGTTGTACCTTTCCTGTCTCAATGAGACTAAGCATCTAAGATTTAATTTCGAACTCTTTCTTTTGCTTCTCCAATCCTAGCAGTTTCAGAATTTTCCTTCAGCATCTACTTCATGATAGCTTTCATTTTCTCTTCTCACCGTGTCAATTTATGTCATGGTTTTTATTAAATAGGTGACAAGATTTCATTGACATTGTCATCAGTGTAGACCATTTGTCTGCAGTTCCTTTCTTAAGCATAACCCCTGACCCTGATGTGGCCCCATGACTATGGAAAACTGCAGACATGAGATAAAGCCTAGGAGCAATGTCCTCTGAGCCATAGCAAGATGACAAGGACACGCAAGTCTAGGAGGAAGAACTCAGTGGAAGGAGTCAGAGATTCTGGTTGCTCAAGCCTTGGTTGAATGCTATTGCTAATAGTTAGCTAAACAATATATAAACAGCAGTGGGAAAATAAGAATTGTTCATTCTTAAAGTTAGTCCAAAGTCTTGTGTCTCCACCTATCATCCTCCTCTTTTTCAGGTCCCCGAGCTGCCCATGACTGCACTGGCCTTGGCATTTGCCTACCTACCTATTACCTATCTGTTTTTTGGCTTGTCTTTCTATGAATCCAACCAATGTATTGCATCAGGAGTTTACCCAGTTTTGTGGAGCCCATTTAACATGGATAAATAATTATGAACAAGTGTAAATAACTATGAAATATATATATATATATATATATATATATATATATATATATATTTTAAATATACATCATGATCCAGGATCTCTCTCTCTCTCTCTCTCTCTCTCTCATTACCTGGTGCCTATTAAAATAACTACCTGTCAGTGAAGTCTTCCTTTTGGGAAAAGTTTTGAATGTTTGGGGGCGCATGATTTCCTCAGAGTGTTTAGTGTCATTTATGTCATGGCTGTTGTTCATCACTCATCAGAAAGGCGACAAGAAGGAGCACAGAACATTGTAAGTTCTCATAATTTGGCAATAAAATTTTTAACCATGACTTCATGGGTACATTATACTCTTAGCATGTGTTAACTGATTGGGCAGTTGGTAGGGTAGAAACCTGAGTGTGGGGGAGGAGGCAATGTCCAAGTCATCATACTAGGAGATAGGAGTAGGGTAGGGTAGAGGGAGAGATGGTGGCACATAACAAGGGCTCCCTGAAAAGGAAGCAGAGAAATGGTAAGAAATGGTGTTGAGGGCAAATCTCGCTGATTTAAAATCTCTTAGGCCATGGAGATGGCTCAGTGGTTACAGTGTTTGTGCACAAGCATGAAGACCTGAGTTTGGATCTCTAGCACCCTCATAAAAGTTGAAGTGTGGTCACGTTCACCTGTAATGCCTATGCTTGGGGTGGATGGTGGAGATAGAAGGATCCTTGTTGTCATGGGCCAGCCAGTCAGTCTGTCTGGAACAGAGATCTCCAGGTTCAGTGAGAATCCTTGTCTCAAAACACAAGGTAAAGGAGTGACCAAAGAAGACATCCTGACATTTACCTCTCTCTGCTCCATCTGCACTATTGCCGGCATGCACACCCGCACACATGTATTCCCGCATGTGTACATAACAAATACACATATGGTGAAGTTTTGTTTTAGCCTGGTTCCCCTAAACATAAATTATGTTGAACAGAAATCACACTGGTGACAAGGATTTGTCATAGGAAATTATTCAGCATTGTATCATAGTATTTATTGGTTCCTCTTTTCCCTCACATTTGTCCCACACATATTAATGTACAGTTATTCATAAAACCACATTTGCTGAAGATCTGTGACACAGGCAAACATGAGGTATGAAACATAGCAGAGATTAAGAAGTGGTAATTTTACCACTGCAGGGCAGGACCGATTTCCTTCACCCATTGTGGAGGTGGAGGCTGACTAAGGCTTTGCTCATCTCACCCTTGCTGTTTCCATCTCTCTTCCTTTTTGTCACCATGATTTCCAATGTGGACATCTCAGCTTTCTCTCTTCTCTTCTTCAAAATGTTGGCCACATCTTGATCTCCACCAACATTTACTCCTGAACCCACTCTTGAATACCTTTTCTCAGCCAAAGTGTTTTTACTGATGGCTTCTTTGTATGCCAAGCATCACTGAAGAAATACTAGAGAATTGCACTATGCAGGAATTTGACTGCTCTTCAGTTCCCTGAGACTTAAATTCTGAAAGCTTGATAGAGGACAGTAAACATTTTTGTAAAGGTCATGGGTGGTGCTTGACTATTCGAATGAAGAAAAAATAAACCTATAGGACTTGTGTTTGTGTGGCCAATAAATATCTGTTTACAGCATTATCACTACACTTTATTCCTAGAATTGAGAGGCAGTTTGTGTGTGTGCCCGCCTGTGTGTGCATGTGTCTCTGTGTGTCTGTGTGCATGTGCACACATGTGGAAGTCAGAGACCAACTTTCAGGAACTAATTCTTGCCTTTCCCCTTGTAAGGCAGGTGTCCCTGATTTCCACCACACTGTGTTCTTGCTCCAGGCTAGCTAGTCCTGGAGCTTTTGAGCCTGTCTCTGTATTCTGTTTCTCACATTGCTACATGAGTCCTAGCACTACATGTCTACCGCCACATCTGACTGTTCACGTTAGTTCCCTGGGTGGAACTCAGGTTGTTGGGCTTAGGTGACATCAGCTAAGCTCTCTCTCCATGAGCAGGTAGTGTTTTCTAAAGGAAAGAGGGACTTTGAATCTCAAGGGGCTGAGCTGGAATCTCACTTTAAGAATACTCCCAGATCAGATTAGCCATTCAATGCCTCTGAGACTCTGTGCATTCAGCTAGGAACTAGGTTTGTGGGTAACAGGAACACTGAGTTGTTGGGAGATGTACGAGAGACAACCCCAGGAGTAGAGGAAATACTGCATAGAATTGCTCCTGCCCAGCCCTGCCCTCCCCATTTCTGCGTTATGCTCATGATCGGTTTGTCATCTGCACTGTTGAAGTAGCAGAGAAATGTTCTGAAAAGCAGAGTAAAGCTTTGGGACCAGAGACAATTTTCTGGAGTGAATTGGCCCTCAGCTGAATGCATACCCTGGCCCATCCCCCACCAAACTGACATTCATGTGGTTCAATTTAAAAGACGCATCCCAGAGGAAAGGAACTACCAAAGTTTTCCTAGGTTAGAACAGGTGAGGTTAGAACTGTCTTACTTTTCAATATTTAAATAATACTGAATAGAATTACTGAAGACAGTATGCTGCTTAGGAATGGCTACCCTTTTGGATTTTAGAGTAATCTACAGACGTGATGGTTTTTAAAGCGTTCTTGAAGATAGATTTATTTGTACTATAACAGGAGACAGAAGCCAGGCATATGGGTATATTGATTACTTAGCTGAGAGAATTTAATCAAGGGCCAATAACTAGGATGGAAAAGGAAAAACAGGCCAAAGAATGGAAAACAAAAGGAAAAGACCACAAAAGTACGTGGGATATCATGTGGATGTCTACTGCCAGAAGCAGCCTCCAGGACTGGGTCTGGAGAAGCAGAGGGAAGCAGCTTGCAACTTGGGTCTTAGATCACTAGAGAAGGGGCTTTGGAAAAGTCAAACTCAGGCCTCTATAATAGGGATGTGTCAGCTGGGCAGGGAGTATGGCTCAGTAGTAGAGCACTTGCCTAGTATGTGGAGGTGTAAGCTTCACTTTCCAGTGCTTGAAAAAGAAAGGGCTGGAAAGGGGAAAACATTTGAAATGGAATATAAAACAAGAAGAAGGAGGAGGAGGAGGAGGAGGAGGAAGAAGAGGAAGAAGAAGAAGAAGAGAAGGAGAAGAAGAAGAAAAGAAAGGGCTTTTGGAATGTGACTTAGCTTGACCTGTTGCCTCTGGGTTGGAATAAAGGAGTGCTGTGGGCAAGGGACCAGAGCCCTGCAGGGTAGACACTAGCTCCTTAGTATGTCTGAGGTTAGAAGCATGAGAAAGTTGGTTTTATAAATACTGGGAAGATTGCAGATTTGAATCAGCTGCCAGCATGCGAGAGTATCCTCAATCTGGAAGGCCCTCATGGTGTGATCAGACAGTAGCCAGATCAGAGCCCATGTAAACACACATCTTTCTTCCCCCTCCAGCCTGGCAGGTGCAGCTGGTGTTTGGACAGCCCCAGGACCAAAATTGTACAACCGAATAAAGAAAGGTACAGAGATACAAGTGAAAGAATTTAATATAAAACTCTAAAAATTTCCATGATGTAAGGAGAAACGTGGCTCAGTGTCTTCTCCCCCCTTGCCAAGATGCCAGTGACTCTAAGATACCAGTGGTCTCGACACACACATATTTCATACATGATAAACTGTGTGCATTTATGCTGACTGGCTTAGAGTTGCTGTTTACTTCATCTCATCATGCTTGCTATTAAATATTCTCCATAATTTCATTAAGAATATTTTTCTTTGTTTTTTTTTTTGTTGTTGTTGTTGCTTTGTTTTTTTTGCCTAGCGTGGAGCTCAAACCCAAAGCCTTCACTATGCTAAGCAAGTTCTCTGTTACCGAATTGTACCTCTAGTTCAAGAAAGAGAACACTATCATCACTCAAACTCAGGAAGGAAAGAAACTTAGTAATGAGTAGTTCTTAATTTAATTATTTCACTTTTTTTCCCTAAAAAAAATTATTCACATTCTTTACGAACAATCTTTGGGTTAAATGTCCAAAATCCCTGCATCTGCCTTCCAGAGAACACCCTTATCTGAGGTTTTTCTGCTGTGAACAGATACCATGACCAAGACAACTCTTATAAAAACAACATTTAGTTGAAGCTAGCTTACAGGTTCAGAGGATCAGTCTGTTATCATCAAGGTGGGAACATGGCAGCGTCCAGGCAGGCATGGTGCAGGAGGAGCTGAAAGTTCTCCATCTTCATCTGAAGGTTGCTAGCAGAATATTGACTTCCAGGCAGCTAGGATGAAGGTGTTATAGCCCACACCCACAGGGACACACCTACTCCAACAGGGCCCACCTTCTAATAGTGCCATTCCCTGGGCGGAGCATACACAAACCATCACAACCCCTGATACACTGACAAAGCATAGGCTCCTGGGGCTCAGTATGATCTCACCACTGCTGACGGTGGAGGAGAGTTGTCAAGGTTCTTGCCCGCCAGACTGTCTGCTTCAGGGGCTGTTAGACAAGGGCACTCATCTGGGTCTAGATGGTGATTGAGTCTAGAAGGTGAACTTCCCTGTCTTACCTACTCCCTCCCTAACAAAATACTCAAAGGAAACAATATAACATTTTATCCTCTTTAAAAAACATTGACACTCTTGGTGGAAACAATTCGCAACACAGATGGGGAGGGGAATCCATGGCAGACCCAAACAGAAGAGCAGTGAAATCAAGCCATTGCATGGAAATGAATTAGAACGTCTCCATGATCAATGCAGCCATTCAGTTTTGGTACCACTGCTATGAAGGAAGCTTTGCTGTGCCCTTTTATTGATGGGAAAACAGAAGCCTTGGTGGAATTCACTCACTATGCTAGCCAGCTGCTGGCAGAGCCACGGCTTAAGGAAACATTCCACCCACTCCTGTTCCAAGATTCCACGAACTCCTGGCAAGCTGAAGTTATGTGTTTAATTCTTTATTTCTTCCATGTGTATTTAACCAGCACCTTTTGTGTGCTGGGCTTGAAGAACATGGTTAATAGAACAGTGGGGGAGGGGTACCTGATGTCCTTGTGATTGTATGTCTCTGCCTGGTTATATGTTAGAAAATTACACAAACAGATGAAAAATTGAAAAATTTTGCTTAAAGGTGTTACAGGACAAGAGCCATGAGGTTAGAAAACGAAGGATGCAGTGATGTTGAAAAGTTAAATAAATGTCATGCCCCAAATCACAGCCACCAAAATCCACTTCTCTTCCTCATATCTACTGTCATTCACCCAGGATTAAGAAGTTCTCACTGATCTTCATGCTTTGAAACAGAGCCTATGTTTTGCTATGTGTGGCAGTTTCAATCCGATCTGAACAGAGCTGGGTTGCTAAGAACTGCCAGTTGTTTTGGACCCTGTGGGCCAAGCTTGTTGAGTCAATACTTGAGGATAGAGTTTTATTTTAAAAGAAATGGCTTAGTCTGAGTTCTTTAAGAAGAGCTTCTTAAATTCGCTCCTTCATGGGTGTCTTCATTTGGTTTCCCCTTGCTTTTTTAAAAACTCTTTTCAAAAGTAGTACAGATTTTACTATAGATGCAACACAAATGTGAGAAACAGCGGCTCGTGCTTATCAATGGCCTTTCATTGCTCCGTTTTTCAAAACTGAGAAAAGGAGGCATGTTGGACTCCTGAAGCTAAGTTTCCTTTTGATTTAAGAATCTGTTTTTTTTTTTTCAAAAGCACACCCACTGTCCTTGACCTTTATGGTTTTAGAATATTCCTCTGGATAAGGCAGAACAACTGGAAGCCCTACGTAGAGTTGGGTTGTTGTGGGGGTGAGGAGAGGGAGGATTTTTTTTAAATCTCTCTTCCTCTCTCTTTTTGTATTACCTGGTCTCCACCAGTGTGAGAGCGCTCCTGGTGAGCCATCCCCATGCTGTAATTGTCCGAGGCCTCCAGAACCACTTCTTGGCCTGCAGTGAAATGGAGTTACATAGTGCGCAGTCTGTACACCTGTCCCCTGCTCTCCCTCACGTACTTTTGTGTCCATCTTCTTAGTTTCTTATTTCCAGTCAACATCCCTTAGTTCTTGGACTCCCTGAGTGAATTTGCTTTCCCTTGTGTCCCCTGAATATACAATTTGTCCTCCCTGTTGCAGTTTAGACTGAGCAAATAGAACGCTGAGGTGACATTTTGTGATATCTTTACAGTAACAAGTTATTTGTTGCTTATTTGAAACTCAAATGTAACTAGGCATCCTATGTTTTATTTAATAATTCTTTTAGAAATACATTTAATTAAATAATTATTTTAAAATAGGGGAGTGCTATGTAGCCCAGTTTATCCTCAAACTCATTCTGTAGTCAAAGCAGTCTCAAACCTGTGGTGATTCTCCTGCCTCTGCCTCCTGAGTGTTGCAAAGGCATATACTATGATCTCCCAACTTCCATTTAGTCACTCTTGCTTGGACCCTCCAATTCTGGAAGCATCTCTGTGTTTCATAGTCCCCATGTCTGCTCAGGCTTCTTCAGTTCTACCCTGAGGAATATTTACATCATCTGGGGAATAAACTAGAAGAAGATGTTTCTCTGGCTGGGGGCTATAGGTGGACAAGGTCCAGGTAAAAATCAATGGATCTTGTCTCACATCTCCTTTTGCTGGCAGTCCATTTACATTACATCTGTTAAACCACAGTTCACAGGGCACAGGGACATGATTCTGTTCCTTTCGGTCATTCGAAGTGCAGTGCCAAGCACATGTTCAACAGCAGCTCCCTGGGAGAGGTTCTGTGCGAGGGTTGACAGAGATAGGAGGCTGGTTTCCACCCCATTCATAGCTTGTGAAATTACTAGTATTTTGTGTTTGTTTCGGGTGCGTTGATGTAAGGGTGTTCATTTTAGTTGGAGAGCAAGACTACTCTGACACTATAGCCCTTAACTAAGGTACCTAAGTCAACAGTCCTCTTTGAAACCCTGTGGTCCTCGCAGGGAAAGCTTCAAATAACCCATCCCATAGAGTTCAAGAGGATATAGGAAAATCAGTGGAAACAAGCCTTGGACTTCCTAGATATCAGATGTATGCTTTGTTGATGGAGGAAATATAAACCTCGGTCCAGCTGACACTGCTGCTATGGCCCGTGCTTGATCCTAACCAAGATGCTCCCATTCTCTCTGCCATCTTCCTGGAAACTACTTTGCTATTTTGTTGTTAGAAGCTGAGTCATTGCTCTTGTTAAGATTAGGGTTACAGGAAATAAGTTTTAAAACATCCATTAGCTTAAACAAAATAAATCTTATTTTACTACACAAAGAAAATATAGAGACAGTCAGTGTCATAGTACAAAGTTTCTTTTTGTGGTTGTAAGGATTGCTTCCAATCTGCCCCTACAGTAGTCTTCACCCTTATGGTCCAAGTTCACACAGTCAAGCATGTGTATATCAATAAACAGATGAAGAAAAGTTAAAGGCATTATTCATCTTATTTCCTTTCATGAGATCCATGGGAGTTTCATGCTCAACCAAATTATTCAACGAATATTTAAAAAATACTAATGTGTACTGTCCATGGCTTTCAACACCAACCATACAAACATCTAACTGATTGGGAATTTAGCTATGTGGTTAAAATTAGCCATAAGGAAGCTACATGAACTATCCAGATAAAATCAGAACTGTCCCCACTGAGGCTGAAAATGTAACTGTACAAATAATTAGCAATCTGTGCAGTTCAAAGACAGAAATAATATTTACATGTAGGATCTTGTCCTGTGTTTCTTTTTTCCCTCTTTTTCTTTGTATACAAAGAAAGAGAGTTTATTTAGCACACATTCTTGGAGTCTGGAAGGACCAGACTGGGGACTCCCATCTGTTCAGCTCCCGCCTTGGCTACATTACAACACAGTAGATGGCATTGGGGTGGAAGCACATTTGATAAAGAGGACACATGGAGATACAGGAGGCTACAGGCTATACCTCGCGCACAGGCCCAGGCCCAGGCTAGCTCTTTTCTAACCACCCTCTCACACTGGAGCTAACCTGGGTCCTTCAAAATCTTTCTTAACTCCTATCGAGATCGATCCCTCCATTGGCATAACTGTTTTCTATGCCCACTTCTTAAAGCTTCAACTTCCTCCTAGGTGTCACACTGACTACAAGCTTAAGAGCCTCTGGGTTCCAGGAGACAAGCCTATATAGGCCACAGCATATTTATTTAGAGAAGTTATGTAAAATGATTTTAAGAGTTTCCGGTTCCCCACTTACCTTCACATCTCTCTTCTGAGTAGGAGGCAAATACTGCTAGAAAATGTGAGGACTTCCCTCTAGGACTGTCCTCTCTTGAAATAAGCACAGGAGCTTCAGAATCAGGGTCAGCTCCTAAATCTGAACCCCACCTTCTTTCCTTCTTTTTTCTTTTATTGAAAATAGCTTATTTTTTCATACAATACATCCTGATTACAGTTTCCCCTCCTCCTGTTCTTCCCAGTTCTTCCCCCACCTCGCCTACCCTTTGGATCCACTCCCTTTTTGTCTCTCATTAGAAAAGAACAGACTTCTAAGAGATAACAACCGAACATGACAGAATAAAACATAGTAAGATGAAGTGAATCCCATCATATCAAAGTTGAACAACAGAAGGAAAAGATTCCCAAGAGCAGGTAAAAGAGTCAGAGGTGCACTTGTTCTTATAGTCAGGAGTCCTATAAAACCACTAAGCTAATAACTATAATATGTACGCAGAGGACCTAGTGCAGACCCATATAGGCCCTGTGCTCGCTGCTCCAGTCTCTGGAGTTCATATGATCCTTGTTTGGTTGGTTCAGAGGGCCATGTTCTCCTGGTGTTCCCCATCCTCCTGCACTCTTACACTCGTTCTGCCTCCTTTTCTATGGGTTTCCCTGAGCTCTGAGGGGAGTAATTTGATGGAGACTGCCGGTTTAGACTCTCCACATAATGTCTGGCTGTGGGTCTCTGCATTTGTTCCCATCTGCTGCTGGAAGAAGCCTCTCTGATGATGACTGGATAAGGCATTGATCTAGGAGTATAGCAGAATATCATTAAGAGTCATTTTATTAATATATGTATTTTTTTCAGACTAGAAGTGTTTAGATTTACCCTATATCTCTGGGCTATCTAGTCTCTCTGGTTCTTGGTGCCTCAAACAGTGTTGGAGGTGGATTCCTTCTCATGGAGTGGGCCTTAAGTCAGATCAGACATTGGTTGACTAATCCCACAAGTTCTGTGTCACCATTGCCTCAGCATATAATGCAGGCAGGACAGATTGTACATTTTTGTGGCTGGGTTGGTGTCCATGTTTCTTTTTTGGTAGCCTACCTTTCTGAATTAAAGAGACTAGAACTTAGAGTGAAGGCTCTATGTAGGCACCAGCTCAACTTTTCCATGCTCAATGGGTTGTGTGAATGTTGTCATCAGCAATGGGGGCCAACTGTCAGTTTGTGGAGAGCAACCCTCTGTCTGAGCATCAGCCCAGGTTGTTTGGGGGATTTCCATGGGACCTCCTAGGCTTGCAACCCAGTTCCACCACTGGAAGCCTTATCTGGCTATAAGTGATGGCTAGCTGAGACTCTGCATCTCCCATTACTAGGAGTCTGCCTTAGGATCATCATCATCAATTCCAGGAAGCTTTCCAGGAAGCTTCCACGTACTAGGGTTCACTCTGTTCTCCAAATGCTCCCCACCTGATCCCTTCCTGTCCTCACCTGCCCTCAGTCTACCTGAAAACTCTATTCTATCTCCCCATCCCAGGGAGATCCATGCATCTCCCTAGATTCCTCCTCTTTACCTAACCTCTCTGGGTCAGCAGATTGTAGCTTGGTTATCATTTACTTAATGCCTAATATCCACATATAGTTGAATGCATACTATATTCTTTTTGGATTTGTATTTCTGTATTCAATTTATGATGCCTGCTTTGAGACAGTGTTTGTCTGTGTAACAGCACTGGCTGTCCTGAAACTTGCTCTGTATTAGCTTGTCTCTGCCTTCTGAGTGCTTAATACTCAAATTAAAGGAGTCATTTTTTAAACAGTTGGGTAATACTCTGTTGTGTAAATTTACCACATTTTCTTTGTCCATTCTTCTGCGGAGGGACATCTAGTTTGTTTCCAGTTACTGGCTATTATGAATAAAGCCACAATGAATATGGTTGAGCCAGTGTCCTTGTGGTAGGATGGAATGTCCTTTGAGTATATGCCCTAAAATAGTATAGCTGGGTCTTGAGGTAGATTGTTTCCTAATTTTCTAAGGAACCACTGTACTGATTTCTGGAAAATGAGTACTAATATTCTGTATATATTAATTAAAACAGGAAATTATTACAATGGCAGTTATTCCTTAATCTGCTATTTTCCAAATAAAAGACACAGAGAACCTTGAGATTTATCACAAGCCTTATAGCACTGGGCAGATATGAACCCTCTAAGCTATCTTGTCTGCTGCCCCTGCCAAATGCTTATAAATACTTCCATCTGTTCCATTTGCACTGCTCCTGCTTCATCAGCCAACCCTCATGGCCACATGCTCATGGTCCATACTTCCCCATGGCATCTCCTTCTTCCTCTTCTCTCACACTTTCTCATTTCTCTAAGTGTTTCTCAGTCATTTGGGGTTCTCCTATTGAGAATTCTCAGTTTAGAACTGTATCCCATTTTTAAGTTAAATTTGTTCTTTTGGTATCAAGTTTCTTGAGTTCTTTAAATATTTTGGATATTAGTCCTCTATTGGATGTAGAATTGGTAAAAATATTTTCCCATTCTTTGTTGGATTGATGGTGTCCTTTGCCTCACAGGAGCTTTTCAGTTTCATGAGGTCCTATTTATTAATTGTTGGTCTTAGCACCTATACTATCAGAGTTCCATTCAGAAAGTTATCTCCTGTGACAATGCATTCTAGGTTATTCCCCACTTTCTCTTCTATCAGGTCCAATGAGTCTGGTTTTATGCTGAGGTCTTCGATTAACCTGAACTTGAAGTTTTGATAGATATAGATCTATTTGCATTTTTTTCACACAGGCATCCAGTTAGACCAGCACCATTTGTTGAAATTTTGTTGTGTGTAGTTCTGGCTTCTTTATTTGTTCTTGATCCTTTATTTACATTTCAAATGGTTCCCCCTTTCCAGATCTCCCCTTTGGAACCTCCCTATTCCCTCCCCCTTCCCCTGCCTCTATGGGGCTATTCCCGCACCCACCCACCCACCCACCCTCATCTTCCCTCCTTGGCATTCTCCTATACTGGGGCATCTAACACGCTCAGGCCCAAGGGCCTCTCCTCCCCCTGGTGGTTAACAAGACCTTCCTCTGCCACAGGTGTCCATATGTGTTTAATTTATGTCTGAGTTTTCAATTTGATTCAGTTGATCAACATGTCTATTTTTATGCTAATTGTCATGTGATTTTTTTTTTTTATCATTTTAGCTCTGTAGTATAACTTGAAATCAGTGATAGTGATACCTCCAGCAGTTCTTTTATTATTCAGAATTGTTTTAGCTATTCTGGTTTGTTGTTGTTTGGTTTTCCAAATGAAGTTGAGAATTGTCCTTACAAAGTTTGTAAAGAATGGTGTTGGGATTTTGATAGGGACTGCATTGAATCTGTAGATTGCTTTTGGTAGGATGGCCATTTTTACTATGTTAAACCTAATGATCTGTGAGCACAGGAGATCTTTCCACCTTCTGATATCTTTAATTTTGTTCTTTGAAGACTTGAAGTTTTTAATCATAATCATCTTTCACTTGCTTGGTTAGAGTTACCAAGGTATTTTACATTATGTGAGGCTATTGTGAGGGGTGTTGTATCTGTGATTTCTTTCTCAGTCCATTTGTCATTTGTATACAGGAAAGTTACTGATTTTTTTAGTTTATCTTGTATCCAGCCACTTTCCTGAACGTGTTTATCAGCTATAGGAGTTCCCTGGTGGAATTTTTAGGGTCATTTATGTATGCTATCATATAATCTGCAAATAATGATACTTTCACTTCTTCCTTTCCCCCTTGTACTTCCTTGGTCTCCTTCAGTTGTTTTATTGCCCTAGCTAAAACTTCAAGTACTATACTAAATAGATATAAAAAGAATGGACTACCTTTTCTTGCTCTGGATTTTAATGGAATGTCTTGGAATTTCTCTTGATTTAATTTGATTTTAATTTATAAGCGTGCTATAAATTGTCTTTATTATGCTTAGGTATGTCTCTTGTATCTTTAATCTCTCCAGGACTTTTAACATGATATTGGATTTTGTCAAAAGCCTCTACTGCAGCCAATGTTTGTGTTTTTTTCTTTTAGTTTGTTTATATGATTACATTTACTGATTTTTGTATATTGAACCATCCCTGAATCTCTGGGATGTGGCTGATTTGATCATGGTGGATAACATTTTTGATGTGTTCTTGGATTCAGTTTGCAAGTATTTTATTGAGTATTTTTGCATCTATATTCATAAGGAAAATTGGTCTGTAATTCTCTTTCTTTGTTGAGTCTTTATGTGGTTTAGGTATTAGCCTTGTAAAATGATTTGGGCAATATTCCTTCTGTTTCTATTTTATGAAATAATTATAGGAGTATTGGTATTAACTCATCTTTGAAAGTCTGGTAGAATTCTGAGATCATCTGATCCTGGAATCTTTTTGGTTGAGAGACCTTTAATGACTGCTTCTATTTCCCTAGGGGTTATAGGTTTATTTAAATTATCTGATCTTGGTTTAACTTTGGTAAGTGGTACTTATTGAGAAAATTATCCATTTCTTTTAGATTTTACAATTTGATGGAATACAGGTTTTTAAAGTACATATTTATGATTTTCTGGATTTCCTTGGTGTCTGCTGTATCTCCCTTTCCATTTCTGAGTTGGCTAATTTGGATATTCTTTCTCCATCTTTTAATTAGTTTAGATAAGGGTTTGTCCATAGTGTTGATTTTCTCAAAGAACCAACTCTGTTTCATCCATTCTTTCTATTCTTGTCTCTTTCTATTTTATTATTTCAGCCCTCATTTTGATTATTTCTTACTGTCTATTCCTATTGAGTATGTTTCTTTTTTTGTTCTAGAGCTTTCAGGTGTGCTGTCAAGTTGTTAGTATAAAATCTCTCTCACTCTTTCTCTCTCTCTGCTATGGACTTTCCTCAAACCAGTGCTTTTATTGTGTTTCATAAGTTTGGGTATGTTGTGCATTCACTGAACTCTAGAAAGTCTTTTAACTTCTTTCTTTCTTTCTTTCTGTCTTGATCTATTTTTTTTTCATTCAGTAGAGAGCTGTTCAGTTTTCCTGAGTTTTTAAGCTTTCTGTTGTTAATATTCAGCTTTAATCCATGGTAGTTTGATAGGATATAGGGAGTTATTTCCATTTTCTTGGGTCTGTTAAGACTTACTTTGTGTCTAAGTATGTGGTCAATTTTGGAGAAAGTTCTATGGGGTGCTGAGAAGAAGGCATATATTTTTGTGTTTGGGTGAAATATTCTGTACATATCTGTTAGATCCATTTGGCTTGTAACATCTGTTAGCACAAGTATTTTTGTTAGTTTTGTCTGGATGACCTGTCTATTAGTGAGAGTAGGGCAATGAAGTCTCCCACTATCAGTGTGTATCATGTGTGAGTTAAGTTGTAGTAGTGGTTCCTTTACAAACTTGAGTGCCCTGTGGTTGGGGCATATATATTAAGAATTCAAATGTCATCTTGGTGGATTTTCCTTTAATTATTACATGGTGTCCACCCTTATCCCTTTTGGTTAGATTTGGTTTGAAGTCTATTTTGGTAGATATTAAAATTGCTACCCCAGCTTTGTACTTAGGTGCTATTTTTTAAATCTGTTTTCAACTTTTTTTCCTGAGGTAATGTCTATCCTTGATGTTGAAGTATGTTTCTTTATGCAGCAGAATGATGGATCCTGTTTTTGTATCCATTCTGTTAGTCTGTGTCTTTTTATTGGGTAATTGAGAACCATTAATATCAAGAGATATCAATGACCAGTAATTGTTAATTTCTGTTATTTTGCTGTTGTTGTTTTTGGTGTGTGCCCTTTCTTTTGATTTTTCTGGTCTGAGATCATTTATTTTCTGTGTTTTTATGGGTTGAGTTGGCCTCCTTAGGTTGGAGGCTTCTATCACCTATTCTACTATCACCTTCTGCAGGGCTGGAGTTGCTTAATTTGACTTTATCATGGAATATCATATTTTCTCCATCTACCCCAGGTGATTGAAAGTTTTGCTGGGTATAATAGTCTGGACTTGCATCTGTGGTTTCAGAGTCTGCAGCACATCTGTCCAGGTCCTTCTGGCTTTTAGAGTCTCCATTGAAAAGTGGACATTTTCTGGGCCATTGAGCTGGGTTTCTTCTGCTTCCACCATCCCTATTATTTTTATGTTTAGTCTTTTCATACTGTCTCAGATTTCACAGATGTTTTGTGTCAGGAGTTTTTTGGATTTAATATTTTCTTTGCCCGATGTATCCATTTCTTCTATTATCTTCAGTTTCTGAGATTTTCTCTTTTGTCTTTTGAATTCTGTTTATGGAGCTTGCTTCTGTAGGTCCTTTATGAATTCCTAAGTTTTTCATTTTCAGAATTTCCTCAGTTTGCATTTTTGTTATTAACTCTAATTTTCAGGTCTTGAGCAATTTTAGTTGTTTCTTTCAACTGTTCACATTTTCTTGAATTTATTTATTCCCTCTTTTCTTTGTGTTTTCCTGGATTTCTTTAAGAGATTTAGTCAATTTCTCTTTAAGGACGTCTACTGTCTTCATATAGGTGTTTTTAAGGTCTTTCTCTTGTGTTTCATCTATATTAGACTATTCAGGGCCTGCAGTGGTAGGGTAGCTGGGCTCTAGTAAAGACACATTGATTGCTCTGGCTGTTACTGTGCTTCTACGATGGTGTCTAAGCATCTGACTTTCAGATGATTATATGTCTAGGTACTGATTCCTTTCTGGATTTGTTTTTGTTGGGTGAATGTTTTGTTTCTTGGCTTCTGTTTCTTATCTGGACTTTTGGAGTGTGGTGGCTGTGTGTTGCCCACTTCCCTGGCCCGCTCAGCTGGTGTGTTCACAGGGAATGCCTGTTGGTGTTAGAGGCTGGGATACTGGGATGAGTTGGGGAAAGGAAGGTTGAAGGAGAAGGTCTTTGTGATCCATTGGGGATAGGGTCAGAGAGGAGATGGAGACCTTAGCATGTTTTCTTATATAGAACTTGGCTAGGGGGGAGTAGATCTTAAAAGCAGGAAAAGTATGATTGTGCCTTCAGCCTACTTGTTGCCCTGGGTAATCCTTGAGGTACCAGGGGGTACCTCCTGGAGGTGGGGGCTGAAATACTGTGATGAGAGGGGATAGGAGGAGATGGTTTATGGGATCCACAGGAGAAATGCAGCTGGTGATCTATTGCAGCACTAGTGATGAGACCGAGGGATTGGACCTAGGAGAACAGAGAACACTTGTCCTAACTTCTTACCAAACCCAGCAAACCTTCTTATCTTAACTTTTTTGTCTTTGTGTGTGGAACTGGGGATTCAACCTGGAGCTGTATGAATGCTAGGGTACTAAGAACCACAATTTTAATTTTCCTAAGTGGTATACTAAATGGAAATTCAAGGCAAGGATTTTATATCTAGGTCTGGGAATATGATATCTGACTTCTCACATTGTAGTATCAGGATCCAGTCACATGGTAGCTGTAATGGAAACTGGAAAGTACTGTGAACTCAAGAAGAGAAGTTGAATTGGTAATCACCTAGTCAGTTCATGCCACAACAGGGATCTACTTGTCTTTTGTTTCATAACAGAAAACCCAGTGAAATGATGTCTGGAAACTTGAATTTTCAGCTGGGGTCCAACATGCTCAGATATAAATAAATCTGCAGGCTTGTATTTTTCAAAAACCTACTTTTCATAAGGGTATCAGCATTTCAGTTAACACTAATCAGCAGTGGCAGCTCAATCCACTTGCAAACACCATTCAGGAATCAGCAATGGTAGGTCTATCTAGAAGAAACAGTAAGGCTCTGCCAATAGACCCGAGTCTGTGGCATCAGCAAAAAGTAGACAGAACAAGACCAGAAGTTCTTTGGCATTTCTCTCTATAAGTAACAGCAAATGATGATCAGCACAGAGGGCAAGGTGAACCAATACCATGCAGTGTCGTCCACTGTCTGTTGGGTCATATTTATACCTTTTCCAAGCATCATGAGTTTTCTCAAGCATCCACTCTAGCAAAATATCAGATGCCTCTTTCCCAGGCTGCTTCCAGAAAAACACCCTCCCATGTCTGCTTCAGCAAAAATATCGTCTCATAAGACAGGTCCCAGAAAAACAACATACAACACTATTGAATTTCCAAAGAAACCAGAATTTTCCACTTCATAAATCCCTACAGGGATGTGTCTCCTTAGTTCTACTGGTCTTCAGAAATCAATGAAATCCAACATGTGGAGAGACTTATAGGAGAAGTATGTGGATTTGGTCTTAAATGTTGAATAGTAGGGATACTGAAATAAAACCATCCTCAGTTTGAGAGACGTGGGTTGAATGTCACATGAAGACAGGGGCAGAGATTGGAGTGTTACTATCCCAGGCCAAGGAATCTGAGGTGTTAGAAGGTGTGATGAGAACCCTGTCTCAAAACACCAGAAGAAGAAGAAGAAGAAGAAGAAGAAGAAGAAGAAGAAGAAGAAGGTGTGATGAGGCCTCAGATCCTCTGAGAGCATGGCACTGCTGACACTTTGTTGATTCTGGGCTTTGAACTTCAGAAACAATGCATTCCTACTGTTTGTGGCCCTTTGTTAGGACAGCCTGAGTTATCAAGTAACTGGCTAAGATGCACCTTGTTTTTATCTCAGTTTCCTTCATCACTATTATCCTCCAAGCTTATTAAAATATTTTACTAAGGATCTAGCAGGAAATGTAGGGATAGTACCATGGTGGAAAGTGAGTAAGTAGGTGGTGGAGAGACGGAAGAGAAGCAAAGCTTTGTGCTCTATGGAGAGAAGTGGCACTGCACACAAAGACGATGGCTGTTCTTGCGCCTTAGGAAATGGTGAATTACACAGGAAGAAGAGCAGTCCTTGCAGAGTGGAGACCCACAACTGACTGACATGTCCCTCTATGTTTACTTCTCATCACTGGCCTATCTGCTGATCTCTCCAGTTGGTTGTGAGGCAGTTCAACCATGAAACCATTGAATTATAGTTTTACTGTGCTATGTTTGACTTTAACCAGATATTTATTTCCTTTGAAATCTGTGAGTTGGACAAACATTTAACCTTTCAAAAGAAGATGCCATCGCTGGAGATGGAGCATATAGGTGCCACTATAATGAGTAACTATGTGATAGAGAAATGGGAGAGACAGAGAAGCCAAATGGCTTGTGCACTATGAAGAGGGGCAAAACTGGAGATGCAAGGGTGGTGACGAATAACCTAAGTATCCTTCATTGCCACCTGAGGCCATGGTGAAGTTCAGTCTGTGCTGCTGCTGAGGGGCATGTCTGTGTCTGTGACCCTATAGCACCAGGAGTCTGTGTCAATGCCCATGGCCCATGTTACCACCAAAGACTATGCAGAAGTCCCTGATCTGGGCTGCTGTAGACAGTAGTGTTGTCCCTGCCTCTGCCCTGGGCAAAGAAGGAGAGCTGGCCTTGGTGGTGTGAGTGCAAAAAACCTCAACTACTACCCAGGCCTAGATCCAGGGCTTTGAGTTGGCCCACCCCCACATCTACCCCATTTATTAACTGCTGGGGCAAGTAAAGGTGCTGGTCCAAAGTTGCAGGATCTCCATGACACAGAGCAACAGAGGATAGGAGTGCCAGTGGATCCAGTATTGCTATAGTAGCAGAAGCCAGAGAACTTGAAGCAGACCAATGACTAATTGCAATGAACATTTTTTTTGTTTACTTTGCAAGTAAATCTGTGTGGACAAAAGGATATAGTGCATGACACACTGTGACACACTGTGACACACTGCAGCTTCCACAGAGAGACTTTTGTTGTATTGTTGTGTTTTGTTTTTCTTGTTTTCTTTAGAGGGGGAGGGTGAAAGGGCAGAGGGTGGATATGGAGGGGCAGGAAGATGAGTGGGATTGGGGTGCATGATGTGAAATTCACAAAGAATTGAAGTGGGTTTGGCCTGATGCTGCTTGTGTTATATTAATTTTGGTACCCCAAACTGCTTACATGAGTGTCTGCACATAAGACACTGAGGGATCTTGCCCCAGTTAGCTCCAGTTGGTAAATAAAGACTCCAGCAGCCAAAGGCTGGGCACTGCTAACCCTTCCCATGGCTAGCAAACACTCCGGTATTCCAGAGTTAACAACTTTTAAGATCTATATTTCATCTCTGTTACCCCAGACCTGGTCGGGGAAGTGGCCACTAGAGTAACTTACATGAATTCTTACATGGCTGGTCCATCCTATACCCCTCTAATGGTGATTCTCTTCTTCCTCCCTTCTCACTCCCAAGTCCAGAAATCCTAGAAGTCCACCTCTGTCTGTCCTGCCCAATCATTAGCTGCTGTGTAAGCAGTTTTGGGGACCAAAATTAACATTAAAACACAGGCAGCAACCTACTTCAATCCCCTCTTTTTGTTCAATTTAAAAGCACTCTTTTCTCTCAGACATTAATTGAGCACAATGATAACAATTATATAAATTACAGAGTATGATATACAATTAACGTCTAGTCTATCATAAAGAGCTTACAATTCTATACCTGAATTATATTCTGATTTTAGCTTGCATTACCATCTGAAAACCATCCTTTCAAATCTGTATTATCTCTCTCAGTGCTAAACAACTTGAGTTTGATTATGAAACTATCACTAGTCTTCAACCCTGTCAGAAATCTGAGAACAAAACAAATATAACCTGAATATATAAGAAGCACAAAAACATAGCTTTTAAAAACTTAAATTGTGAGACAGATGATTACCTGGACAGCCCCTAAATTCTTATAATGGTGGAGCATCTGTCTTCAACTTTCTGGCCCAGAACCATCTGACAGACTTTGAAATAAAGCAGGAATATGAAGGACTAGATTACCTTGTATTAGCAGAACTTAGCAGTTGACTATCCCATATCTGTTTGTCCTTCTGCAGATGAATAGGGCAATTTTTGTTCAGTGGCTACCTTGTTATTGTTGGAGCAACTCCGTGTGGAGGTCTTGATGCTCAACTTCTTCTTTGAAGTGTGAAGGAGATACTTTCAGGAGCAGACATGTCTCTAGTCAAAATTTCTAATAATTATGAAATGATTAAATGTCAGATTCTGACATTTCTGATGTTTTTGAAGAATATGAATATATATATATATATATATGAACTGCTAAACTTTGACTACTACTCTTCGTTATTTATATTTGAGTAAATTGAAAACACTTTATTATAATTAAAACAGAATCTAGTATAATCATAAGTTTACTATCTGGCCCTTAATTTGTATTACTTAATCATCCTAAACAGTTTATAAGGACTATTACAACTTGTAAACAGTTAGAAAGACTGGATCTAAGCCTTATATTCTTAAATGAGCTGTGTAGGCACAATGCCTATCTAAGACTAACTTAATTTCAAATTTTGTATCAATATAAAAATTTATATCAAAGAAAAGCAAAAATCAATCTATAAACTTTGTACCAATGCAAAATTATAACTTCATTTTTTATCAGTTATAAAGATTTCTACCAATCTAAGATTGTGACTATATAATGCTTTGTTCATGAATAAAATTAGTAATACACCTCATCCATTTCCTTCCTGTTCAAAATTATGACCATTTCCAAATCATCCCTTAAAATGACAACCTGTCTGTAATTTATAAAATAACCATAACCAGACACCCAAACCCAAGGAATCTGGATGATGACTCTCCATGGCTTCTTCCTGCTGAATAGGGGCAATGAGAAATTCTTTACAGGGGTGGGAAGGGGTAGGGAAATTAGAAAAATTAGTTAGACTTAAGAAAGATATCTTTAGAGTCTGTTATCCAGTCTCTGTATGCTTAGAAAGCTCAGGGCTTAATTTCTTTATTCCATGTATACTTAAGAACATTTAATCAATTACCATTATACTCCCTTCCCTCCTTAAAAACAATTAAATCAAATTTTATTTATCCCTATCCTTTGATTATTTGCTTGTAGGAAGCAGGCTGCCTCTACCATCTGACTCTGCCTCAGAGCAGCTGTCCTATGTCTTTGCACAAGTGGACCTCCCAGCATCTCTGAATCCAAGCTCTGAGGCAGCTAGAATTCTTTTAGAAGGGCCTTCGTGTAAATCACCACTGGCAGCTGTGTTCCTTTGCTCTAGTTTCTCAGCTTGCGTGGAAACCACATGACTCGGCTCTGCTCGTTGAGAAACTAATTCTCCCCAACTCCTAAACTATATCATTGTGTGTGTGTGTGTGTGTGTGTGTGTGTGTGTGTGTGTGTGTGTTTGTGTTCCATCTGAGAATCTCTAAAAAGTTCTTAAAAGTGGCTTCTTGCCTACCATGTTGGGGCCATCTGTGGCAGTGAATTTGTTAAACTGCTTTGCACTCCCTGCGGGTCACCTTGGCTTGCTCAAAGGCTGGGCACTTCTAATCCTTCCTGTAGCTAGCAAACACCCCCCTCCGCTATCCCAGGGTTAACATCCTTTAAAATCTATATTTCATCTCTGCTACCCAAGACCCAATTGGGGAAGTGGCTACTAGAGCCACTTACCTGAATTCTTATGTTGCTGGTCCATCTTATGCCCCTCTTACAAAGAATCAACAAAGTTAAAAATAAGAAACATTTTACCAAATCTTTATTATGTCCCCATCAATATTATTTACTACTTAACCAAGTATACTATGATTTTCTTTCCTCTATTGATAAGAACTCAGTAATGGATTCTTACTTTTTAATTACTTGATTTTCTTTGTACTTACTACAATTCTGCTGTATTTTGCAACGAACTATCAACATATATTGCAACACCAGGTGTCTTATTGTTATCTTGTTCTTTTCCCTGGAGCCCTCATATATCTGGTGCTATTGAGTACTGCCACACAACACCACCCTGGGCAATCACGTGGCCTCTGTTGCACTGCATGGTGATTCCTGGATCTTTTGTTTTTGACTTTCTTTTTAGTCTCTCATTTGGCACAGTACCTTCAATATGACTTCCTGAGAAAAATATTTGGAAGAACATTTATTGATGCCACATATGCATGTAAAATGCCTGGATTCTGTAGTTACACTTGGTTATTGCTCTCATTAGAAAGAATAAATGTCCCACAGAACATTTTAAGCATTTCCCAATGCATTCTGCATCTGACAACCTCTAGGAATTTAGATGCTTTTAAAAAAGAAACTTAAAAAAATTAAACCCAAAAACTTTTCTTGCACTATGTGTGACTCCTCTCTGCCCCCTCAAAGTTTTTATCATCTTTTGTTTGCACATGAATAAAATACGCTTTTGTTGTTTTCTTTAATTATGTCATTTGTTCTGAACACAACCAGACACTTCTTCCAGCCTGGAGTACATCTTTTCTTCTGGGAAATACTCTCATCTTCTTTAATAATTTCCATATGCTTTCCCCTGGGTTTGCAAAATCCCCATTAGTTGCATACTTGACCATCTGTACTGCTGTATAGTCTATTTCTTCTCCAGTTTTTGGAGACAAGGACCCACAACATACTCCAAGGTAGCCTCGGACTCACTATGCTTCTAGGGTAGCTTTTTTTTTTTTTTTTTTGGATTTTTTGAGACAGGGTTTCTCTGTGTAGCCCTGGCTGTCCTGGATCTCACTCTGTAGACCAGGCTGGCCTTGAACTCAGAAATCCGCCTGTCTCTGCCTCCCAAGTGCTGGGATTAAAGACGTGCGCTAAGTCAATATTTTATTCATATTGCCTTAGATTTTTCTAATAAACATCGTTCTAGCCAGGATATCAAATTACGTTTATAAATCTCATCATCTGAAGTTCTTCTTTGCTTGACAGTTTTTTATATTTTCTGGGTTTTAGATGATCTTTACATCAGAGAACATCTAACAAGTGTTTGTAAAATATTCACCCATTTGATATTTTCTCCCTGCCACCCATGGTTAGATTAGGGTAACTGGTTCTTTGAAGGCAGATCATAAAGATGCAGAACAAGTCTCATCACATTACAGGAAGGGGCATCCTGAGACCACACTCTATTGATGTGGATAATCGAACTCTGGCTAATGTAGTATTTGTCATTTTTTTCTTTTTAAAGATTTAATTATTTATGTGTATGTGTATGGGACTAAATGTATATATTTGCACACCTGCATTCAGAGCCTGCCAGGGCTAGAAGAGAGTGTTAGATCCCTGGAACTGAAGTTACAGTTGGCTGCAAGCTGTCCAATTCAGGTCCTTTAGAAGAACAATGAGTGTTCTCAGCTGCTGAGCCATCTCTTCAGCCCCTTCTTTTTCTTTTTACTGTAAAAAAATTGTTCTTTTACAATTTTATGGTTTTAGCCCTCTTTGTTGATTGTCCAGGGCAGAGTGATCAACCTGGAAACCATACACACCAGAGCTATATGACCCTTGTTAACCCCGAATAAAGCTAAGCCGTCTCACTGAAGCTGATCCAGGAAGTCAATCCATAGGTACTCACCCCATCTGAACCTGCTCCCCCACTTCTGCACCCTTTGTCCTCACTGCTAGAGGCCCAAAGCCTCTAGGAAGGAGGGAGGGCCACACCTATGCTTTGTAATTTCTACTCTAACACTTAGAAACTTAATTGTTCAATTCCAGTGTACAAGTATAGTAGAATTTTAAGCATGTGCCCTGTGGGAAACAATGTAATTAGGGAGAGTACAAAGCTTGTAGCTCAGAATTACTTTTGGTTTTATAGGCCACACTTACTTATGGACCTCCTTACGTTTCATCTCCATACGCTGCAGTGTGTGTCTCACGCAGTCGCAATATAGTTGGCTTCTCCTGAAATAGTAAGAACCCCTTGCTAGCATCCCCCAATCTACTGACTAGTTTTTAAAACAATGTTTTAAATTGAAATATGTGGGTCTCCGCCGTCTTGTGGATCATTGGCCAATTCAGTCCAGGAGGACAGTTCGAGCAGAGATGTCGAACAGGAGGTTTGGAAGCCCTGTGAGTACGTATGGTACAAGGACTGCACTCAGGAGTCAGATCAACTTTTCTTAAGGTGATTCAGGGCATATAATGTTTTGGGGGACTAAGAGTAGTGACATCCAGGATGGGCAAAGGTCATTGGCTGGAAGCTTGGGATACGTGTAATGCCTCATTAGCATGGGGAAGTATTTCCGGAACCCCAGGTACTGGCTGAACAGGTTTAGCCAAGAGAAAGGAAATCGATCCCATAAACTAATTGAAGCGATGTGACATTCCTCAGGTAGAGGCAAGTATGGGGGCTTAGCATTCCCCACACAAGGTCAGAGAAAGAGAACGTCTGCTAATGAAGGCAGTCCTCCATTATGCGAGCCGGAAGGTTATCTGGTCACTGGAAGACTTACTTAGCAGAGTTTTCCCACAGAAATATAATTATTTCATTTTCCTTCCTCCCTCTCCTCCCTCTAGCTCCTCCTGCTACCTCTCTCCTGCCTCTCTCCCCGTTCCCCTCATTCTCATGTAAACAGGAAAATCTCTTTTCCTTTGATTATGATTATTATATTCACATATAGGTACATATGTATGCACAAATTCATAAAAACACAATGTGTTGTACCATTCTTGTTGTTTTTTTGTGTCTGGTTTCAGGGTTGATCACTCTGCCCTGGACCATCAGTAAAGGGGCTGGGAGAGGCTAATTCTCCCTCTGGCCCTTTAAAATTTGCAAGATGAAGTTTTATTACTCATTTTCTAGGGTTTTACAACTCTTCTTAAAAATTGTTTTATTTATTTACATCTTAAATGTTGCCCCTTTCCTGGTCCCCTCTCCAAGAGTTCTTCACCCTCTACCGCTCCCCTTTGCCTCTGAGAGGGTGCTCCCTCACCCTCTCACCCCCCAGCCCCTTCTCCTCTACATCCTCCTTCCCTGGAGCATCAAGTCTCTATAGAGTTAGGCTCATCCTCCCCCACTGAGACCAGACAAGTCAGTCCTTTCCTACATATGTGCAGGGGGCCATGCGAACCAGCCCATGTATATTCTTTGGTTGGTTGCTTAGTCACTGGGAGCTCCCAGTGTTCCTGGTTGGTTGATACTATTGGTCTTCCTATGGAGTTGCCATCTCTTCAGCTCCTTCAGTCCTTCCCCTAACTCTTCCATAGGGGTCCTCCACCTCAGTCCATTGGTTGGCTATAAGTATCTGTATCTGTCTCAGTCAGCTGCTGAAGGACTCTCAGAGGACAGCCATGCTAGGCTCCTGTCTGCGAGCACAACATGGCATCAGTAATAGTGTCAGGGTTTGGTTCTTGCCCATGGGTTGGATCCCAAGCTGGGCCTGTCACTGAATGGCCTTTCCTTTAATCTCTGCTCTGTGGTTTTACAGCTCTGAAAAGTGGTATCCTGTCATGTTAACATAAGCAGGCATAATTGTTTCAACATCAATGCAACCCTCTCTCTTTGACTGATTTAATATTTTGTCACTTTCTGAATCATGATGACTGCTCAACTGTTTTTTGTTTTTGAAAACTGAATTGTGAAGTTTGTGGCTGTTTTAAATAGGTTTCCTTTTTTTTAGAACTATGTATTTAGTATTCTTTCATGCCTTTGGATGGTTCTACAACTCACTTCTTTATAACGCTGAAGAATTCTGATGATATGTGGATGTACCATTGTTTGTTTACTCATTTCTGTGTTAACGACAGCTTGCACACTTCCATCTTTGGTGATTAGAAATAAAGTTTCTCTGAACACTCATGCGTAGTGTTTGTGTGACCTTGTTTTCAAACAAGTTTGGGCAAATGAGGCATAGATTGAGAGCACTGCTGTTGAACTCTCTGTTGAGAATGTGTCCTTGTTAGAAACTGCCAAATCCTCTTTCAATAGCAGTGAGTGATTTCCTGTTGCTTCATATCATCGCCAGCGTCCAGTGATGTCACTATGCTGGATTTGAGATAATTTAACAAATTTGTCCTGACTTCTGATTGTTGTTTTAGTTACATCTCTCTACAGAAAAGTAAGGTTAGCCATCTTTTCAGTGTCTGCCCCCTATTCATCTATCACTTCATTGATGAGATGCTTGTTCAGATCTTTGGAATTTTCATATTTGTTCACAAATTTTGTACAACGAAAGAGTCCTTTCTTCCAGTAAGTGGATAGTGAATCCTTGATAAAGATAAATTTCCCAGACTGTGATTCTGTTCGTACCTCTGAGCCTGTAGTCACTTCTACTGCTTTAATTGCAAACAACCATCTGAACCCAGGTTGAATCAGTTTTATTGTAGACATGGAGCCATATACATTGGGAGTGTGCTAGTTGGGGCAGGGGACAATTTTGGGAAACTGCAGATGTTCATAGTTGTACACTGCTCCATAAATAGTTCAAAAAGGACACATTTTACTTACTATAATTATCTTGATTGAGTCTTTAATTGGGCTGTTGATGTAGTCTTGGTTGAAGAGAAGAAAAGATGGAAGGGAACCCTTCCAATAGATTGGTGGGAGTGTAAATTAGTTTAGCCACTATGGAAATCAGTATGGAGGTCCTTTAAGTAAAAATAGAATCTTTTCTCATTTATATAGCTATATAAGATCATGTTTATGTGTGATGAAGCAGAAGTAAAACTGCCTAGGGGAACAAAAGGCATTGCTCTGAAGTTCAAGGGGGAGAGGGGGATAGGGAGTATAACTGGATAGTCTTACTCTACAGCATATATGTGTATGAAAATATTCTTAGGTAACAGTATTATAGACAAAAAATGTATACAATGAAAAATGTGCAAATGATTGTCATTTTTGACCACTTGTATTATCCTTCTTTTCAGTGAAATAATTATTTAGTTATCATTTTAATCTTTCTGAATCTAATATACTAGTTTTCACTTTGTTTCTATTTTAAATTTATGTTATTAGAACAAATTTAAAAGTATTTATCCATTATTTTCATGCCATTAGTAAAAACTATTGCAAGTGCTTACCAGTGCAATTATGTGTGGAGGCCATAGGTCAATTTGCAGTATCTTACTGTTGGTAATCAGACACACCCATGGACAGCTAGAAGTGACTTCATGACAATCTTTACACCCAGCCCTTGAGGGAGGCAACGAGACACCTCATCTCTAGTGGCCCAAGAGGCGACAACATAGCTCCAGTGTCTGTCCCTTTGCACAGGTGCCATGGCCCCTGCCGAATGTCCCTTTGCGCATGAGTCACTTGCCTGATAAAAGCCTCGTTCTCCCTGCCTTCTTCTCTTTTTTCTCCTCCCTCTCCCAGAGGCTGCCCCTGTTTCTCTCTCCGCGCCCCCCCCCCCCCAAAAAAACCTCCCACATGAGACCTGCTGCATGGTGTAATTTGTTTGGGATTCACTGCTTACTTCTAACACTTTCTCTCCACCTTATTTTTTGAGACAGCGTTTCTCACTGAACCTGGAGCTTGCCTCTTCGGCTAACCTGGCCAACAAGCTCCACTCTTAGTCCTTGGGTAACAGACATACTGTTACACCCAGCTTTTCCATAGGTTCTGGGGATCTGAATTCAGTATCTATGCTTGTGTAGCGAACACTGTTCATATATCTGCAACCCCAGCTATCCTTTATTTTACACTGTATTTTAGTTACAAAATCTTCAATTGTTGGGTAATGTGGCTGCTTCAATTTTTTCCAACATTTAATTTGAGAGATGGATTGAGTTTATGGGAGAAAAAGAGGAGGAACGGAATTTTGGGCATGGGCATGGCTACACACGATGAGTTTAAAACTCTGCCAAACAAGATAGAGTAAAGCAAGTTGCTCTAACTTCAGGGTTTGTGGAAAGCAGAAAAGGAGGATGAGCAAGGAGATCAGGACCCTCTGAAGCGTGGAGTGATTTGCATGCTTCTCAGACCGGAAGCTGTGTTACAGACGCATGCTCACATCACCCTTTTCTGTCAACCACCTCCCAAAGAGTTTCCTGTGGTGTCCACTCTAGAAACAGGCACAAATGCAAATTGTCCAGTGGCAAACTAATGTCTAAATCATTCTTTCCAAGGCTGGCTGGAGAACTGGCCCATTCGTATCAAGTAAGCCCTTTCAACTGCAAAGGAGCGCTATGGGTCTCAGAATGTTGGAATGAGCATGATCAGCACAGATCACAGGCACAGGGCCACCGACAGTTATTTTGAAACAGGACCCCAAAGCACAGGCATTGAGACCAACAACAAATGGTCCTACATGAAACTACACAGCTTCTGCACAGCAAAGGATACCATTATCCCAGTGAAGAGGCAGTCTACAGAATGGGGAATAAAATCTTTACCAACTATACACCCATTTTAAAAATTGGATTGTTTGGGTTTTTATGTTTAGTTCCTCCCCCCTTCCCCCATATTCTAGATAGTAATCCTCTGTCAGATGTATATCTGGTTTCTCATTCTGTAGGCTGCCTCTGTTCAGATTACTTTTTCAATATTCTGTGAAGCTGCATTGGAATGCTGATGGGGATTGTGTTGAACCTTTAAGTTGCTTTTCATGGATGACCCATTTCACTTTTTCACACTGCTCTGACCAAATACCTGGCAAGAGGCAGCTTGCCAGATGACAGATTTATTTGGGCTTAAAATTCAGGGAGTTACGGCCTACCATGAGGGTCCAGACATGGTGGCAGAAGTATGAGGCAGCTAGTCTTGGATCTGTAGTTAGGAAGCAGAGAGCAGATAGGAAGTAGGGACCACCGTGACAAGCCCCAAGATCAGGCCCCCAGAAACTCACTCACCCACTAATGGTTCATTCTAAGATCATGCTGCCAGCACTGGGAACCAACTGTTCAAATAAATGAGCCAATGGAAGGCATGGTACATTCAATACACCACAGCAACCTTTAGGCATCTTTTTTTTTTTTTTTTAAGTTTTGAGGTCAAACTGGTGCAGGTTTGTATACAGGAGACAAGTTAATTCTCCAAAACGGTTTCTGTAAAAATCAAGATCGCACCACCCCAATGTACATGGAGTGAAACATAAACTGTTGATCAGCTTCTGGAAGGCTTACAGCAAAGTGTAATGTTCATATTCTGAGCATTCATCCTTGGATTACTTGGAAGAAGTTTCTGTCTTCATCTGTAGACATGGAGATGTAACAAGACCTTGATGGTAATTATCTAATAGGAAAAATGGCATAAAACTTTTGGTTTAGGCATCTTTCATGATCAGAAACTTCTCAAATAAAACCCAAGAGAAAATTTCTACATATAAACTTATAAAGTGGGATCACTTTAACTAATGACCACAGTTTGTCTACGCTCACCTCAGTATGCCAAAGAATGTGAAAACTGCTATGGGGACATGCTGTACTGGTTTATGTCCAAGAATGCACACGTGCTAGGATAAGCCAGAATGGGTGGCAGTTGCCAGGCAACAGCAAAGCAGGGCTCTTTGTTAGACTGCTGTTGGACAGGGGCAGTATGAAAGGAAAAGGGAGATGAAGGAAAGGGCCTGTACTGGAGGCCTGGGGAGCAGTCTCTGTATCTCTCGTATGGGAGCTGGCACTGGGGGACTTCCTCACACCAAAGGACCCAGTACACAGTTACACCATTCTCTAGGACAAGTTGTCCATCCCTCCTACCCCCGCAAAGGCCTCTCCCATTCAGGCTCTCTCCCACTAAGGAGTGATGCTCTTTGTTCTTTTTCCTTCTGGTACAAAGCTTCATCGTCCAACTGATTCACCAATGAGTCTTATGCCACACCAGCACTGGGTCATATTTTAAAGAAAGTTTGCAAATTAATTTCCAAGAATTGATGAAGTAGCTGTTTTCTTACTCAGGATTACGATAGCATAATATGCAAGAAGAATCATTTATTTGGGAACTACTTAAGAGAACCTATGATTTCCTTTTTCTAGATGTATCCAAGGCTCAAAACCCTGTCAACAACCACCCTCAAAAAACAAACATCTCAAAAAACCAAACCAAACCGAACCAAACCAAAACAAAAGCAAACAAACAAATAAACCAAAAACCAAAAAACAAAACCAAAACCACCTCTAAAAAGGGTTTAGGGATTACAGCTCAAGTGCTTGGATTTAACTTCCAGTGCTATGGGGGAAAAATCTGAAGAGGAACTGCCATAAATATGGATTGAAAAATCTCAACTTTTGCAGATATCACTATCTTAATACACATTTGCAACTTTTCTCATTACCAAGTTTTACCTCTCAGCAAATTTGGCATAGTGTTGGAGAGGTGAGATCACTAAGCTCTCACTACAAGCAATTGCTGCTGTGATTGTGGTATCGGTTGTTTTAAAGACACTTTTAAATTCTCTTTTTTTTTTTAAGTTTTAAATTTCCAGTAAATTTTATCCTTTTAACCTACACCTGGTGCCTCTGTTAATGGCTGTTAATGATGCAGGAAACCACAGAAATCTTATTAGAGCCGGTGATTCGATTCCGAGTCATCAGTATCCCAATCTGTAGCTAAATAATTTTGGACAATCTGACTAGCAAGGGGCATAGGGGTTGAGGGAAGAGTGAGAAGAGGAGAGGTGAGATACTGGATGAAGGCATTAGATGCATCCTTAATATTGCTAACTGCCCTTTCTTGAGACCAACCATAGGGGGCAGATTCTGTGTTCTAGAAGGCTAGGCAAGGACAGAGGAGACAAACTGGGGCCTAAGGGGAAGAGTAACAGAAATCTAGCCAGCCCAGCCATCAAACTAAGATTTTCTAGAATAGAGGGAAGAAGATAATGACTAGGGAAGTGAAGAGCAAACAAGGATGGCGTGAGGCATCTGCACAAGGCATTCACAGATGCCAGGCCAGCTGACCACACATCCTTTAAAGGGGAGGTCTGATTGCTCTGAAGCAGCTAGGATACAGATATCCCATAGAGAGGCTACCCTGTGCTCTAGTGCCCTTGATCCCTGCCATCCTACTGCCTAGAAAACTACTACCTGATCAGTCCTCAAAAAAGGTTTGTGAACTTTGACAGTGATGCTCAGAATTTGTAGTTGTGGTTTTGCTCCCAGGGAGAAGAGAAAGATGAAGAAACTACAGAAAGCACTGCTGGAGGAGTGACAGCTTCCCCTGCCACAGGTATACCCTCCTACCACCCTCTCCTATTGCCTCTAACCAGGGAGGGGCCTGTGAACCCTGATCTCATCCACCAAGGGTAGAGATGCAATTCAACCCAATTTCAGGAAACAGTTATTATCAAAGAGACCCTAAAGCTGAAGGCACAAGCGTGGTTACAAAAGGATTGACAGACAAAGATCCCAGGAATGTCTAGGGCACACAGGGGACAGATCTATTCTAACACAAGACTAAGAAACAAGGCAAGGGGAAGATGAGCCAGGTGAGCCACACTGTGGCTGTTTGGCAAGGCTGCCTGTTCTGGCTTAAGATTTAGGTTCTGTGGTCTCAGGCATACACACCCCCCTGTGGGCTGCTCTGTATGCCAAAAACAGCTCCACCAGTGGGGTTTCCAGCTTTTGTGACAACACTCAGACAGGCCCTGACAGGCAAACCGAGATACTTTGTCCATTTTCTTTTGCTGTAACAGAATACCTAGCACTGGACAATTTACAAAGAAAATAGGTTTATTTTGGCTTATGGTTTTAGATGCTGGGAAGGTCATGATCAGTCAGGTATGTGAGGCTCAATCCTCATGTGTACTCATAACAAGGGGAGTTATGTGTACTCATAACAAGGGCTAGAGGAGGGGCAAGCAGAAAGGAAAGGAGAAGAGACAAAACATGGGGGTTGGCCTTACTCTGTAAAGCCTGCCCTCTCATTATCTAAGCCAGTCTGAGAGTGAGAACTCATCCATTATTTCTGAGGGCCTGGTCTCCATGGGCCCCATTAAAATCCATCTCCCCATACTGCACATTGAAGAATAAAGCATCGACATGAGTTTGCCGTGGAAGAAACATGTTTGAATGATAGCAAGCCGAGACAGAATAAAGAGCATTAACAAAAGAGCCACTTATAACAGGCTGGGTCAGGTTAAAGGGACCAGGACAGTCAAACAGGGTGCAGGGTGACCCACAGAACACAGTTCTAGAAAGAAGCTGTCTAATAGACACTGGGGGTTGGTGGAAGCCAAAGGCCAACCAGAAGAGACCTAGCAATGGGGGAATGTTCTGGCTTGAATATGATGTGTCTCTCACAGTCTTATGTGCTTAAACTTCAACTGACAGTGCTAGTATGGAATTGGAATCTCCAGGAGGTGGAGCCTACATAAAGCAGGTGTGTCAAAGGGGGTGTTGTTTCTTGGGAATATGTCATGTGTGGTTCCTTCCCATCATGCCCTTGCTTCTTCCTGGTCCAGCCTCCATGTGACTTGCAGTTCCCTTACTCTTCCACCAGGGCAGGCAGAGATGCTTCCATCACCATGCCTTCTCTTCCTCAGTGGACTGGGCTTTCTGAAACCCTGAGCCACTATCGACCTCTTCTCCCTGTAGTTGCTTCTGTTGGGTCTTTTGTCACAGTTATGAGAAAAGCAGCTAATACAGAGCCCAGGAAACGAGACCCCCACCTTGTTCTCACTGGGTGTTTCCCAAGAGCTTTTTGCTGGAGTCCATGATGTAAGTAGAGCAGACCTTCAATGGTTGCTATGCACTGATTCAAGCTACAGAGCTACAGCTGTGCTCTCGTGTATCAGGAGATGGAAAGAGGTATATGTGTTAATAATCTGAGGTTGCTGGTTATGTTTAGGTTGATGAAGCTCACTACCTCCATCCCACGAACCAACGCTCAAGAACAAGGCTGCTTGTGGAAGGTATTGCTCAAAGTAACCTCTCTAGCTATCGATCAATCTTTAGAAGGGAGGAGAGTATCTCTAGAGGGAACTCTACCCAAAGGCCGGGAGTCCCTGTCTCTTAGCATCTTCCCATCTGTCTGAGGGTCAGAGATGTAGACCGAGCCAGTTCTGGCAAGTTTGGTCCCAGATGACATGTTTTTTTAGAGAAAATTTCTAAAGCTGCCTCAGTTTTCTTCTACCTTCTCTGCCCAGTGCCTGTTCATGAAGGTGGAAAAGAGACAGTCAGAGCTCTGATAGGAACAGAGTTTGCATATATGCCCAGCAATAGGCAGCCAACAGAAAACAACTCAAAAGCATCTTTAGAGGCTCCTTGTCTCACAATGTCATATCAGGGCATTTCCTTTTATTCTTAAATTATCTTACTATTTTATTATATAATATATATTTATTTTTCCTTCTCTTTTAATCCTATAGGTCCTTTGTGTATATATTATATTGTATATATATTCCAGTTTAGTTGTTTTTGTGTGTGTGTGTTTCTGAGTGTGTGAGTGAGTGGCTCTCTGTTTCTTGTGCATTCTCTTGAGCTCTTTTCCTTGTTGGTTCAGTTCTGATGTGTTAGTTTTTGCTTTTCTTATCATTTTATTTTAATTATCCCTTAGAAGCTTATTTGTTTTCTAAGAGGGTGGACTCAGATGGGAGGGGCGTGGAGAGGAATCGGGAGGACCAGGGAGAGGGGAAACCCTAATCAGGATATATTATGTGGGAAAAGTAAATTTTTAATAAAAGGGAAAGTTGTGCTTTTTTTCTGGACATTTCATCATCTTATTTTGCTCAAGAGTCAAATGTGGTTGTGAGGAAATGAAGTATATTTTGTAAACAAAAATCATATGCACTAATAATGTAACCACACAATAAGCCAGCACTGAGCCTGTTTAAAATTTCACCAGTTCTATGTCAGCTGCTTCAGTAGTACATTGTATGTTATAGGAAAAAAGCTGTTCAAACTGTCTGTCATACAGCAGCTGAGACTTTCCTTAGCTATTACAGGCACTCACACCCATTCAGTCTGAATAGCAGCTTGACCTGCTCTGGTGAGGATGAGACCCTTCACTGGGCATGGAAGAAGCTGGCATTGTGCTTCTTCAGACTTAGGCTACTCTCAGCAGCTAGGTCTTCTACCCCAAAAGGTAAGCTGCATCAAGATGCTCCTCAACTGAATCACACTGGTTGAAATACCTGTCAACCAAGCACGTTAATTAAAGCAGGAGCTTGCCTCATCTGTGCTTTCCACTAAAAGCTTTACTTCAGAGTCCCTTCCTGCAAGCTCCTGAATGAGCCCCAGGCAATAAAGTTTTGGGGTTTTGTTTGTTTGTTTGTTTTAAAGACAAGCCAACAAAGCATAAAGCCACCTTTCCAATTCTGGAGTAAAGTCTCTTTCTACAAAACCAGTCACTATTCCACAACACTAGAAGTAGCTGCCTGATTCACTCCTTAGAATACTAAGCAAGAGAGGAAAATTAGCCTGCACGTACTCAGTTCTCAGCTTTCATTCCTAACAACTGTTTCAACACACAACCTTTTACCTAGAAAAATTTTTCCCCAACCTTCTCTGTCTTCAGATTTTGGCATTGTCATTATTACTACCCAACTCCTGGAGTTCCCAGTGACTTCTCTATTTGCTCATATTCTGTGGAAGCATTTAAAAGTACATCACTCCTTGCTGGAGTCACTGAAGTATTGGAAAACAACCTTCAGGGCCAGGCTGGCATCCTGAAACAGAAACACTCACTCTTTGCTTCTTTTTCCATTTCTTTGGATCAGTTTAGGCTACCACAACATCTGGACATTGAGCCACTTTGACCTACCAAGTCATTGGGCTCCAGTAGCAACTGCTGGGGCATCAGCTCTTCAACTGTAACTTCTACTGGTACTCTACCTGGCCTTCAATCCCACTAGTCCTTACTGGTGAATACGCCCAGTCTAGGTCACAGAAGGGGAAGAAGACAGAAAACTCACGGAAAGCAGGAGCAAACAAAGTAGATGCTACTCCAGGACAGATAGACCTGGGGAGCTGATAGATGAGGAGCCTGAGAAGAATGTGAGACCCACACATGTAAAACTCTTTTATACCACAAGAGACAGAAGTGTTAGGCTGCTGTGACCAGCAAGAAGGACTGGGATATGAGAGGTCAGGACGTGACTTATGAGGCCAAGCTACCTGATAGATACACCAACTCAGCAGGTAATAGTCCTGAGTGTTGATTTTGTCCGCATTGGAAGCCTGACTGACTTTCATTATATTGTTTGGTAACTTAATTTATTCATGAGACATATACGAGACCCTCACTGTACACCAAGTACTGTTCTAAAAACTTAACATAGCAGTGGGTGACATGGACAAAATTGCCAGTCAGCAGGGAGCTAAAAATCTAGTGGGGAAAAAGAGAGACAGAAAGAGGAAAATAACTAACAAATAAATAATGAAATGACATCAGAATGTGTCCAAAGGGAAGGTTAGAGACAGAGGGAGAACTGGGGAAACCGAGGCATGAAGCAATAGGCTGCCATTTTACAAAAGAAGGCCTCAGAGTTGACGGTTAGAAGGACGTAAAGAGTTAGTTCTGGATGTGTCTGACTGAAGAATATTCCAGGTTGAGGAGGCAGCTGGGCCAAGACCACAAGGCCAGATGGTATGCAGCATGCTTGAGAAACAGGAAGTTTGTTCTGAGCAACAGGGAGATTAGAGTGTTGAAGGAAGTTCAAAGAGGTAACTGGTTCTCCGTAGCTAGAGGTTTAGGGGTCAGTGACAAATCCTGGCTTTTCCTGGTTGAACAATGTGGGGCCGTAGGCATTTAAGATGTTATTTGGCATTACCCCAATAGAGCATGTAGGGGCTGGAATCAAGTCGAGTAGAAGATAATAAACAGTAACGATGGTAAGAGGTGATTTTACTTGGACCAGATAAGAGCAGAGGGGGGGAAGTGATGGGATTCTGGACTTATCAGGAAGCTGATTTGGGAAAGCTACTTAATACAGTCAAACACTGTTTATAAATTGTCAGAACAGAGACACTGTCCAGTGCAAACAAAATCAACCTCAAATGAATCAAAGAACAAAAGACAGTAGCTAACACTATGCCATTCTTAGTAGGAAACAAGAGAGTAACTACCCATGGTAGTGCATTTGGCAGTGCTTTCTTGAGTATCAATACCAAAACACCTAATAGAGGAAAAAGGTGCACTTCATCAAATTCAAAACTTTTGTAGAATAAATGATACCATCAAGATTAGGAAAAAAAAAAAAAACGACCAACAGACAGCTAGGAAAGTGGGAAAGAATACATGACAGTAAAGATGCTGAGAAATTAGAATCTTGTCATATCGCCAGCAGGATTGTGGGATGGTATACTTCTGTGGAAAACAGCATAGCAGCTCCCCAAAATGTTCACCACAGAAATACCAGGAGACAGGCTAGAGAGATCTCAGAGGGACATGAGATCTAGGAGCAGTCATGAGACTCAGCATCACCTCACTCACCACTAACAAATGAAGCGGTAAGCTAAAGAGAGGAGGAAATCACTTAGGAAAAAGAAACAGCACCTGATACAGCAGTCTTACTTCCAGGTATATATGCAAAATTGAAATTAATACTGAAAGAAAAAATCAGATGCCCTCATTCACGGGATCTCTGCTCACAATAACCATATGACAAAAACAACCCCAATCTTCAGGAATGAATACAGTACTGATGCACACTGCAATATGGAATAGCCTAGAAGACATGGCAAGTGGAACAATCCAGACACAAATGGACATCATGTGATTGCACTTACATAGGGACTCTGTGGAAACAAGAGGTTTGTAAACAGAAATACAAAAGAAATGTAGCAATTCCACTGTGACATGATATTGTTTTGATTTTGTTTTTCGCCAGTTTTCAGTTTTTACGTCTGAGAGTCAGGGTAAAGCCTCCACTGAGACCTCTGGGCGCTTGCATTTCCAAGTTGGGTCCATGCTAGGTCCTCTGGAAAGGATAAACCCTAACAGAGGTCTCTGGAGACTTTGCTTCTTGTTTTGTTTTTCCAGAATCCAAAAGGACGCTCCAATTTTTCCTCCTTTAACTAATTGCATGCTTGTAAGTTAGGAAGTGTCCTTTGGAGAGGCAAGGGCCTGTGGCAGAGGAAATTGAGACCTCTCAAGACTCATTCAAACTCCTTGTCACATGTGTAAGTAAAGGAAACTCTGGACTGGGCTGGGGGTGGGGAGGCCGCAGAGGTGGGTCCCATGAGAATCCCATGGCCTAGCACTCTTAACAACAGGTACAGTGCTCTACAGTGTTTTGTGGAGGTAGAGAGAGGCCCACACTCTGTCAACAGGTTTAAAAATATGAGTTTTCCCCAAGAACCTCTTCCCAGATTTGGTTGACTCCTGTAAAACAACCAGTAGCTCCTAATGCTTCACTAGTACAATGGGGAGGAGAACTTAACAGAAGAAGAGGTTGTGAATGATGTGAATATACATGATACATTGGGATGATAATATCATAATGAAGCTTGTTAGTTTTACACGGTGAACATACACTAATTTAAAACTGGGAAACAGCATCAATAGAGGCAACAGCTGCAGCAGTCTGAAACACACCAGACTTGTTCATAACAGTGTCCTCTGAATTTCTAACTGTTCACCTCTGCAAGATGCCAGGAGATTGTTTATTTTGCAGCTTAGTAAGTAGAGAACAAGAGTCCAGGAGAACCTCTAAACTACAAACAGACCCACTGGATAGCTAAATGGCTGGGGAGTGGAAGTTTCTCTTAATATAACATGCCAACAAATAAGTGAGGGAGAAATAATAGCACTGGAATGTCAACCTTTTTTTTTTTTGGTTTTTTTGAGACAGGGTTTCTCTGTGTAGCCCTGGCTGTCCTGGAACTCACTCTGTAGACCAGGCTGGCCTCGAACTCAGAAATCCACCTGCCTCTGCCTCCCAAGTGCTGGGATTAAAGGAGTGCACCACCACTGCCCGGCTGAATGTCAACATTTTACAATGTTGAATGAATATAATATCAAGTCTCCAGGACTCTGAACAACAAACACAGTGGGTCCCTCCAGGTGAATGGCGCAGAATCTGTAAAGCAGTCTTCACTCTGAACAGTCAACATGGATTCTGCCTATCCTTAGGATCCAGTGTCTAATGTGTAGGAAATAAAGGGCAGAGATCTCTAACTGGCTCAAAAGCCTATTAAGAAAAACAAGTGATTCCTCTGCAGCAGTGGTTCTCAGGCGTCCTGATGTTGCAACCCTTTCGGACTGTTCCTCATGTGGTTACAGCCCTCAACCATAAAAGTATTTCCTTGCTAGTTTATAACTGTAATTTTGCTACTATTGTGAAGTAGTGTAGTGTAAGCACCTGCAATGGAGGACATCTGATAGGCCTATGGGTTGAGAACTGCCACTCTAAAGCTTAGGATGGTACCTTTTGTGAGAGCGAACACAAGCAGAACCTCTGGGTAAGCTGGCTGAGCTCTACTTGAGCAGACAGAGGTCTGAAGAAAACTTGCTAGAGCAGGGGGTGTTGATCGGAGGTAAAGTGTGTTCTGAGCATGTGCACAGTCCTGTGCTTTCTAACACACAAAACACAAGATGTGCTTTATAATTAAGTAGCACATTTGTTTGTCTGCCATAACCTTCTTAGAACTTTGTATTCATGTCATTTTGATGATAAAACAATAAAAAATGATTAGTCTGAAGAGGGTTATGGCAAATTCCAGTTTGTAATAATATATATACCCTGGGGAAGCAGGGTCAAGACTCAGGTCTAGGAGAAAAGAATGAAGGAGAGGGGATGGGGTGAATGGGGCATCTGTTCCAGGAGTTTTTCCAAGAGGCAAAGGGCAGCTCCAGCCTTCTGCTGGATATTCAGCTCAGGCTCTAGGGACCAGAGAATGGAGGGATTCTGGGAATTGTTGAGCTAAAGGGAGAATCAATACAGATTGCAGTCTGGCCATCCAACGATGTCAAAAGGCTTTTGATTTCATCAGCAACACATTCCTGCTGTGGAAACAATCTGGCCATCCTTCAGAAAACTAAACATCGCATCACCATGTTATCTAGCTCCTCAATTCCTGAAGAACTGATAAGAAGTGCTCTAACAAATAAATGCATGAGCATCCTTTTCATATGCCCAGGACAGGAATGATCTCAGTGTCCGGAGAGGATGAGAAGATAATCAGATGATGATGTGGATGTTTCCTGGACTTTTTAGTGAGGAAAAGGAGAATGAACACATGCACTACAACACGGATGAACCTTGAAAACATTGCTCTAGTGGGAATAAAACAGAATTGAAAGATTATATGTTGTATGAATCCACTTACATGAGTTACCTAGAGTAGGTAAATCCACAGAGAGAGAGAAAGCCCATTTCTAGGGGCTTAGAATGGGTGTGTGAGGGGCATGCTTAGTGGCTTAGTGGGTTGCAGGATCCTTTTAGGGTGATGTTTTAAGACTTTACAGAGGTAGTAATTGTACAATAACATGAATAAACTTACTATTACTAAACAACCGAAAACAATAAAAGGAAAATTTTTTACATCTACTGTAATTATTAAACAATTTATGAATTTTGATTAAAAACTTAAAAATTAATTATATTCTTTCACTAGGTACCTCTCCTGTTTTCTGACCTCTGCACATAAAAGACCAACAGTCTAACCTACAAGATGCTCAGTCCAGTCTAGGGGGATGCATATGAGGAGTGCACATAAATCTTGAAGCATGAAGTAAAAAGAAGTTAAATTTGTTTCTTTTTTTTTTCAGTTACTTTCAGCCTCATTTCAAGATTTTATTTTAGCAAAGTGGAAGAAACAAGATCTTAACAAACTTAGTAGTCTCTTCTTCTTTTTCCAGGGTTGTATCTAAATTTCTGGTACATACACAGTGACAAAACATGAGAGATGGATGCATATGAATGACAACTGTCAGCACCAGATACCTTCACAGACATCCAGAAGCCCAACTAGTCACTGGACCAATATCACTACTGCTGAGATACCAGTGATATGGCAGCTTAGCCCTTCATGAGCTTACCGTGTCCCAGGCATTGGCTAATTGTTTTGCATATGCTAATGTAATTTGTGTATCATACCTTAAAAGCAGTTCTTTATCCCAGTTTTGCAGAGGGAGGAAGCTGGAAGACACAGAAGTTACAGGTCATGGATAACGTCACACAGGCTAGTGAAGACAGAACAGTAATTGGCCTCCTAGAGTCTGCTCCTGGATCTATGTGTTTTAGCAAGTATGTCACATTCTCTTTGGAGGTCCAACATGCATTGTTTCCCCTTGCTCAGAGGCTGAAGAATCTTCCAGAAGCTTCTACCTCTGGCTGCTTGTTTTAGGTGCTCTCTTTGCTGGCCAGGAGTTCTTCCCAGAAGTCAGGCACAAGGTCACCTGCATTCAGATTTCATCTAGCTCCTTTGCTTTTCTTCATCCTTCCTACAAAATTCTTTTCTAGTCACATGAGGAAAGAGGGGTTCTTCTTTTGTTAATTTTCCTATTTTCTGTAAACATGTTCTCTTGTTTTCAGTCTTAGATTAGTGTTTTGTTTTTTGTTTTTAGAAACCAAAGCAAGAAATGGATTCTTTAGTGTGTTTATGGCAGTGGGGGTAGGGTTGTGGGAGAAGTGAGAAGCTGGGTAATGGAACGGAGATAGAGATAGAGATAGAGATAGAGATAGAGAGAGAGAGAGAGAGAGAGAGAGAGAGAAAGAAAGAAGAGAAGAGAAGAGAAGAGAAGAGAAAATGAAGAAGGTAGGTGAAAAAGTTACAACTTGGCTGGGTTACAAGCTACAACGTGGTAACAACTGTTATCAAAAGTTACAACTTGGTTAAAGCTAGATTCGGCATTCTTAGGGTTTGGATCTGAAACAGTTCCAGGGATTTATGTGTTGAAGGACTGATCCCCGAATGAGCTGACTGTGTCATGGGGATCTAGCCTTCTCAGAGGACTAAGCTGATGATGCACTCATAATTGAGCACTGTTGGGCAGTGATGAAAACTGAGCTGGGTAGAACCTTGTTGGAGCAAGGATCTCACTGAGGCCATGCCCTGGGTGTGTCCTGTCTCTTTTGGCTCCCGCTCCTCTCTCGTTCCCTTCTGGCTCCCCTCAGGTGAGGAGCTCTATTCTCTACCATAGTGTCTACCATGATGTTCTGCTTTACCACAGACCCATAAATAATGGCATGTGCACTGAAAACTCTGAACCTGTGAGAAAAATCCATCTGTCTTCTTTTAAGTTGTTTTCCTGGGAGTTTCGTCATAGGGATGAGAAGCTGACTGATGAAGCCACCATGCCTGCTATATAGCTGAGTAGACCCCTATGATGTCTTGTGAGTGGTCCCAACTAACCACTAGCAGTGCTTTATTCTTTTGTCTGGGATTTTTACTCTCTGGTATGTTGTCTGCCACCTTGTCATTAATGTTAATGTCACATTATTCATTCTTCCTCTGTCAGAGTACTGAGGTAGGAAAATTCTGTTTATTAAATCCAGGGGAGCCTTGGAAGCACGAAGACCTTAATTCCATCCCCTGAGTCTATGTAAGAAGACAGGCATGGCACACCTGTCACTCTAGTGATGGACAGGCAGAGCTAGGCTCTGCTGTCAAGCTAGGATAGACAATCTGTGAACTCCAGAGTAAGTGGAATATGTTTCTTTAAATCTGTTTTCTTTAAAGCCTAATGCTTGTCTACACAACAGAAGTGTCTTTGTCTGGACCCAAGTCTAGGCCTCCAATTCTACTCTGTTCTTTCTTTATCCCTTGCATCATTAGATTATGTGGGATTTCAACTGCAGGAGGATGTGACAATGGAACAGAGTCATTCTTCACTATCAAAGTAATCCTACATCAGCCAATAGCTAGCTAGCCACTATAGATGAGCCACACCTGTGACAAGTACTGCTAGACTGGGCAGAACCTCTCCACTGCTGTAAAGACTTGAAGTTGATGCTTGTGGAAGTTACTGAGTTTGGTGATAGTTTCTTACACACCATTATTTTGGCAGTGAGTGACGTTGCAGGGCCATGACCTTGTGTCTCTCAAACCCGTGAGCTAAGGAAACGTGTTATACATAAGTATCTGTGTGTGGTATTTCACTGAAGTAACAAGAAAGTGACTGATGCAAGGAATTGCTTCCCTCGTGGATGACAGGTATGGCAAGCTTTCTCTGTCTTGAACGCTGTCCTACTAGGCAATGATGTGGAGCAACAGGAAGAACCTCACAAGAGGCCAAACAGATGCTAGAATCAAGATCTTGGACATTCCATCTGCAGAACTGTGAAATAAACAAACCTCTGTTGCAATCTGCTTCTAAGAGATGCTTTTGCAAAAGAGTGTATGTGATAAAATAAAAATCTGAAACTACCCAAACTTCTTTTCCTTTCTTTCTCTCTCTCTCTCTCTCTCTCTCTCTCTCTCTCTCTCTCTCTCTCTGTCTCTCTCTCTCTCTCTCTCAAGGCTGGGTCTCACTATGTAGCTCAGGCTGAACTTGAACTCATGGAGATCTGATCTTCCCTGCCTCCTGTGACACTGTATCTGGCTTATTTTTTAAAAAAACAATAGAAAACACATAAGATATCCTCCTAGTGTCATTGAGTATATCAACCATGCTCTAGAGCAGGTTCCATTCGGCCCCAGTAGCTGGCCAACACAAAACAGACTCGATGTTTATGTGTCTGTATATGTCATATGCACTTTTGGCTTTGTTTTGGTATTTTTGCTTATTGTTTTAAAATTTAGGTTATTCTGGTTTTCAGTCTGGGTTTCATTTTGTTGTTCTTTTTTTCTTTTTTTTTAGAGAAAGAAAGAGAGCACACACATGAATACTTGAGCATGAAGTTGGGTAGGTTGAGAATTGGAGGGAGGGGAAAGAAAATGATCTAAATATGTTGTGTGAAAAATGATAAATTAAATCCTTAATAATATCTTATCTGTCTGAATATTCTTAGTATTTTGCAAAGTCCTGTGTGTTTTGCACTTTATCTGTAAAAATTTCACCTACCCTGGTGCCCAGGCACACATCCCTGAGGGACTTGATTGACCTCTAAGGACACTCTCCTTAGAACACAAATGTAAGAGCTGGTGCTGGGCTCATTTTTGTGAGAGCAGTGTGGAGCAGAGCCTTGGGAACTCATCTGAACACTGTAGAGCTCTTTCTGCCTCCCCTAAAGCCTTGGGACCAATTCACCTCTGCTCTTTCCTCTTTTTTGTAATAAAATGGTTCTAGTTGGAGCAGAGACAGCACTGTGGGCCCTAGAAGCTTGGACCTTAGCTTGAATAAAAAGAATACAGCAGCTTGGCGGTTCATATGCCTAGTGTTCTGTTTTTCACCAAGTCAGGCATTCTTCAAGAAACAAAACCAGGGCCAGTGAGATGACTATAAAGCCACTCACTTAGCAAACCCCGAGATCCCTGTACTGAAGTGGGGAACTAAGTCTCAGGTAGTCCTCTAAAGTCCACACAGATGTCATGGCATGTGTGTGTACACACTTGAAGGGAAATGCCGGGACAAAGAAGTTATCTAGAACAAATTAGATAAGTTAGTAAATGAATTGGGAGGGACGATTGATAAATATAAATCAATATTTATAGAATATATATAAAGGGTATATAGAAGGGAGAGTCTGGATGCCAAAGATAGCAGAGTGTGGGACTGGATCACAGAGAAATCTGGGATGTTCAGGGGAAAGGAGCAGACATTAAGGAAATTCAAGAGTGTTACTACTTTATCAGGAACTGTTAGATGCTAGGAAATCTGTAGTAATAAGGTAAGGAGCTGGGCTACTCTGAGGTCAAAGGTGAATATATATCTTATAGCTTATAATATATAAGATATGTAATATGTTATATCTTATATATTTCTATACATAAGCATATATTAGATATTATATGCATATATAAATATATACTATATTATATAATATAAATATATATTATACAATATAGAATAGTATATACATGTATATATACTATATGGTATATAGTATATATTGTATAATATATAATATACATATAATTTATATTATATACAAAATATATATAATATATGATGCATACAATATATGTATATTATATAACATAACATAGACTATATAATTATAATTTTATAAATAAATATATAATATATATAGTATATATAGTATGTATAGTATATATAGTGTATATAGTATAATAATATACTATATAGTATATACAGTTTTATATATATGTATATATGTGTATATATATGTATATATAATTTGTATTATATTACTGAACTCTTACTGAAGCCGAGTTTAGCTGTTCACTGAGAAGGCAATATCCAAAGAAAATTTATTATATATTATACATTATACATTACATTGTACATATTATATTTCATGTTCCATATTACACATTACATATTACTCATTATATCATATATAATATAGTACATGATATATTTAATAATATTGTATATATGATATATTAACTTTATAATATATAATATATTTTTATTACATATATTTTTATAATATATAATATAAAATATATCATGTATGAGATATATTATATCATATATTACACATAAAATATATTATATCATATCATACATTACATTTAAGATATATTATAGACATATAAATTCATATCCCCTGTGAAAAGTAGCTGCTTGGAAAAGGCCCAGCAATCAATTTCTTTGATAGTCTTTTTCTTTTTTATGTTTTACATTGCTTCTAAAAGTTGTGTGTGAGGGGTATGTGGATGTCAGAGGATGACTTTTGGGGGTTATTCTCTCCTTCAATCTTGTGGGTTCAAGATATTAAACTCAGGTTTTCAGCTTTGCTGGCAAATGCCTTTGCTTGCTGAACTATCTTTCTTTTATTTAGACAGGGTCTCATGCATCTCAAGCTCGTCCTGAACTTGCTATGTAGCTGAGGATGACCTTGCACTTCGACCTCCACTTCCTGAGTTCTGGGATTACAGGTGTATGGTAGTACATCCAGTTCATCCAGTGCTGCTGATCGAACCCAGGGCTTTGTCCATACGAGAAGAAGATTCTATCAACTGAGTACATCACCAGACCCTAATTCTCTTTTCTTGACAACTCTCTCTAAGGGCAGATTCCTCCTCATATTATGGGATCTTGAGCCCTGAAGCAGATGAGGCCACTGTAGGTACTTTCGGCCATGTTAAAGGATAACACCTTCAGTTCTTTAGGATTCTCTACAGAGTACAGAAAAGTTTTCATTCAGGTACACACACACACACACACACACACACACACACACACTGTTAGTTGCCTGCTCTGGATATCACAGTTTTATTTAAGTTAGATTTAGCAGATTGTACACAGCACCCTCTCTTTCACCGATCAAGTAGAAGGGGTATCCTAATGAAGTAACACTGTCCCAGAGGGAACCGTTGCCAGTTTCTACTCCTAATCTTGTGTTGTTATGATTTTGTTCATTTTGTTCATTTTGTTCTAGGCCACTGACAATGTTATCTTTGGTCTGAACCTGTTCCTCCAAAATGAACCCAAGTATGTTCACCACTGAAAGCCAATACCCAAAGACTGAGAGTTAAGGAGAAGAAAATCAAGTTTTGAAATTTGTATTTTATTTTAAATTATGTTTCTGTGTCTGCGTGTAGGTATATGCATGCACATGCAAGGACCTGTGGAGGCTAGAGGGGTCAGATTCCCCTGGCTCTTATGTCACAGGTAGTTTTGAATTATCTGATGTGGGTGCTGGGAATTGAACTTGCATCCTCTGGAAGAGCAAGCAATACTCACTCTTAGTGGCTGACCTATCTCTCCAGCTCAGAAATTGAGTTTTATTCAAGAACTTGCACTACTAGTGGAAACTGATCTTAGGGAGCCTCTGAATACAGAGACGAGGCTTATGTGGAGGAAAGGAATTGGGGCAGGCATGAGATTACAGGCCGAGACGCGTGAATGCAGCCTTGAAGGTGGCTGCCATGTGGGACGTTTCATTTACTCTCCTAGAACATCTTTTAAGGATTTATTTTATTTAATTGTGTGTGTGTGTGTGTGTGTGTGTGTGTGTGTGTGTGTGTGTGTGTGAGCAATGAACGCAGGTGCTGGAAGAGTCCAGTAGAGGACCTCAGATCCTCTGTGGCTGGAGTTCAGTCAGCTGTGAGCTGCCCAACATGGACACTGGGATCCAAAATCCAGATGTCTACACAAGCAGTAAGCACTCTTAACTGCTGCCTGTCTATCTCTCAAGCCCTGTTGAGGATAGCATTGTGTTATAATTAGTTTTCATCTCCTGGTCTAGCATCTGAGATTTTTTATAAAGCAAATACATAATTTCCCTGGAGTCAAATATCACTGTACAATTAATTAAATGATATGATTAATGAGTCCTTAGCCCCATTCTAATATCTGAATATGCTGTGTGTATTATGTTCTATGAACCTAAAGTCACAGCTCAGTAAGTTGTATGACTTATACCTCTTTTGGAGACAGATATCCAACCTTGCCATTTAAGATACAGATCAGGATTGGACAGTATGTAATATACTTTTGTCCAAGGAAAAAATTGTTTAACCTTTTTGGCAGCTTCGGATGGAAATATCATCCCTAAAACTGAAGGAGAATGAATAATGTATTGCTCAGCTATGTTACTTCACATTAGTAATACTTAAAATCAAAGAAAAGCAAATGAAGCTGGAGTGTTCCCCCAGCGTCAGTATAAACAATGATAATCAATGAGTAACTGTAGATGGGCAGCAGTAATAGATTGTAGAGCTCTGGTTAACCACAAGCACCATCAAAAAATCATGTTTCATCTGGAATTGTTCTTTCCAACTCTGGCTAAAAGTATATCACATGCCTCTATAGTGGCTTTTCTGTTGAGCCGAAGCTGTATTTATCTATTTATGTATTCAGGTATGTATGTATGTGTATATGTGTGTATGTATGTAGGTATCATGAGGATCCCTGCCTTGCCTTAGATGTGGTGCTACATGCACATAACCACACTCATACATGTAATTAGAAACAATAAAAATTAAATCTTTAAAAAAAATTCTGCAAAATCAAGGGAGGTGTTAATGCTCTTTGATTTTAGCAGTGGTCATATGAATTTGAGATTCCATGACTCATGACTCATATGACAAGCCAAGAGGGAAAGACTACAAATGTTGAGATTTAAGAAATTGGTTTACTGATTCAGAATGAATGGTAAGATTGAGTGAGTAATTGCTAAGCGTCACTGAAACCCTTTATCAGTTCACTTGATTCCTGGAACAGTCTTGTGGGGTAGGTCTTCACTGTCACATTCACTACCCAGATGGTTCCACCAAGGCCTAGTAACTCAACTCATTACCTACCAACAAATCACAAAGAACAGCCAGTTTATCTGCAATTAGAGCTGAATTTTGAATTCTAGGGGGTTATACTGTATTCATTTTTTAACTCCCCAGTGTTGGCAGGAATTGGCAAACATCAGTGGAGTAACTACAGCAGAAAGCTGAGGGTTTGAATTGCCCCTGATGCCTAAAGTTGACTCTGTCTCCTAATGTCCCTTGGCCCTTTCCATCTGACTACTCTGTCACTATAAATGTTCACTTTCGGTACTGTCCTTCCATCCCTAGACTTGGATGAATAGATGTTTCTGTCCATTTCACTTGGTCCCATGGTTCTCGCCTGTGGTGAGACAGTAACTCATGGCAACCAGAAAGCAGAAAGCTAATGGCTGCCTGGAGTGGGTTTCTTCTGTGCTCCTAGGTTACTAGGTGAGGCTACCCACAATCACGCTGGGTCTTTCCTCCTCTGATTATCCTCTCTGAAATGCCCTCCAGAACCTATCAAAGTGTGTTTTACCAATCACTCAGGCATGTCTCAATCCAATCAAACTGACAGTCAAGAGCCATGACATCAAAATACCAGTGAGTGGACTGGAAGTTTAGAGTTTTGTGTTACTACTCAAATTAATTTAATTAATGAAAAAGATTACAAAAAACAACTTAATAGGGAAATGTTTTATTTCACTTTCAGCTCAAAGTTAGATAGACTTATTGTTTGGGGCCTGAGGTGAGGAAGAGCATGTCCATAGACCATGTGATTGAGGGGTAACCAAGACACTAGGACAACCAGGAAAGAAAGATAGAGACAGGAAGGGACCAGGGAAACCATACACGTCAAAGGTACACTCCAGTGATCTGCTTACTCTAACCAGGCCCTAACTCCTAAGTTTTCAGCATTTCCCAAAGTAACACAAATTGGCTAAGGACTTATGAGCCCAAACAATGTTTCTAATACTTTCAATGGAAAAGCTCAATTCAAAGGCTCTTGAATTTGCAACCTAAAAGAATTGGAATTTCACAGTAGGGCCACTGTAGACAACAATTGTGTTCTCTCTACCCTGAAGAGATAGAAGAAAGAATTTTTAAAAGGCCTTTTATTTTTGTTTTTGTTTGTCTATAAAGAAGTAAAAGGACTGCAGAGATGGCCAGTGTTGCTGGTGATGTTCATTCTTAGGTAGGCTGTTTTCACTTACTCAGTCCTTTCTGGAAACATCCCCACAGACACACCCAGATGTGCACTGTACTAATCTCTTAGGCAGATGCTAATTCACTCAAGTTGAGAGTCAAGAAGAACTAGCACAGAAATCAATTATAACTTAAAAAAAGAATTAACTCTTAGCACATGTATCTCTGGGTTAGAGTTAAGTGAGGGCTGTTTGAGATCCAGCCTTCTCTGTGAGACAGCTGTTGAAGAAGTGGATTCCAGTGCTGGTCCCATGACACTTCAGAACTGAAGAGCTGACAGCGCCATTTACACTTCTATTACAATCATGACTCAGCACCAAGAAAGATCTGTAGGACTGTGATGGGGTTTCACTACAGAATTACTGCACCCTAGGAAAAGCGTTTTGGCAAACTCCAGTGGGTATTCGCTTATTGATTGAGAAACATCTCATTCACATTTGTCACTTCCAGACCAAGGTATAAGTAAGGAGTCAAGGAACCAAGGATGTAGTTATAGCCCTGTCTTTAATAATGTGTGTATTTATATTTTTATGTATTCATTTTTACTAGTAAGATCTTTGAAGCAAAGATTTCTGACTATAGTTTATTTCAAAATGTAGAATTTAAAAATAAAGCAAAAAAAAAAAAAAAAAAAGAACCCACCTAAACAAATGTACCTTTTAAGTACACACCATTCAAGATATACCTATATGTGAATGCATGAGCATAAACACATAGAACTTCATGTTAATTAATTCATGTCTTAGCCAAGCATAGAACTCTGAATCCGCAATCATAGAACTTGAGAAGTTGCCACACAAGGATCATGAATTCAAGATCGGTGAGGGCTACAAAGTGAATTTGAGTTTGAGGTTAATGTAAGCTACATAGAGACCCCATACCAAGAAAAAAATTATTAACTCTCTTTGTCATTTAACTTAAATTTACAATAAAATTTTGAAGGGTCCCTTCTATGCTGTGTTATGGGTATATTATAATTAGTATATCCCAGTCTCTACTAATAAGACTTCTGACCTTTTTCAGCTCTTTATTATAATCAGTAATATTCTATGTATGTTATTGTATAAATATTTTATGTTCTTATATCATTTCTTCCTTGGGATACTTTTATTCAGGTGGAATTGCCAGGTCAACAATGCCAAATATAGAGAATAAAAGTTTGTACATATCTCCAAAATAGTTTTAAAGAAATTTATTTATCTTTATTTTCTATGTATAAGTGTTTTGCCTGAGTGTATGTATGTGCTTAGTGCTTGCAGACATGGGACCCATTGGAACTAGAGGCACAAATGGTTGTGAGCCAATATGTGGATGCTAGGAATTGAACCTGGGTCCTCTGAAAGAATAGCCAATGCTCTCAGCTGCTGAGCTATCCTCAAGCCCCAATCTTTAAAAAAAAAAAAAAAAAAACAAACTTAAAGATTTAGTTATGTATCTGTGTGTATACATTTTATTTTGTGTGTGTGTGTGTGTGTGTGTGTGTGTGTGTGTGTTGGTGTCCATGGAGCTCAGAACAAAGTGTTGAAACCCTCGGAGCTGGAGTTACAGTTGTGAGTTGCCTGATCTGGGTGCCAGGGACCAAACTCAGGACTTCTGCACAAACAGCGAGGATGCTTAACTGCTGAACTCCACCCCCATTATGTACATTTCTTGAAGGCATTTCATGTCAATTTCTATGTGTAATGGACATTTAAATATACTACATGCTTCTGGGGACTGGACCACCCACCAAAGAGTACATGTGGAGGGACCCATGGCTCAGGCTACGTATGTGGCAGAGGATGGCCTTGTTGGACATCAGTGGGAGGAGAAGCCCTTGGTCCTGTGGGGGTTTGATGCGCCAGTGTAGGGGAATGCTAGGGAGGGAAGGCAGGAATGGGTTGGTGGGTGGGGGAGCTCCCTCATAGAGGCAGGGTGAGGGGGGATGGGATGGAGGTTTCCGAAGGGGAGACCTGGAAAGGGAAAACGTTTGAAATGTAAATAAAGATAATATCCAATAAAAGAAAAAAAAAGTTAATTAAAAGAACACAGTACTAAATTGTACGAGAATGTTCCATGAAAACACCTTTAAACTCTCCGTTCAGGAGTCCATACGATGGCAGTTGCTGTCGAGTCTGACAACTGCAGTCTGAGTTTCAGGATCTACACCGTTGTAGCAGAAGGTCTCCTGCAAGCTGTCCTCTGACTTTTACGTGGGAGGCAGTATATACACATACAGAAAATAAGATTTAAAAATTTTTAAGGTAAAATAAAAATATCTGAAAACTACAAGATTTTGGGGGCACTGAGTCTTAAATGAGACAGGGTTTCATTGTGTGACCCTGGCTGCCCTGGAACTCAGTCTGTATGAACCAGGCTGGCCTTGAACTCACATGAACTGCCTGCCTTGCCTCACAGGGATCCTCATGTCTCTGCTTTTGCCTCCTGCATGCTGGGATTAAAGGCAAGCACCACCACTACCTGGCTTCTATCATTTTTTTAAAAAAGTTCTTTTTTGTTGTTGTTGTTCCTGTTTCACATATTAAAAAGAGATCTATCACTCTTTTTGGGGAATGACAGGTTTTCTATGATCTTTAGAGAAATGATTTTCAAGGCCTACTTATGACCTCATTATTTTTTAAATTGGAGGTTTTTAAAAGTTCTGCTCTGGTAAGAATACAGCTGGCTAAAGAGGGTAGACGTGAATAACATTGTAGAACTTCAGAGACTCACTGCAAATTAGCTGTCCAAACTACTGGGTGAGGAAGAAGGAATTTATTAAAACAAACAAACGAACAAACAAACAGAAAGAAAAGCCAAAAGAAAAACAAAGGTTTGAGTGAGAAGAAAGGCTGTTGGTTGTAGAAAGTCTCAAGAAAGAATTTCCTTCAAGCATGAAAAACCACATGTATTCTTTGCCAGAAGGACAGGTTACTAAGCCTGGGGAGGAACTGTGAGGTCACTCTGCTTGGAACTTCATCAGCTGCTAAGGGAGGGGACCACTCTGACACTCCAGGGTGATGGTGCTGCAGGTCATGACACTTTAGACAAACCATTGAAGGATCTAAATTTAAGACATTTTATGACAAATTGAGAGAAATGTTTATATTCAGTCCTGAGAGGAGAAACTAATCATATCTGACAGTTACAGTGAGTTTATTTTGAGTTCTAGGCCCTTTATTTGCTATCCATAAGCAATCCTGTGAAATGGACATCATGATCATTTCTGCTTTATATTCAGGGGAATGAAGGAACAGGTAACTACATCACACAGAGTCAGTTGTATGAAGGTGGCCCAGGTGAGCATCAGGGTCTGCCTTTGATCATCAAGGACTAGATAGATTAGGGGTTGATGTTAAGTGGGGACAAGAAGGCTACATTATTGAAAGGCACATGTTGAGACATTGGCTTTGGTTCCGTAAGAGCATGCTTTCCAAACCAAAACCTGACTTGGAAATTGCCCCTTGGCTGTTCATGAGTCTCACAGTGTGGGGTCAGTTCATTTTCTCTGTCTTTGTTGTTCTCAGTTCTGACAGCATTGACTTTAGATATGCTATTAGGACCAACCATGAAAGATTCAAATGCACAGACAGTAATTTCTCTGAGAGTAATGTGCGCAGGGCTGATTTCCTGAATTGTATAGAAAACTATTTCCCATAGGAAAATAGTTTTCTGCTCAAAGCTCACCTTGCCTTCTGAGTCAACCCTTAGTGGGAACTAGCCTTAACTTGTTTAAGAGCAAACAGACGCAAATTCCCTTCAAATCAATGGTGCGGTTAGCAGGCTGTGTGGAGGAAATGGTCTCCCACAGCCACGGGGCACCTGAGGAGGGTGTGGTGGTATACACCTGAAATTTTAGCGCATGAGAGCCTGATCCAGGAGACTAGCTTGGGGTCTCACAACAAAAGCACTGCAACTAGAATCTGTCCTAACTCAGTCTGTTCCTGTTCATTTTCTCCTGATGTCAAAGGGCCTAACGTTAGGCCTAGAGAAAGCCAGGCAGTGGTAACTCAGAGTATCAGTCTGAGTCAAATATGTACAAATACTACACAGTCAAATATGTACTCATTTAGTAGCTTTGAAATTGTGTTATCTTTAGGACTTTGGTGAGCTTCAACAAAGCCTGACTTTTCAGCTTCGCCCGTGATTCAGGTTTGGATAATAATGGTTGATTCAAGAGCACGCTGCGGGGCTGAACGCTCAGTAAATACTTGGCGTTTATTGTCTCATTGACTCATGGTGACCCAGGGAGATGGGAAAAGCCAAGGCAGATAAGAATTTTCAAATGATTTACCCCCATTTACACAGACAAGGAATGTCAGAACCAGAGGGAATACAAAAAAGTCCCCACACCTTGTTGTAGGACACCCGTTCTCATGTGACAAGAGTCGACCAGAATGTTAACGCTGGAAGGGTCCCCATGAAGCCTGCAGTCTAGTTTCCCAAGGTGTGGTATATACTGCATCCCTGGGTGTGAAGATAAGCCTTTAAGACTGTAAGGTTTTCCAGGCACGGTAGCAACTGCCTTGGGAGGGGAAGACAAAAGGATCAGAAATCAAGGTCAGCCTCAGCTTCGAGGAGGGGTCAGGGCCAACCTGAGTCATATGAGACTCTGTCTTGATCCTCCCCAACCAAAATTATAATATGCATCAGTTCTCATTAATACACAGTGGAGATATATATATATATATATATATATATATATATATATCACCAAAATGTGACATCACACTAACAATATGCTAATATAAAAATATTGATGTAAGTACAGAGGTGCTATAATTGAAAAATACAGGAACAGCCCCTCCCCTCACAAAAAATAAGATTGGATTTTAAATCTCTAAGCCTCAAGAAATACAAATCTCCAACTTCTTTTTACAACAGCAGATGTGGCCATGCTGGCTATGACATATCAGTTTATGTCCTAAACATTATTCACATACCCTACATCTAAAACAAAGGGTCCCCAAACTTACAATAATAAAGCTAGCTCTTTCTACCCACAGGGAAATGTAGAGATGAAAAAACCAGTTGCAGACTCTCTTTTCTGTGTGAACACTACACTGACAGGGATTTGATTGACACCAGTCTCTGGAAGGACCCTGCCAGTTGGACTCCTCTGTTGATTTGGGATTGATGTGACTAACACAGAATGTGAGTTGTGACTGCTATAGGCTCTGTTCAGGCCTCAGGCCACAGGCAATCATTTTGAAGAACAAAAATGTAATGTACCAGTCAAGATAGACTTATTGCAAAGGCAGAATTTAAAAAAGCACTTTTTCATGTGAACTAGGAGAGAAAGAAATGATATATTGCTTATGAGTAAGACAATTAGCTTGTTCCATCTTTGAAAATAATTAACTTGTATAAACCCCAACTTTGACCATGGGCACGGTTCAAGATGGTCATGAATCCTCAGATTTGTGAAAAGAAAAATATTCAAGCAGACTCTTGGATTTTCCCCAAATCTCAGCTCCCATAGAAAGTCTCATGTTTCCTGGCCACATCCCCATGTGGCAGACTCTACCTCCCCTTCACTTTGTCCATTCTTTACTTGTAATAATGTGTAGCCAGAGGGGCTGGAGCAATGGTCCAGTGGTTAAGAGCACTGACTGCTCTCCCAGAGGACCCAGGTTTGATTCCTAGCACCCACATAATAACTCATTGCTGTCTACAACTCTAGTCCTAAAGAATCAGATGCCCTTTCCTGGCTTCTATTGGTACTAGGCACACACATACATGCAGGCAAAAACACTTACACATAAAACTAAAATGAAAAGGAAGAGGAAGAGGAGGAAGAGGAAGAGGAGGGAAGGAGGAGGAAGAAGAGGAAGAGGAGGAGGAAACAGAAGAATGTGTACCTAGGAGCTATAAAAATGGCTTGACAGTTAATAGCCCTGGCTGTTCTTCCAGAGGACGAGAGTTCAATTTCCAGCACATACATAGCAGCCACAACTGTCTTTTCAGAGAACTCTGACACCCTCATCTGTCCTCTGACATACACACAGGGGAAAAAACCCCTATACACGTAAAATAATTAAATTTTAAAAAATGTGTGTCCAGTCCACCCTCCAAATAGCATGCTCCTGTGACTTGGGTTAACAAGGGTAAGGCAAGATGTAGACATCAACATGCACCTGGCAACGCTCTCTGGCACCTTCAACTTCACAATATCTCACTCAAACATATGAAATGATTTGCAGATGTTTGTAACTGAATGCTAAATTCATAAAGTCTAGGTGTTTACTAAAGCCCAAATCTATATTTTAAATATGCCTAGGAGGGGAAGAGAGTTAGGAGGGAGAGAAGGAAGAAGAGGAAGAAGGGGAGGAGGAGGAGGAGGAAGAAGAAGAGAAAGAGGAGGAGGTAGAAGAAGACAAAGAATATGACAACCCAGTTGAATGTCTTCCTGCTCCTGTGCTCCAGCTGTAGTCAAGTGATAGAACTACTCAGGGCCCTAGAAGCTGCTGAAGGTAGAAACTAGATAAATTACAGAGGAGGACTGCCTAGTGCTGCCAAAAAAGTCTGTGATAAAAGTTATTAAAAAACAAAAACAAAACTTAGCTATAAGCATAGGGAAATCAAAGGACACTAGGGGTGAGCACAGTATTATTTGTAAATGTTTCTGTCCATCCAAGTGATCTTCCCATGGGATGAGACTTCCCCAAATAAAATTTAATCTGTGCTCAACCACATAAGTTTCTATTTTAAACATGTAGCTTATAGATCTTTAAAAGTTTGACCTTAATCTAATCAATTGCAATGATCAATATCAAGGCTACAGAGTATAAAACAACTTTATTTGAGGGCTTTGGGGAGTGTGGTTTGGTTAAAATCAAAAGGTGGTTCTGACTAGGAAATCAAAGGGTGGGGCTTACGAAGGCGGAACTCCAGCGATGGGAGCAGACAAGGGCTAACACTCATGGGCCCATAGAAAACTGGTCACTGATGGGCCCAGGAACAGATCTAGTAATGGTTAGGCTGTGGCAGTGCTGAGAACCAAGATGGTAGAGGGTTAATTTTCTACCTAACTTGGTTCTGAGTCAGTCTAAATGAAATTTATCAGATAACCTGAGGTTCCATTTTGGAATGCTCTCTCTGACCAAAGTGATTCCATGATTTCCCAAGATGCAGAGCCGACCAGTACTTGTATCTGGGTTTCCTCTCCTAGGGCAATAAGCCTTGGCCTCAAGGTTTAATTTCCCTGTCAGAGGAGCTGAAAAGAGAAGAAATTAGCTATCAAGGGAAGAAAATGGAATGGTATTGGAACATCAATAAGAAATTATTGTAACCAATTCACCTCCTCACATCTATATCTTGAGGTCTGGGCCTGTTTACTTTAAAGTTAAATCAGGAGTGGGACTGGAGAGATGGCTCAGAGGTTAAGGGCACTGGATGCTCTTCTACAGGTCTACAGTTCAATTCCCAGCACCTACATGGCAGCTCACAACATTGTCTAACTCTAGTTCCAGGGGATCTGATTCTCTCTTCTGGCCTCAGTAGGACCAAGCCCATAAGTGGTGCACAGACATACATGCAGGCAAAACACCCATACACGTAAACTCAAAACTCAAAGAAAAAGTTTCGGTAAACCAGGAGACAACATGTGGGAGCTCATAAGTTCTTTCTTCCTAAAGTCAAGTGCACCAGACCCCTCTTTGTCTCTGACTGTACAACTGTAACCTTAGGACTATGGAAAACCCTGTGTTCTGTGTACCCCAAACAGCACCTCGGAGGTTGCAAGTGTTTGGATACAGAAACCCCTGTATTTCTGTCACAGTGGGCTCAGCTGTCTTAACCTTAGTCTGTCCTTGAGTGGATAGAACCTGTTCCTTGGTGGATCTAAGATCCATCTACCCTTCTGTGTTTTTAGGTAAAACTGTGAGGGTTAGTTTTTTTTGTCAACTTGACACAAATGTAGCCTCCCTTTCGGGGGGGGGGAGGGGGGAAGGAACCTCACCTGGACAACTGCATCAGAATGCCCTGTGGCAGTTTCTTAATTGCTAATTAATGTAGGGGGACCCAGCCCACTGTGGGTGGTGCCATCCTGACGAAGGCAGGCCTAGGTTTTAAAAAAGATAGCTGGGCAAACTAGTAAACACCTTTCCCTTAAGAGCTTTGCTTCTGTTCCTGCCTTAAGCTCATGTCCTGGCTTCTCAAGATGGACTGTATAAGGTTAAACAAACCATTAATTCATTAAGTGAAGATGTTTACTAGGCAGGGCTACTGAATTTTGTCAAGTACTTGTGTGATCATGAGGCTTTTCTTTATTAAACTTCTGTTGTAGTGTATGACATCAAATGATGAGTTTTAGACCACACTCTTGGATTCCTAAAATAATATCATTTAGCATTAACCATATACATGTTACATATATGTACTATATACATATATTTAATAATAAATGTAACATATATGTGTGTCTTAGTCAGGGTTTCTATTCCTGCACAAACATCATGAACAAAAAGCAAGCTGGGGAGGAAAGGGTTTATTCAGCTTACTCTTCCATGTTGCTGTTTATCACTAAAGGAAGTCAGGACTGGAACTCAAGCAGGTTAGGAAGCAGGAGCTGACGTAGAGGCCATGCATTGGCTTGCTTTCCCCTAGCTTGCTCAGCTGGCTTTCTTATAGAGCCCAAGACTACCAGCCCACAGATGGTACCACCCACAAGGGACCCAACCTCCTTGATCACTAATTGAGAAAATTCCTTACAGCTGGATCTCATGGAAGCATTTTCTCAACTGAAACTCCTTTCTCTGTGATAACTCCAGCTTGTGTTAAGTTGACACACAAAACTAGTCAGTACAATGTGTATATGAATATATACATGCAATAAAGAATTGGCTCACACTGTTTTGGAAGCCAGAGCACTAAGCAGATTTAGACACACAACTTCACTATGAACTAACTGAAGGACAATCAATGAAACATTCCTATAATATATCAAATATGTGCTCATTCATAAGTATTTAAGTACTTACCAGTACCAGATGCATTCTGGGAATACAATTCTGAACATGATAGATGTTGTCTGTGCTCCCCAAAGTTTTTAATATGATGGGAGCTACAAGAAATATTTGCTAAACTCGGCAGTGGTGACACACACCTCTAATCCCAGCACTCAGAAAGCAGCGGCAGGTGGATCTCTGAGTTCGAGGCCAACCTGCTCTAAAGAGTGAATTCCAGGACAGCTGGGGCTACATGGAGGGAACCTGTCTCAAAAAACCAAAAGGGAAAAGTATTTGCTGAAGAGTTTGCTGTGGAACTAGGATCTGGAAACTGATGATAAGCCCAGTCAGTGGTGGCCACAGGACAGTACAATTCCTGCAGGGTGACAATCTAGTTGAAATACAATAAGTGAGTGGCACATGTCAGGACTAAAATAAAGTTGTAGATATGAGGGAACCAAATAAGCTGATTGAAGCTGAGGTAGAGAGGATGAGGGGTTAAAGCATGTGGTGAAGTGGCAAGGAAGTGGCAGCCCAGCCCAGGAAGGCCCTGGAATCCACATACATCCAGGAGCTGGGCATCTCTACAACATGTGGTGTGACCAAATCAAGCAGAATAGTTGCTCACATTTTAATGATTCCAGATGCATCCTCTGTTCCTGGTGGATAGTAGATCCCCACAGAGTCCTTCATCCTGGCACCCTGCCTGCTGGATTCCAGCAGGATCCTGTCCATTGGCTGTCTATATCCTGGCTCCCCTTGCTTCAGTACTACATCTGTCAGAGTGTGTGACACCTTGACCACAGGTCCTGTCAGATTCCTTGCTGTGGCTCCAACTTCTTCTGAATAACTATTTCTTGCCCCTTCAAGCCTACAGATGAAGACAGCTTCACTTATTTCTAGTTTCCTTAATCCTGACACACCTTTCTAACTAGACCTGTTGTCAAAGCTTTTCATTTATAACCGTTTAGATTAAAGTCCATTTTCTTTTGGGTTCTTACTGATTAAGATCTCTTTGTAGACCAAACAATGTAGTGCGTTGTGGCCTTCCTAGCCTTGAACAGGCTGTTCCCAGCCTTGAGCAGGCTAAACAGACGTTGAGCACTTGCCACACTGACCTTGGTAGAGTCATCTGCCTTGGCTACACTTGCAAATTCCCACAGGAACTTAGAAGATTAGACTGCTGTACTGACCTTGCTTTGCAACATACTCCAACTGAAACAAAGGATGGATTTTGTGGTCTTCTCTTTATATGCTGGAAGAAATTAAACTTTGAGTCTTGATCAAAACCTTGTCTTGGCTTCATTCTTCTCTTGCCCTCTGCCCTTGTTCATTTCCAGCTCCCCTTTCAGGTAAACCCAGTTCATCCTTGGCCACTGGATGGCTACATTGCACACTTGTAATTTCAGCATTCAAGAAGCTGAAGCAGGAGATTCATGAGTTCAAGGTTCAAGACCTATCTCAAAAAGTAAATAATCAACAAAAATATTCTTTGGCTTCTTTATAGAAAACCATTTGGGGGCTAGAGAATGGCTTAGAGGGTAAGAGCACTTTCTGCTCATGAGGAACTGTATTCAGATCTTACCAACTATGAAACAAACCAGGTAGGACTCTGCATGCACCTGTAAACCTACTGATGTTGATGGGGGTTGGGGGCAGAGACTGGGTAGAATCATTGGGGCTTACTTGCTCCCAGCCTAGGTGAAAAAACATGAGCACATGATTTAGAGGGAGACCTTGTCTTAAAAGAATAAGGTGGAACGTAATAGAGGAGGATACCCAGCATCCTCTTTGGTCTCTGCATATGTGTGCACATGTACCTCCTCCTACGTGTGTATATGCCACAAGCTTACATTATGCACACTAATAATAAAGAGCAGGTTAGAGGATGGGAAGACTGGTGTGGTGGTTTGAATATGCTTGGCCCATGGGAAGTGCAACTATTAGGAGGTATGGCCTTGTTGGAGTAGGTATGGCCTTGTTGGAGGAAGTTCATCTTTGTGGGGGTGGGCTTTAAGGTCCTATGCTCAAGCTCCACCAAGTGTAGAAGAGACCCTCCTCCTGGCTACCTGCAAAAGAATCTCTCCTCCTGGCAGCCTTCAGATCAAGATGTAGAACTCTTCGCTCCTCCAGCCTGCACATTGCCATGTCTGCTTGCACACTGCTATGCTTTCCACCATGATGATAATGGACTTAACCTCTGAAACTGCAAGCCAGATCCAATTAAATGTTGTCTGTATAAGAGTTTCCTTGGTCATGGTGTCTCTTCACAGCAGTAAACCCTAACTAAGACAATAGGCTTGAGGGCACCTATGAGGAAGGTCTTGTAACTCTGGAGGCTAGAGAGGACTATATACTGGGCTGGGGTCGCTGGACAGAGGTTGTGGAGTTAGGACTAGATCTGGGCAAAATCCTGGGTGATCTTTCAAACTTGATCACAGATAATTATGAGCTTTCTCTGGGAGGATTCATAGGGAAAAGCATGTCTTTCTACAGCTAACATGGCCCAGAGCCAATGTATGGCAGTCTCTGCAGTCGAAGGCTTGTATGCTGTTGGCATACTTTCATAAATCTGCATCTCTCATCCAAAGCACCTCCCTTTGGAGGAATTTTCCTTATCACTGAGCCTTAAAAGCACTTTCCCCTTTTGGACTCAACTCTCAGAATTTCCCCACAGCTAGCCTTCCCGTATCTTACTCATCTTTGGCCCCAACTCCAACCTTTCACATGTTGCTCTTTTAATGGTAAATGCACTTTATCATAATATTTTCTCACACAGGAGAAACAAGGAGCAACAGTTCTTCTCCTGGTTCAACCTCTTCTGTGGACTATTTCGGCTAAACTATCAAAGACTTGGTTATTACTCTCATTTTGGCTCATTTTTAAATCAGCCACTTGAACATCTACCAGTTCAGTAGAGTCCCCAAACAGAGAGGAATGTGGATTCCAGAGACACTTGGAAAATAGAGTTGATAGGATTTGGTTCTCTATCAAACAGAAATTTGTAGGTGGAGAATATGGAGGAGAAGAAGAGGTCAAAAAAAAAAGACTACTTGAGTTTTTATTTGGGTAATTGATGCCACCATTTGCTGGAGCAAGAAGGGCAGAGTGATTGTAAAAATGCTTCCATTTGGAGCATGATGTACTGCAGATGTTGGTGGGTTGTTCCATCAAATTTTAAAAGACAGAAAAATATGATAGGTGGTCTGGATTGTGACAGAGATTTGGGAGTCCTTGCCTGATAAGGCAGTTGTAGATGTGTGTAATGGCTATTCTTGGTTGTCAATTTGACTATGTCTGGAATGAACTATAATTCAGAATTGGAAGGCTCATCTATGATCCAGATCTTGAGACTGGAAGACATGGGCTTCTGACCTGGATCTTGGCATGGAGATCTTGAGGCACAGTGGCTATGAAAAACTTAGACCCAGGCAAGGTAGTACATGCCTTTAATCCCAGAAGACTAAGGCAAGGAGATCTCTGAGTTCAAGATCAGCCTGGGACAAAACAAGGTCCAAAGTCCCAGGTCCAAGCATGGTGGTATAAACCTTTAATCTGAGCTACACCTTTTGCTGGAGACCTACATAAGGACATTGGGAGAAAGATTTGTTCTTCTTTGCCTGATTGCATTTACTTGCCAGCACATCTGTTGGAATCTACTTCTACAGCAGACCAGCTGAAATAACTAGCCTCATGGAACTGAGCAACTACTAGATTCCTGGACTTCCTATTCACAGCCCATTGTTGGGTAGTTGGAATACAGACTGTAAGTCATCACAACAAGTTCCCTTAACTTATAGAGACATTTCATAAGTTCTGTGATTCTAGAGAACCCTGACTAATACACTGTGTAAGGAGAAAAGATGGTTTGAAACTGAGGTTCACCACACCCCTTTTAAAAATGACATTTACAAGAGTGACAACCTGGGCCCTGGTCACCCTAATAAACCAGGTTCAGCCACTGTTGTAAAAATTTCTCTGTGGTTAGGGGAAACTAGGCAACATCTACCTCCCTTCCTTAGAAAGTTGCAAACAAACTTAGGTACAGCTCCACACCAGTTCACGCTGAGGAACCAATGAGTTTATTAGACTTACTTACAGAGCAATGGGTAAGAAGTTAGGAGCATAAAGCATCCACATTAGAAGGTCTTCAGTCTGTAAGGTTGATAAGGCCCCCACAGCTCCAAAGAAGGAGCCCCTCCTTAGTCCTTCCCAGTCTATATACTTCTAGCCCCTTCCTGGGACCATTTGCAATTAGGAAAGAGTTATATACAACTTGTTGGAGAGGCATGACTGGATACTTGGATGAGAGTCCCATGACTTCCCGTGCCTCTCCTTCTATGAGGACTATCAACAATCAATAAACCCACAAGCTTACCTGTGACAATCTGTTGCAAGTGACACAGCTTGCTGAACTTCAAAGGATGACAGTTTGGCTCAAAAATAGTCCTGTGCCTATCATATGACTGTCAAGTAGTGTATTGTGAGGTTATCAACAGTCAATAAGGTCAGCTGTGGTGATCTCTTACAGACAGGCATAGTTGAACTCATGACAATTGTGGTAGTTTGGCTTGGAGAACAGTGATTAATCAGAACCACCCATCCTTAATAAGCCAATTATGCAATCAATTAACAGTGAAAAACAGAATTTGTTCTATGTGGCCACACTGGGAGGAGAGGGAAAGAGACCCAGTGACCCCCAGGTCCATATTCTCACTGTGGCCACACTCGTAACTTTTACCTTTTTACTATTATTTGCTTTATTGAAGAAGGGTGGCTTACCCTGGTTTATTGGGTCCAGGAGGTCTGAGGCTCTGACTCTTAATAAATCTGACACCAAACTTAGTGACCGTGAAGAGACAAAGGACATTTTTGGATGTCTGCCATCTACAGTTGATCCAAGAGGGAGAAGAGAGATGAGAGGGATCAGCAAGACAGGAGTTCACATTACTATTTAGGAGGAATACTTCGGGAACTCAAAATGTAGTCTTTGTCACAACTAATCAAAATATATAAAAAGAACTCTCTGTTCCAGGAATGTAACATTTGTCAGAGAGATGAGCAGAGCTGCTTTAAGTTAGACACTGAAACCTCCTCAAGTCTTTGAAGATAAGGTGCCATCAACTATATAATTGACTTTCCAGGGGACTTTATAAACAGAATTTTTTTTTTTTACTGTGTACATGTGTTTGTGGTATGTGAGTATATGTGCATGGATATACATGTGTGCAGAAGTGAATGTATGTGTGAGTACCTGAAAGTGCAGGCTGAGGTTGGTGTCTGGAATTTTTCTTAATTGCTGTTCTGCCTGAATCTTTCAGAAAGTCTCTCAGTCCAACCCAGAGCTTAATATGACTAACCTTGTTGGTCACCTTGCCCCAAGGATTTGGTTTCTGAGGCTGGAATTACAAGCCAGCCCTCACATCCACCTGTAACTTATGCATGTCTAGAGATCTGAACTGCAGTCCTCTTGCCTGCCTGTCAACCAATTTACCTGCTAAGCCCGAACTGAAACCAAAATGCAAAAAGGAAAAGAATAAAAAGAAAGGAAAATGAAAGGAAAGAAGAAGAAGAAGACAAGCAGGAAGCAAAAGGTGCATTCAGTCATTTGAACCAATATTCAAACTAACTTTTTATTGCAAGGGTCAAATATTAAATAATATAATATACCTGAAAAAAATTCATAAGTTAAAGCAACCAGAAAAGTGGCTTTCCTGCTCCTCTGTTTAGATCAACACATCCCTGTTGTCTAAAATGCTCTTCGGAAACAAAAATCTTTCAGGCACCATGAATAAATTTTACAATCTTTTTTTCCATTTCCTGTGTGTACACCAGGCAGTAAGCATCCCATACAAGAGCATAAGATTTAGAGTCAGGGTGACTCTGACTCAAATATGAATGTTAGCATCAGCTAGAAATATCACTTAGGCTGACTATTTAACTTTACTGACCCTGGACTGTGATATCTTTGCATTGAGAATTCTACTTGGGTTTTGGTGCAAATTAAATGATATGTAGAAAGCCCCAAATAAATAGATGCATAATAAATGGTAGCCATGAAGGTACTTAATATGGATATAAGATTAGGCAGACAGTTAAAATAAGCCAGAAAACATTCCTTGAGAGAAAGAAAGTATGTGTAGGCAGAACAACAGCAACAAAAAGCTAGCATGTTTTATTCCCTAATAAGGGAAGCTGTGTGAGTTCAGAAGGCCACTTGGGATGCTCAAGTTTGCACAGTGTAACACACTATGTCCATTAATGCATGCTGATTGAGCTCATTGCATGGCTAGCTATGGAGATAAGCTTGGCCCTACTTCAGACCCAAGCATGCGTGTCTTAGAGTGTCTTCCAAAAGCCCTTCTTCAGGGATGAGCTGGTCACACAGCCCTGTTTAAAGGGAAAAAGAAAATAACCCAAGAATAAAAATACTGTGGCTTAAAAACAAAAGGAGACCAAATCCTTTGAGTTAAAACACTGTGTACCTAAATAGGCAAATCATTCCAAGGCATCTTCTCCAAGCAAAAGTTTGGCTGGAGTTTATGCTATGATAGAAAACTACCCATGACACTCTTTGTCCATCAGAAGCAATGACTGACTGCATTCTTAACAAGGCAGCTCAAATCTGCTACTGTTTTGCTCTTTTACTTCTGCTTGCTATATATTTAAAAACCCATTGATTTCAAACAACACCAACCAAAAGCATGACTGTAGTAGACCATTCTCCATAGGGAATGCAGAAGATGGCTAGAAATCTTCACCAGATTCAAGAGTTCAAAGTTCATCAAAACTCTGTTCCCATTCAAATGAGAACATACCAAAATTCTTTGGTTTAATATGTAAACAGAAACTTGGTTGCTTTTTTTCCCCCAGCTGCCATGACAAATTACCTGATGAAAGCACCTTGGAGGAGGAGAGGTTTATTTGGGCTCACAAAAGAAGAGATTTAGTCTACTATCACTGTGTTTATGTCTCTAATGGATAGTTGGGGATCCTCATATCTACATAGCAGAGAAGCAGCTGGGAATGAGACCTAGAGCAGGACTGGGATATAAACCTCAAGGCCAACTTGTAGTGGTTCCAACCTGCCATTGTCCATGCCTGAGTCCCCAAAGTTCCACAGCTTCCCAAAATAGCACCATCAGTTAGTCAGCAAATATTCAGACACATGAGACAGTGGAGACATTTCACATTTAAACTGTAATGACTGGTCTGGGGCTTAGAAGAGCTGTTCATCCCTGAGTCCCCAGAGTTCCTCAGCTTCCCAAAACAGCACCATCAGTTGGTCAGCAAACATTCAGACACATGAGCCAGTGGAGACATTTCACATTCAAACTGTAATGACTGGTCTGGGGCTTAGAAGGGCTGTTCAAGGGAAAGGGGGTTCCTAGATGTTATGTCTAAGATAACTCAACCAAGCTCCAGGCAACCAGCCATTGGGGGTAGATGACCATACACTATAAAATTATTATCCTAGACTAGCATTTTCTCAACCTGTAGTTCATGATTTTCACAGGAGCTGCATATCAGATATTTACATTACAACTTATAAAAGTAGCAAAATTACAGTTATGAAGTAACATGACACAAGGAATGTTGAGTCATTCAGAATCTGAAGATGAAAGCTGGTTATAACAACCTCCTTGGAGCAGGGACACTTTGCAAATTCAATGCCAGCCATTGTTTTTCAGTTCTTGGGCCTGCTGTTTCTGAAACTGGTTTCTATAAGTTTCCAGTATTGATATGAGTCACCCAATGCCACTCCAATAAATTTCCCTTTTCTTCTGAAGTCAGGAGAGAGCTTCGAGCCACTCATCACTGCAACACTGAATTGCTACACAGTTTACATAAAAAGAGGATTATAAAGCCTAGTGGGTCAATGCTATGATGCTACTTCCTGGGAGCAGGGTGATGCCAACTACTTTCCTAGGCTCCCTTGTAGTCGCAGCTAGACCTTTGTCAAAGGCTGGTGTTGGATGAAGAGCAAGGAGAATAAAAGAAAGAAGCTGTGAGTAGAATGGGGGTGGAGAGGACCATGGAATCCCAAGTTTTTATAGCTTCTGGAAGCATTCAGACTTTCATCGTCCTGGAAGACAGTAGCCACACTGTTCAATAGTAGCCGCAGTCATAAAAAGGTGACCAGACAGCCCTGTGTTGACACCCAGTTCCATTATCTATTTAAGCTGTTATCTTGGACAAGAAAACTAGCCTCAGTTTCCCTCATAGGGACATCATGTAGATGAGATGACATAAAGCTGTGTGTCCATAATGGCCTAGCTTATGAGAAGTGCCTGGCATTCAGAAAGCACTCCGGCATTTTAATTTTCTGCACTACCCTCACTAGGCACTTGCCAGAGTATGGTTTGGATTTATGAACAGAGATGCCTGAGATTTTGTCTCAGTCAATCTTATCCTAAGATGCAATAAAAATATAAACAGACAACAACAACTAGCTCACAACAAAAATGAATTCTGTGAAAAAGCCAAATATAGAAAAAAATTTAAGAAAGCTAAGTAGGGCAGGGAAGGTTGAATGAAATTTCTAGAAAGCCTAATTCTCAGAAGAGAAATGTGATGCCAAAACTAACCCCTCACTTTGGGAGAACCTAAGTTGTAGGGGTGGTTCTGATGCTAAGGTCCTGTTCCCCAAATGGTTCTTGATCTATCAGTAAAGAAGTCTTGGACCAATTGCTGGGCAGAAGGAATAGGTGGGACTTCCAGTCCCCACAGGCAAGCAGACAGAAGCAGGAGAGAGAGGAAGGGAGGATTCACAACACTTTGGAGAGAAAAAAGTCAGTCTTGTGATATCTCAGGTAAGAATGGACACAGGACACTTCTACAGGTGGGTAGCTGAGAGTGTTTAGCTGGGGTTAGATGTAACTGAGAAACTCAAGTTGAGGGCAGGTGGAGATGTGGGGAGCTAAGAGTGTTGATAAAGGCCCACTGCTCCAGGTGGGAGATAAATAGCGCCGGCATTTGTGCCAAAAAGGCAACTTGAAATTGAACAACTGTGTGTGTCTGTGTTTTTCATCCACAGATCCAATATTCTCTGGGCAGGAACTGGTAGCCTGATCTGTTCCCGGAATTAAGGCGGGGTAGCAAAAGCTACATGCAACACGAAGTCAAATATAAGTAAGAAGTCCTACTTAGAAAAATCACAACCCTATGTGAGCAGAGACAATACATATAGTTTTAGAAGAAAGCTCTTACAGTAGATATTTTCATATCCAGGTACTTTTCAAAATCTATTTGTATAAAAATGTCACATTTATTAAAATTTTATGAGTCATAGCAGATGTTGGGAGAGAAAACAAATCTTATCACAGCATCTCCTGCACCCTTTCAGAGCACAGACACTAGAAAGAAGCATTTGGAGTCAGAAGGAAATAAATATAAATGGCTGAAAGGCCTGTATAATGCCTTTGCACAAAAGGATGCTATTTTTGGATTACTAGATCATATAGCACCTGTTAAGGGTGATGCTTTAAAGAACCCTCACCTCTGGTCGTCTAAGTTTAAATGAGAAAACACATCATCTGTCCCTAAGTTACAAGTGGATCTGCAAGGTCTCCTGTACTTTGGAGGGATTTCTCCTCATAAGGGACTGCTCTCTTATCTTCTGGGCTTGTGTGAGCTTGCATCTCGTCTCTAAGAGGAATCTCAGGAAAAAGTCCAGTTGATGTGATTCAGTGCATCTGGATAGTGAGGGAGCCACCCAAGGAGAATATCAACATTTGATTACAGCCATTTATTTTCAATGTAGCAAGCAATAAAAGGGTACTTGATTTCACAGTTTTCATCATAACTTGAGTTACCATAACTACAAATTATCAAAAAGTCCCTCTTTTGTCAAATGTGCCCAAAACTAGGAATGTTTGCTGTTCTCTCTGTCCTAGCAAAGGATAGAGCTTGGCCTAGAAAGTTCTCTCTTCTCTCCTCCCCCTCCCCTCCCCTTCTCCTTCCCTTCCCTCCCTTCCCCTCCCACTCTTCTCCCCTCCCCCTCCTCTCCCCTCCCCTCCTCTTCCCCTCCCCTCCTCTTCCCTTCCCACTCCTTTCTCTCTGATAGAATCTTACTATGTAGCTCAAAACTGCCCTTGAACTGACAATCTTCTGTCATCTGAACGCTGCAGGCAGAGGCCACTGCACATGACTTGAAGTAAGTTTCTTGATATCCAGGCCAATATTCCCCCACTTTCTACAAAACATGCAATGGTATTAAAATGCCATTAAAATGCCAAAACATGACAATAAAAGGTATTGAAATGCAATGTTCTACACAGATCTGAGAAGCAATCTTTGTTCTTTCTTGAAAATTAGTTGTGATGAGTGCTCTAAATTTCATCAAGCGTAGCAAAAGAATTTAAAGCAAAAGCTTGAGTCTTATACAAGTGGTCATGAATGAGTGTCATAAAATCCCCATACTCATTTGGGGATTACTTGGAAATTAAGCATGGCAGTTAAGAGAATGAGACACAGAACTGACATTTTATGTGAGAAACTGGCTTTCGAGAGTGGCTGTTTCAATTGTTGTAATCACTCTTTCATAATTAAAGGTTTTGTTGACAAACAATATATGTGCATGTAAATATGCCCATGTAAAGACACACAGATCAGTCCTGAAAGCATGTCCATACTTATGCAGCCATCACCACCACCAATTTTACATTTTCGTGATCTCCAATGAAACTCCACATCATCAGCACTTTTGTTCCTTTCTTTATCCCAGTCCAGACCGTGGTGACCACTCACCTGTTTCTGTCTCTTTAAGCATTTGAAGTTTCTGGGCCTTTCATGTGAGTGGAATTAGACAGCACATTACTCCTAAGTGGTCTTCTTTGTTTCTCATCTTTCCCTTAATGTAATGCTTTCTGGGTTATTCATGTTGTCATACATACCAGGATTTCACTCCTTTATATTGTCAAATAATATTCCAGTCAATAAACTTTCAAATCACCCCTTCTGCCATTATGAATGGTGTGGCAAACACTCCCATATATGTTTTTTTGTGTTTTATTTTTTTAATGGATATATGCTTTTATTTTTCTCCATTGTATACTTAGGAATGCAGTTCCTGCTGTCTATGGGAGACTTGCTTAATCTTTTGATAGACTTCCAGGCTGATTTCCATAGTGGCTCCACTAATTACATTTCTATCAGCAGTCAAAATGGTGAACCATTTGTAAACTGTTTGTGGAAGTATAAATTAGGATACTATGAAAAATAGAATGGGGTTTACTCAAAAAACTTTAAAATAGAGCCAGCCCTGGTGGCACATGCCTGTAACCCCAGCACTCAGGAAGCAGAGGTAGCAGGATGACTGCACATTCAAGGCTAGCATTGTTAACACATCACATTCTAGGGCAGTGAAGGTTATATAACAAGAGTCTGCATGAAAACTGAGGTTTCAGAGAAGCTGGAGACCTGAGGTAGGGACCATATCTGACTCTGGGTTAGACCAGAGGCACATGGGAAATTCCACATCTGCAGCATCAGTGGAACCCCAGGGGAGGGGGCAAGGGTAGAGCTGTATCTGACCTGGAGGGAAGTTCCACAGCCTGTACCTGCTTCAGCTGAATCTTTGAGCACAGGGTGGGGATGATATCTTACTCTGGGCAAGGTCCACAGGTACATGTTGAGTTCCTCAACTTGAAAAAGCTGCAGAAAGGAGGCTTGAGCTGACACAGGACAAGACTTGACCCTCAGAGGAAGTCTTGGGATGGAGCCCCTGACCATAAATACGAGTTCTATAGAGGCAAATGATTCTTGAACCCTACAATGATTTGGTTCTCTCCTGAATATCACAGATGCCACCACTGGAAAATGTGTCTTGAATTTAAAAGTCAAAGTAAAATATTTGAAAGTAAGAAACCACAACCAGCAAACTAACTCCAGATGTTCACGTCCCAGCTAAGAAACAAAAACAACATGAAAACCAAGATAGCATGTTTTCCTCAAAGATTTCTAACTCCATAGTAGTAGCTCCTATGAAAGTGATTTAGAAAAACTCTCAGACAAAGAATTTAAAAGAATAATTAAAATTATGTTTAAGAAACTTAAGGAGGACAAGATGCACTCCAAGAGAGCAAAACCAAAAGGCTGAATGACATAAGGAGGTCATCATGCTGAATGGAAAGTAATTCAGTAAAGAAATAGGATTTCTGAAGAAAATCAGAACTGAAACGATTCTGGGAATAAAAAGCTCAATGAGCCAAAAGGAAAACTCAGTGAATGGCTCCAGCAACAGAATAGAGCATTGAAAGATGGAGAATCCAGGCTGGAGGACCAAGTAGAGGAATTTGATCATGCAATATAGTGTACAGTATACATCAGTATACATCAGTATATGTCTATCTTTCATATGTATGTACATATGAAAGATAAACATACAAACAGACACACACAGAGAACATGGAAAAATATTGAGAAACCATGAAAATAACAAATCTTCAAATTATGGGCATAGAAGAAGAAGATATCACAACAAAGGCATAGGAAATATTTTTCAATAAAATTAAAGAAGAAAATGTTCCCAAACCTAGAAAAAGAACTGTCTAGCAAGGTACAAGCAGGCTAGAGAATACTAAGTAGGACCAGAAAACAAACTCCCTATGACAGCTCACTTAAAATACTAAAAACACAGACCAAGAGAAAACTATTAAAGCCACAAAAGAGAAAGTTCCAGTTACATTTGAAGTTAGGCCTATCAGAATCATGTCTGGTTATTCTACTGAAAGAAACATTGGAGACACTGGAAGCCAGAAGGGCCTAGAAAGATGAATTCTTAGATCTGAAAGAACACAACTGCCAACCCAGACACAATTGCCATTCTCAGAAAACTATCTTTTAAAACTGCAGGAGAAATAATACTGGCCATGGGAAAAACTGGCTAAAGGAATTTACGATCACGGGTCCAGCTCTACAGAGGACACTGGAAGGCCTGCTTCAGTCTAAGAGAAGGATGAAGAACTGAAGAGTCCCCAGGAATAATGAAACAATGGCAACAGGACAATAACAAGCAAAACACAAGACAACAGACAAGGAGAAATAATCAAAACGATTCTGTTTCAAAATTAATAAAACAGAAACAAAAATTACAAAGAACTGATGAAATAAAGAGGTGGCTCTTGACAAAGATGAAGAAAATTGACAAACCCTTGGCCAAATAAACCAAAAACAGGAGAGAGAAGACTCAATTAAGAAAGTAAGAGCTGAACATGGAAACGTTATAACACACGCCAACAAAATCCAGAAATTCATGACGGCATAGCTTAAAAACCATACTTGAACAAATTGGGAAACTTAAAAGAAATGGATGAATTTCTATATGCATATGACATATTAAAATTAAATCAGGATGAAATAAAGACTCGAAACATATCTATAATCAGCAATAAGATGGAAGAAGTAATGAAAGCCTCTTAATTTAGAAATAATCTAGACTAAACAGATTCAGAATTCTACCAGGACTTCAAACAACCACAAACACCACTGAAATTACTCCATGTGCTTGTTTGAATGAGTTTTCAGGCTTTAGAATACTTGGTCTCTGTAACTTTAATATTTGTAAGTATCCATTTTTTTAATGATGGTATTTAGATGCTTTAACCTCCCCTTTAACCTACCACCCACCAGAGGTAGTAGAACAAAAAGGATTGTGGGAAGGTAGGGGAGGAGGATGGATGGGTGGGGCAGGAGTGGACCTGTTTAGAAAGGTTCTCTGGAACAACTCCTGTCTGGGTTGTCTGGAAATTGGCAGTTCAATTTACAGGTTAGCAGTGGCAGCTTGATCCAACTGTAAACACTTCACTGATACACCAGCAGTCTAGTTTGGTAGAGTCGGGATAGCAAATATAAATCAGCAGTGATGGCACTCCCTTGCAGAGACAGCCTGGCCTCAGTCTCAGTAACAAGTCAGCAGGAGAGATCTAGAAGGATGTCAGGAAAAATTTTCAGCTGTGCCTCTCTCAGCAAATCGAAGATCAGCGAAGATTCTAGAGCAACAAGCATGGCACAGCTAGCTCTGTAAGCAAGCCATGCTCAGCTTCTTCACTGTCCATTGAGTCTTTTTGTACTCTCTCCAAACATCACGTGTCCTCCATGGGTCTTGCCTCAGCACATGCATCAGTCTCAGCTGACATCACTCTGCCAATCAGCCTGAGTACTTGGAAGTGGCAAGAAACTACAGCATGCATGCCATCAGAAGTGTTTTGGCGGGTTTCTTTCTATGGAATCCCGACTAATAAAGCTCAATTACTCACTGTAAGGCAGACCAATACATGTGTGTCATTTGTGAAGAGTCCTCCTTGCATGAGCTTGCTTTAGCAGAACATCCTCTATCCTGTGTCTGCTTCAGCGAAATGTTCCTTCATGTGTTTGCCCCAGCAAAACACAACTTTCCAAAGAACCCTTAAGTTTCCACTTGAGGATCCAAGTTGATGGCACTTTTGGGGAAGATTAAGATATGTGGTGTTGTTGGAGAGAGTGTAAAGTGTGTTGTTTGGGAGTTTAAAGATTCAAACCATCTCTAGTTCACCTTGCTTCTTCCTGTTTGTGGGTCAAGGTGTGAGCCCTCAGATCCCTGCTCCAGCTGCTGTGCTTGCAGCTGGCTGCCATGTCTCCCAAATGTGATGCACTCTTAATCATTCTGGAATTGTAAGCCTACATATGTGCTCTTCTATAAATTGCCATTTCTTTAAATCACAGCAATAAAAGACTAACTAATACATCCCATAAAATAGAAAACAAAGGAAAGCTTCCAGATTCTTTGCATGAAGTGAGTATTACTTCTATATAAAAACTAGGTGAAGATATCACAGAAAACAATAAAAGTACAATCCAACCTACCTGATGAACATAGTTAAATCCCCAATAAAATGCTCACCAATTGAACTCAACATCATGTTAAAAAGATCATTTATTGTGACTAAATGGGCTTTATTCCGGCAGTGCAGGGATGGTTCAACAAGGATAAATCAATAAAGGTAATTCATCACATTAATGGAATAAATGACGGAAATCACATGGTCATCTTCATACACACAAACCCTTTGACAAAGGTTAATAAACATTTCTTCATAATAAACGTCATAAAGAGGCTAAAGATGGAGAAAGCATGATTCAACATAATAAAGGCTGTATGTGACAAACTTATGGCTGATATCATTCTAAGTGTACATAACCTCAAAGAATTCCCAGTAATATCGGGAACAAGACAAGACTGTCAACTCTTCTGACTTCTCTTCAATATTGTGCTTGAAGTCTTAGCTAGGGCAATAAGGCAAGAGAAATAAATAAAAGATATAAATAGAAGTTAAAATGTCTCCATATATGATTCTATACACAAGAGACCCTAAAGATTTCATCAAAACCTTTTAGGTCTGGTAAAGGCCTTTCAGCAAAAGTGTAGGACACAAAATCAACACACACACACACACACACACACACACACACACACCTGGGAATAAGGCTTATTAAAGAATAAAAGGCCTCTACTATGAAAAATTGTAGAGTGTCTTAACACTGAAAAAGAAAGAAGACACTAATAGATGAAAAGACATCACATGCTCATGGGTTGGGAGAATTAATGTTGTAAAAATGTCCAACCTACCAAAAGCAATCTATAGATTCAAAGCAATCTCACTCAAAATTCCAATGCTATTCTTTACAGATGTAGGGAAAAAATTCTGCGGAGACACAAAAGACTAAGAATAATCAAAGCAATCCGGAACAAAAAGAATTCTACAGGAGGCGTGGCCATACCTGGTTCAAATTATGCTACAAAGGCACAGTAATCAAGACAAACCAGTAAAAGCACAAAAGCAGATATATATTAACAGGATAGACTTAAGAACCCAGATATAAGTCAACAAAACTACAGTTTCCTGAGTTTTGACAATGCTATCCAAATATGCTTTAGAGACAAGACAGTACAGTCAATAAATGGCACCTGGACAACTGGATTTCCAAATTCAGAAAAATGAAACTAGATTCCTATTGGTCATGCTGCACAAAAGTCAATGGTAAATGGACCAAGGACCTCAGCATAGGACTTGGTACTCTGAAGGTGTTAGGGGAGAAGTATTATGCACAGTTTAACTCACAGGTCCTCCCAGGTAGGAACTTCCTGAACATGGCTCTGGTAGTACAGGAAATCAGACCAGAAATCAACAGATGAGGTCTCCCAAAACCAAAACCTTCCAGTATAACAGATAAAACTATAGCTGGAGGGAAGAAAGGGTTGGGAGAAATGATATGATTATATTACAATTTTTAAAAATTATATTTAAAAAGTTCCTAACACCCTTAGTCATTGGGGAGTTATAAATTAAAACTACTTTAAAATTCTATCTTATCCTGGTAAGAATGTCCATCATCAGGACTACAAATGCTAACAATTGGTGTAAAGGAAATTTATATACTGTTGGTGGTAATATAAACTAGTCTAGCAACTTTGGAAATCAGTCTGGAGGTTTCTCAAAGGAAAATAAAAGCTAAACATAGAACTGCCATATGATCCAGTGTGAGGGGTTGAATAAATATGGCACCTATAGGCCCATAGGGAGTGATACTACTAGGAGGTGTGGTCTTGGAGTAGGTGTGACCTTGTTAGAGGAAGTGTGTTACTGAAGGGTGGGCTTTGAGGTTTCAGAAGCTCAAGCCAGGCCTAGTGGCTTACTGTCTTTTCTTGCTGTTTGTGAATCCAGATGTAGAACTCTTAGCTCCTCCAGTACCAGGTCTGCCTGTGTGCTGCCATGTTTTCCACCATGTTGATAATGGACTAAACCTATGAACTGTAAGCCAGCCCCAATTAAATATTTTCCTTTATAGGAATTGCCATGGTCACGGTGCCTCTTCATAGCAATGAAACACTAAGACGCCCAACTTTGCCACTCCTGGGCATATTCACAATGGACTTACGTCCCACTGCAGAGAGATGTGCACATTCATGTTTACTGCTACTGTGTTCAGAATAGTTAGAACATGGAGTCACCTTCAAAGCCTATCAACATATGAATGACTGAGACATCAGGGGAACATACACTCAATGGCATATCACTGGGCTGTAAAGAAAAATGAAACCATGAAATTTGCAGATAAATAGCTACATCTGGAAAGAAAATATGCTAAATGAGGCAAGGCAGGCCCAGAGGGACAAAATCTGCATGTTCCCTCTCATATGAAGATCCTAGGTTCAAATCTTTGGCTTTGTGTGTTTAAGTAGGAGGAAGCCAGGGAACTAGAAAGGGGTCTTTTGGTAGGGGGCATACATGTTAGGGAAAGGAATAGTCGGTCATAGGTAAAGCAAAAGTAGAGCTGTGGAATGCTATGTGCAGAAAACTTAAGTGGGAAGGGGTAAATGGATATGGGAAAACAGGAGGTGGACACGAGGGCTTACCCACAGGAACAGCTATGTGAAAATCCATCTCACAACCCACTCAAAAAACCCCAATAATCAGAGCCAGCCCAAATTCCAGGGTAGTCCCATACCCAGGCTCCTATGGACAGCAATTACTAGTCTTAGTCAGTTATATATTTTAAAGAAAAACTATGAAGTTGGGAGGGGGGAATGGATAGAGATGAAGGAAGAAATGAGAATATTTATGGTCATTTTCAATAAAATCTGTATGAAATCCTCCAGAACAAAGGAAAAATTGAAATGCATAGGTGGTTTGGGGAGCATTTCCCCACCCTTCGAAATCAATAGGGAAAAAGAGTGGTCTGATTGTTCACCTGAGACAAATCCATTACAGAGCAGAAGAATGCTCTTCTGTGTTAGGGGCAGGGATGACACAGACTTCTCATCAGCAGCTGTTTGAGGTTAGGAGTGTGCAATCTCAGGAGAGGAAGAGGCTAATTAAGTCAATCCTGCTCAGAATTCTGTGTCCACAGCATCTTCAGCATCTCACTCACACACATGGCCCGGGGCATGAGATATCTGTTCCCTTCAGTCTCCTCCCTCAAGCTGCAAGGTGAACACTGAGCTTGGGCTGTGATAGATGAGTGCCGTGGGACAGAAATGCACTGACTTTGGCTATGAAACAATAAATGGACACTCCCTTTGGAAACTCAATTCGATTCACATAGACCAAACATGCTAAGCAGATGCAGATGATCAACTAGCAAGCATAAGTCACAAGCAGTTATCTTTCTTTCTTATGTCCCATTTCTAATGTAACAGCAACCCAACCTCTGCTGTCTTGAGCATCACAGATCTTTTTTTGTTTTTTTGTTTTTTGTTTTTGTTTTTGTTTTCAATGTAAAGGTTTGCCCAACACAGAGATTTCACTAATAATAGAATGTCAGGCAATGAGACCGTACTATATTTTCCGTACTAAGTCAGATTCAGAAGTTCTTTGGAAAGGTCTTTGTTGTACACAACCTAGCAAGCTACAGTGCTGTGGCGGATTTGGTAACAAGGCAAAATGAATTAAGGAATGTTGTTCTGGAGAGAGGAAAGGGGGATAAATTGAGGTAACTGGTGTCTGAGGGATAGTCCAGTATTGCCAATACCATACTGCATGGGAGAAAAGATTTGTGATGGACAAAGCTAACTACAAATTCTCGGAATCTGAATGTCTTCTTGATACTACTTTAGCATTACTTAAAGTGATGTACTAAAAACAGCACATTATCTCACTATTGCGTACAATTCTGTTTTCAGGTATCAGTTAAATACTAAATACTACGTGTCTGTCAGTTGTTTCTCACACTCTTGAGTACAGTAACTAGCAGCATCAGGACTTTTTTAGGACCACAGAATCCTTGGATTTGAATGTTCTCCCCCAGTGCAACACAGACATTAGAACAGACACAAATGTAAAAATCCACAGTTTAAATGATCTGTTTTTCATGGTCGTGGTTTGTGTAATTTTAAAGGATAATGTAGGTCATGTGTTCAGGCAGTGATATAAATAAACCTTAATTCCTGGTAAAAAAGAAAAGAATTCCATATGGTCCAACAATCCTGCTACTGGGCACATAGCATAGGAACTGGTTATTGTAACACAAAACTTAAAATTGGAAGGAACTTAGACGTCCATTAATGGAAGTGAATAAAAAATGTGGTGTACTAGGCTGGAGAGATGGCTTAGTGGGTAAGAACACTTGCTACTCTTGCAGAGGACCCAGGTTCAAGTCCCAGAATCTACATGGTGAATTATAACCATCTGTAACTGCAGTTACAGAAAATCAGACTCTCTCTTCTGGCCTGCACAGGTATCAGGCACACATGTGGTACACATACAGGCTAAATATTCATACACACAAAATAAAATAAATCATTAAATTGTTTTGTTTTGTTTTTGAGATAATTTCTTTGTATAGGTAGCCTTGGCTGTTCTGAAAACAAGGCTGGCCTTGAACTCAGAGAGCTGCCTTCCTCTGCCTGCCATGTGCTGGGCTTAAAGGTGTGTGCCACCACTGCCTGACTGAGTTTTTGAAATTTTTTTTATCATTTATTCTTCCTTTTTTTAATGAGACCTTACTGTCAGTCTGTGGATAGCAACTATGTCTCAGCAGCAGCCTGGGTTATTTGGGGATTTCCATAGGAACCCTTTGGCCAGCAACTCAATTGAATTGGATGTAACCCACTACGGTTACTGGAACAGCTGGGAATTTGGTAGCAAGCAATATCCAGTTAGGACTATTTCTCCCTTCCTCATCATTTGGAGACTTCCTTCATGTATTTTAGGAAGTTTCCATTGCACTAGGTTTCCACATCACCCTTCAAATGGCCCTCTGTTCTAGCTCTCTCACCCCACAGTATCTCCTTCAATCCTCTTCTCCCTCCTCCTCCCCTCCTCAAAAGAAGGAAACACACCTATACATATTTATGAAGAGAAAAGCATTTAAAGGGTGAGAGCATCCCTGACTAGTTTAAGGTCATAGTTCAAGGAAAGATCTCCACATGCTGTTGCTGTTGGGTTCCTATTGCTGTAATAAACACCAAGACCAAAATCAGCTTGCGGAGGAATGGATTTATGTCAGCCTACAATTGAGGTCCATCAACTGTAAGGAAGTCAGGACGGGAACTCAAGGCAGGAACCTGGAGACAGGAACTGAAACAGATCTTAGAAAATTGGTGCTTCCTGACTGGTACTTTCTGATTTGTTTGACTTGGTTTTGTTATTGTTGTTCTCTTGTTTTGTTGGTTTTTTTTTTAATACATTGTAGAACCACCCACCCTGGGGTGGTACTACCCGCAGTGGGCTGGACTCTCCAACAGCAACCATTAATCAAGAAATTGCTTTCCAGACCTATATCCAGTTCTGTCTTCTAGAGGTGTTTTCACAGTTGAGGTTCATCTTTGTTTATGGCACGGTAACAAAAACTAACCATCAGGAGATGGAGCCCATGTTGCAAAGATTAAAATGACAGATGGGGACAGCTTTGGGCATGCTCAGGCTTTGGTTTGGATGGGTCTTTGGCTTTTGGACCTTTTTTACTTTGGTATAATGAATCTGAGTCTAAGCACATAGGAGATACAGATCTGCGTAAGGACAAGGGTCTCACTGCACTACCTCAAGATGAATGAAAAAGAGAAAAATCTAGGAATACACTCTACCAGAGAGAGACTTTGAACACATATTTAGAGTACCTAGATAAAAAAGACTTATTTTGTAGTCACTAAGAATCAGAAGGCTAGCTGGGTAATGGTGGGGTATGCCTTTAGTTCCAGCGCTCAGGAGGCAGAGTTCAAGGCCAGGTTGGTCTACAAATTGAGTTCCAAGACACCTAGAGCTGTTACACAGAGAAGCTCTGTCTCAAAAGACGAAAAAAAAAAAGGATCAGAAGATGGGATTTTATGCCCTCAGAGAGACATGACTAATGAATCAAATATCCTTAGTGAGTACTTAGGCTGTGGGCTGGATGGCTTCTGTGGGCTTCTCTATGCCCTGAGCCTTTTAACTCTGCCCTGGGTTCATACAGCCTGACTCCCTAGGGTACCCTTGTGCAAAGTCTCTTCTGGGTAAGGTGACAAGGTTTAGTAAGCTTTCATTGAGTGATGAGCTGCAGAAGCAAACTGGTGGTTACAGTAAGTACTTAGTTCTGTCTCTTATACAAGGAGTCAGGGGAAGTGACACATCTGTGGTTCTCTGGCTTAGCTATGAGTGTGGGATACAAGATCCGTAAACACATCTTGTCGAGGGTCTCCAGCTGAAGGTCAGTCACTCTTGCAAAAGATCCTATGGGAGAAAAGTCAATGTGTTTCTTTGCTGCCCTCTCTCTTTGCCAGGCCTCAATATAAAAGTGGTATTTTCCAGATTTAGGTAGAGGTAATCATGAGCCTTGGAAGATATACCCTTGGGGTCATCAGATCAAAGAGAAATAACTATGGCTTTCTTGAGTAATTTAGTACCTATTTAAATGTAGCATAGCGCTATGATAATAATATTTATTGCATTATTGAAGATGAGTAAACTGGAGGGGGAGAGATAGTTCAGCACTTAAGAATATCAGATGTTCTTGCAAAAGACCCAGGTTCAGTTCTCAGCATCTAAATGGTGGCTCCCAGTCACCTGTAACTCTGCTCCAGAGGATCGGATGCCTGTTTGGATCTGCACCCTGGTACACACACATGCGCCCACGAGCACACACATGTACATAAAATATTTTTTTTTTAATAAGGAAGAAAATGAGGAAATTTGCACACCATAAAACATTACACTGTGGTGGGACTCAGGAAATAAAGGGAATGTGATTATGAATTGAAATTGTCAGTGCAAGTGGGTGGGATGGGCAAGCAGCCAACATTCTGGATGCTACTTCTCTTAGATCATTCCTCAGATGTGGGGCACAATGGGACATCTTGATGGAGTGGCAGGTTTTTTTGGTTTTTTTTTTTTTTTTTTTTTTTTTTTTTTTTTTGCATTTCTTCAGCAGAACTCTAGTGTCTAGAAGCTTCCCAAAGATGAGAGGACTTGAAGCAGTAGCACTTGTCTTAACACCTAGAGGTTGGCATACATGGTAGCTTTGGTTAAGGGTCTGATGTGGTGGCATACCTCTTCAATCCCAGCAGGGATGATCTCTGTAAGTTCCAGGCTAGAAACTATCTCAACAAAAAAACTCTTAGAAAATGTTTAGGGTTCTGAGAAAGGTCTGAGATGTGCTAAGCCAAGCTAAACTTGTCAGATGCATGGAGTATCTTCTCTGCGCAGCACTGTCTGAGGTCTAACTAACAGAGATAGGGTTCCCGAAGCAGACAGAAAGACAGGAAAAGTTAAGAAGTGACTATTTCATTTGATCTGGTTTGTACTTCTCAGTAGTGAAAAGAACATATTCAAATACAACTAAAAACAACATTATGAAGTTTGTTATGAACAAACTTCATGAACATCTCATACTTTCATTTACCAAAGGAAATTCCTTATGCAAAGAGAAATTAAGTCATCTGGCCCCCATGTTTTAAAGTTAACTTTATAACATTAAAGTTTTACTTCAGCTTTAACCTTTACTTCATCTCTGAATCTGGATGGAAAAATAGACTCGTCAAGCCAGTGGTTCTCAACCTGTGGGTCTCCACTCCATAGGGGTCAGGGGTCGAACGACCCTTTCACAGGGGTCACCTAGGCCCTCTGAAAAACACAGATATTTACATTATGATTCATAACAGTAGCAAAATTACAGTTATGAAGTAGCAGCAAAATGATTTTATGGTTCGGGGTCACCATGACATGAGCAACTGCATTTTAAGGGTGACAAAAATAGGAAGGTTGAGAACTACTGCTTGAAGCAATTTAACTTTAAAAGATATAAAATCAAATACGTGGGTATTGTTAAGTCACATCTGTCTTCACAACTGTCCCTGCTTATATCCTTAATAAATCCAACTTTGCTTTATAATGATTCAAACCGGAACTTCTTTTCTACAGTGTAAATCAAGATCCCAACCACAGGTAGGGTAGGGTCCCCTAAGTGGGGACATCCACAGGCTATAGACAGCAGCACCACACTAGTCTCCTGCTGCCACTAATAGCTCCTATTTCAGAATCATTGTGACGTATGGATTATCTTTGCAGGCACTAAAGTGGAGAACTAAGGAGGACAGTGAGCCATGTCCATGACTTCCACAAGGCAAGTGCTAGGCTCATCAGTGGCCTTGACCCCATTCATTTGGTAGACAAACTAGAATTTCTAGTTACATTCTTTGTCACAGCACAAGTGAATGAGCAAAGAGGTTAGAAATGATATCATGCATTAGCTTGATGACTTCCCCAGATGGGTAGCTGTCTGATGGTCAGGGGTTTTTCCACCCACTAGCCCATGATTCAGTAGGCTGTAGCCTGTCTGGTGAATAACGGTTAATGAGAGAAACCCTCGCAGGAGCCATCTCTGTTCTCTTGATATGATTTCCACTGTCTATTAGTGAGCAAACCTGAGAAGATGTCACTAACTGTTTTCTTAAGGATGTAGCAAGTGCAGTGACATTTTGGTTTTAAAATTGAGTCATGGGACATGTGACTTTACTCTTCCTACCATGTGGAGAGGGTAGACACTCTGTGAATGTCCTCTGTCTATCTCGTAGCTTCTCCTTACTCTGTTCTCTCAACCCAGACGCATCTCCTCACAAAGCTGAAGGTATCTTGCATGAGCTGGCATTTCTGTTCCTGTCTTAAAATATACCACCCTCCACTCACCAGTGTACGGTGCACATTCCTCCAAGTTCACCCTGTCTGGCAAGAGGCTTTGGCTGCCTGTCACTAGTGATCCATTCCTGGTACTGCTTAGAGGCTACGGGAAAGGAGCACTGGTCCTTTTGAAAGGGCAAGGAAGTAGGCTCTGCTTCAACTCCACACTAGTCTCATTTCAAAGAAGTCTGTAAGCAAGAAAACAAACACTACTTATTCCTAGAAACATATCTTCATTTTTTTTCCTTCAAGTTAACATGTTTGGTCTATGTGGGAACCACAGGTTTTTATTGTCTTGATGGTGACTTTAATCACGTGAAGTAATCACTTTAGTCTAGTTATCCTAAAGGATTTTTGTTTCTTCTTTTCCTATATGAGCTTTTCAAACCACTAGTGGTTTGCCTTCCATTATTATTATTGTTGTTGTTGTTGTTGTTATTTAGTAGTTTGTTCTGTGGTCAGAGTAGGGATGCAGGTCAGCTATATTGAGGTACATGGAGCGCTGAGATCTCTTATCTGTAGATAAGCTGCCTATTTCTGATGTGCCATAGGGAATGGTTTTATTATAAAAGAATTCCAAAGAAAAAAGTGATATCTTAATGAAGGTTGTGAAATAAGCCAGTGGCAAATGTGAAACAGAAAACCAGAAGACTGTCCATAAAGGTGTGCTGGAGGTAAAACTTGGCAGTTTAACTTTCCATGAGCCAAACTGTGAAGGCAAGGGGCAGAGGAGCTGGGACATGAAGATGGGAGAGGGCTGTATGTGCGCTAATTCTGATATGAGTCTGGAAGAAAGGGGGGGACACAAAATCCATCATTTGGAATTAAAATTTATAATCGAGACAGACGAGGAGAACAGGTGGCGTGTAGTTCCAGCCCTGGAGGCTAAGGCAGGAAGATTGTGAATTAAGAGGCCACTTAGGCCACATAACAAGACCTCATCTCTCACTACCACCCATGCCCAACACACATAGAAAAATCACAATATAAAGGAAAGGCAGAGGGAGGCAGAAATCAATGGGTCTCAGATGCTTACGGAATAATAACAGTAATGTTGGCAGGAATGCTATTAACTTATTGAAAAGAAGTGAGCTTCCTTCTGAGACCATTTGGTTCTCTGCCAGGTTCTGGGTAATAAAAGGAGCTGGAGGCGCTCTGCACAGAGAGAGAAACTGCAGCTGAGGAAGGGAGAAATCGGGACAGGATCAGCAAGGTAAGACTGAGACCAAAACCGTGGGAAATTTCTAGTAGATTTTGCAAAGAAAAGTCTTAGGACCTCCGGAGTACTCCTCCCTTATTTCTGAGAAATAAATTACTAGGCGGGTTTGTTGTCATTCCTAACAGATGTGGATGGAAAACAGTTGCTAGTAACCCATACTGCCGTTTGCTTTCCTTTGGCAATTAAATTATTAATAAATTGCATGATTAGACCATGTTAGCCTTTAAATCCCCACCGCCATGAAAGTTCACAAAGCAAGATGGTAATTCAACTTGGTCCTTTAATGCTTAGCAACTGTCTGCAAGGGGCTATCAGTAAAAGAAAGGTCCTAGAAAAACTGAGAACAGAGTGTTTGTGGAAGAAATAAGAAATTGACTATCTAAATGGATACATTTTTAAAAACTCATCAACTGTGATACTGTTCACTCAGGAGACTTTCTTCTGAAGGCTGCTGGTCCTTTATGCTCCTGGCAATTCTTCTTCCTCATACTTTCCTCTACTTTCCCTCTCTGTACATCAGTGGTTCTCAACCTCCCTAACGCTGTGGCTCTTTAATAGTCCTTCATGCTCTGGTGACCTCTCTGTACATCAGTGGTTCTCAACCTCCCTAACGCTGTGGCTCTTTAATAGTCCTTCATGTTCTGGTGACCTCTCTGTACATCAGTGGTTCTCAACCTCCCTAACGCTGTGGCTCTTTAATAGTCCTTCATGCTCTGGTGACCCTCAACCATAAAATTATTTCGTTGCTACTTCATAACCGCAATTTTGCTACTGTTATGTATCTGATATGCAGGATATCTGATATTCGTCCCTGTGAAAGGATGGTTCGACCCCTGGCGGGGTCTTGACCCACTGATTGAGAACCACTGCTCTAGATGCGTGCATGTCCTCCAGATATTTTAGTAAAGAACACAGCATAAATACCCTATACTGTGGTCACGCAGGAGCCAGAGACTGCATGTGGCTGTCTTCCCAATCTGCACTAGCTTTCCACCTGTGTCTGCTTCCTTAAGTCATCCTTGCTTGCTACTGTGGTCCACCACTGGGTCCAGCATCCTGGAAAAGTGGTTTTTTACTTTTGTCTTTCAAATCCTGGATGTTCCTCTTTTCAGATGACACCCAGCTCTGTGTTCCAAACATCTCAGCATCCTTTGATTTTTCAGAGTTAGGGTCCCCTGAACTCCTTAAGGAGTTAAGTATGGTGTGTAGCTTGCACCATTGCCCTCCTGGCTCAAGTTTTACATTTTCTCCATTCTTCTCTGAGAGGTTCTAGGATCTCCTGTGCAACTGTGAGCAGTAACTTCTGACTTCCTCTGGCACCTAAATGCTATTACCTTGGATCACTGTTAACTGTGTGTACTTCACATTTACAGAGAAAATAATTCCATGGTGAGCTTTAACTTTTATGCATCTGTCGAGATAGGGTTGGAAGTAGATAAGAAGGTGACATATTAGGACTGCTACTCTGGGGTCTGCCAAGGGTCACAGGAAAAGAGTTTTGCAGGCAGCTTCTGGGAATGGGAGTTTTGTTGAAGAGTTATGCTCCATCCGGAAATTAAATCATTGGAAGGAAACGCCACAAAGAGACAGTGCTGGGATCAGATAAATATGTGCCTGGGGATATTTATGCAAAAGAAATCTGATAGTAAGTCTTTTGTTTTGTGTTTTACAACACAAGTCTGACTTTGCCAAAATCAATGCATCTTTTATGTAACAGTTGACACTTTCACACACACTGTGAGTACAAGGTTGGGGGACAGAATTCCCCCTTTGAGTATCAATTTGCAGAAGGAACAGTTAGATACTGCAAGATCAAATATGAACTCCTCCAACAGTAGAGGGGAACCATAATTCTGTGGAGTGATGTAAAACGACAGTTGGGTCAAAGCCTCAGAGTCAGGGTAGGATCTCTCATCTTGGCACTTCCTAACTGTTTCTCCGATGTTGATGTCTGGGTACAAAAGGAACTTTTTTGTTTGTTTTATGGTGCTGTGCCTTGAACCCAAGGCTTTGGACACACTAGGTAAACATGCTACCACTGAACTGTCTATGACATGCACTTCTAAGGGAACAATCCTTACAGGGCAGGTAGACCTTGGGACGAGAAGAGACCAAAGGGTATGGGAAGTTTGGGGAACTTTCCCCTTGCTGCAGACTCCTGACAATACTGCTTCTGCCATTGTAGGTTATACCTCTGAGGATTTTTTCCCTTTCATTTAGATGAAACACATGATTTAATGCAATAGAAACAAAACACCCCACAGGTTTTAGTGGCAGCTTGAAATCCATTACCAAACTATCATTTATCAGCTGTATGACTCTGGATCTTATCCAACATTCCTGAGCCCGATTTTTGCCTCCTCTTATGTGAAATGTGACACATAACAAAACTATCAAATAAACAAAGGTCATTAACACTCAAGAGAAGGTCTGTGACTGGCTCCAAAAGTTGGGAGTGACTGTCGGAGGTTTTGGTCAGATTCTATCTCCGACCGTCTACTGAAGGTGAGACGTTCATCTCCAATGATCCTGTCCTTGCAACCTCAGTGACACAAATGTTACTGTCTCAATTTGTGACACCGAGAAAGTGAGATTCAGAAAGGTTGTACCTGTCATAATAAATGGTAAAGTTGATACATTTCAGGTCAGGGATTAAAATCCAAGGCTAAGTTTCATTAAGAAACAACAACAGAAGACAAAGAAGTGAGCAAGTTCTAAACCATCATTAATGTTTTTAAGCCTCTCTGGGAAGAAGCACTTTTGATTCAAAATTCCCATCATTTTCAAATGTAACATATTAGTGAGGAAACACTATAGTAGTCATCCACCTGTTTGGCCAGGGCTGAACCCACTGTTACTTTAGTGAGAGGTTCCCACTAGCCTCTTCTCTAGTTCTTTCACGATTGCTGTTGCTATGAACAAGAAGGGTCCACCCACAAACTTGGCTAGGTGCTTTACAGATTATATCTAATTTTCTTCCACTTTGATCACCTCATAAATCAAATGTTTTTTTTTTAAAAAATTCCTTAGTTTGAGTTCCTCTGAGAATGCAATGTTTTTGCTTATTAATTCCCATGGAGTCCTAATAGAGATTTGACATCTTGGGGAAGAGTTTAACCGAACTTCATTGCTGTGTATGGCTATTCTGCTCATCTCAACCACTGTTAGCTTGCTGGCTAACAATACAACAACATTGCCGGCAGACAATAGCTTAAATGCTAACAATAGCTTGAATGACAGATATTTAAGAAATGATATTTAGTCAAGTTATATTTTTCTCTAGCTCACTTATTTGTGTGCATGCGTTCATGTGCACTCATGTGTGCCTGTGCATGTGTGTGGGTGTGTTCGTGCATAGGTCACAGGACAACTGTGTAGAGTCTTTTCTCTCCTTCCACCTTTATGTGGGTTCTGGGGATTGCACTGGGCTCCGTGGATTTGCATAGTAAGTGCTTTCAACAGCTGAGCTTCCTTGACAGCTCCCTAGCCCTTTCCCCATTTAATGAAAGTTTTGGGGTTTTGAGACAAGGCCTCATGCTGTAACCCAGGCTAGCCTGGGACCCCTCAGGCTAGCTTTGAACTTACGATAATCCTCCAGCCTCAGCCTCTCAAATGCTAGTGTTACAGGCATGAGCCACCACACAGAGTTATTCTTGTCTCCCGTATGGGAAGATAAGCTTTTCACAGCATGTTCTTTCTTGGAGCTTATCACAACTAACCAGGGGCTTCCTCAAACCTGAACGTGTTGGCTCAGGTTTCTCCCCCCTGGGTTGTATCTTATGTTATCTTCTATGCATATATTGTATATATCCTGTCCAGATTCACATCAATCATGTTCAAAACTATTTTGTAGGCTGGTGTGGTGGTGCACGACTGTCATCATGCTGGAGAGACAGAGGCAGGCAGATCTCTGGCACTCTTCCCAGGTCTATATATAAAGCAAGTTTCAGGCCAGCCAGGACTCCATAATGAGAGCCTGCCTACCTCAAAACAAAAGCAAATCCACACTTCATCAGCTCTCTATATAAGGTCTTCATATTAGCAAATTGAAATGTCAGTGTGTAGTGCTAAGCTTTTGTGAACACTAATTCTTTCAAATATTTTTAGAACGTTTCAGTCACAGAAACTGATACCAACATTTTGATTCTGATTTAATGACAATCTTTGGCTTCCTAGATTGTCTTCTATAACAAAAGAATCCAGATTACCTGAATGGATATATATTTTCATTGAAGAATGCATATAATTTTTCTTCACTGACCTAAGAGTATGTTTTGTGAATACAAAGCTAACTGTCATTATGTAGTAGACATTTAATATAATAAACTAGGTGGGTGCTTTAAATTTTTTTGTACTCTTTTCTCATAGATGACATCCCAGCCACAGTTTCCCCTTCATCCCTTCCTCTCAGTCTTTCCCCATCTGCACCTACCCTTTCCTACAGATCCACTGCCTCTCCTCATCCCCTCAGAGGAGAGCAGGCTTCCCAGGGACATCAACGAAACATCACATAAAAAGCTATACTAAGACCAGGCACATACCATCACATCAAGGCTGGACAAGGCAAGCCAGTAGGAGGAAAGGGGTCCCACAAGTAGACAGAAGAGTCAGGGACAGTCCCTGCTCCCACCGTTAGGATTTCCACAAGAACATGGCCAAGAGACTCACCCATAACATATATGCAGAGGACGAAGGTCAGACTCCTGCAGGTTCCCTGATCTCTGCAAGTTAAACTAGGTGCTTTTGTTTGTTTGTTATTGGATATTTTCTTTATTTACATTTCAAATGTTATCCCCTTTCCCTATTTCCCCCCAGAAACCTCCTATCCCATTTCCCCTTCCCCTTCTTCTATGAGGGTGTTCCCACACCCACCCTCCTACTCCTGACTCCCCACCCTCGCATTCCCCTACACTGGGGGCATCAAGCCTTCTCGGGACCAAGGGCCTCTTTTCCGGTTGATGCCCTACAAGGCCGTCCTCTGCTACATATGCAGCTGGAGCCATGGATCCCTCCGTGTGTTCTCCTTGGTTGGTGGTTTAGACCTTGGGAGCTCTGGTTGGTTGATATTGTTGTTCTTCCTATGGGGTTTCAAACCCCTTCGTCTCCTTCAGTCCTTTCTCTAACTCGGAATACAAACAGCTTAAGAGAGTGTCACGCTTAGGATGTGACGTCAAACTTGTGATCTGGACATTTGACTGTTATCTCCTTCATTTTATCAAGTGGAAGGCACCTCCTTGGTATCAGACCCATAAGAGCAGAGTCAGACACAGAAGCATTAAAGCTATTGGTATTCTGATAAAGACAGCGGAGAATCTTTTTGGTGTGATCTTTGAGAAGTGGGGTACTTAACAGTCTTTTCCATTCAGTATTTTCTAATCAAACCTAGTTCTCACAGCTATTACTTCAGGAAGACTCAGCCTGCTATCGGCCCCATTTAAAGAGCGGAGGCAGGGATCCAGCGGATGGCTGCTGCCGCATATTAAGTCTGCCCCACAACGTTAGTGCATCTTCAGACCTCTGAATAGTATTTCTGTTAACGTGTAATGCATAATCATTAGACAGTGGAATGAAATATCCAAGGTGTGAATTGATGCTTGGTTTGCTTAGCTCCATGTCTAGGAATTCTCATTATCTCTGCATGGAAAGCCCCTATACCCTTAACTTGAAAACGTCTTATCATCAGCTAATAGTATTCAGTGCATAATGCTGTTAGTCTTACCTCTGAAAAGACCAGTGTTCAACAGTCTGTGTAACTTTTTTTTTTTTTTTTTGGTTTTTCGAGACAGGGTTTCTCTGTGTAGCCCTGGCTGTCCTGGAACTCACTCTGTAGACCAGGCTGGCCCAGTCTGTATAACTTAATGTTTTTACTTCAGCCCAATTTCTGGTAACCAAAACTGAGACCAGTGGGAATCCTATGCAAAAAACAATAAAAACAGGAAGGGGGGAGGGGCAACTGGAGATGCCCAAGAAGTGGAATGAGTAGAAGCAAGAGCCGCCAGCCTTACACAATTATATCTCTGAAGCCTGGCAACTGAATGCCAGCATTGAGAGGGACTCTTGTTTTGGCCTTTGACGGTGCCAGCTGGCTTGGGAAAGTGTCATTGTGAAACATGGAGCTTTTAACTGCCTGCGACATCTCAAACACACGAGAAACCCCACAAAAGCTGCACTAGGAGTGACTATAGCCTGTATGCAAGGGAGAGCTTTCCTGAGCCATACGGATGTATCTAAATTAACTTTCTATTAAGAGTGACATGAAATAATATTTTAATTGGAAAATATTTTGTAATTTTTTTGTCTTCTGAACAGTTTTATTATTGTTCTGGCTAAGTCACTTTAGTTACCTATTATTTTGAGTCAAATTGCCACAAATGATAAACTTGATCTGCTTAATTTTAAAGTGCTGATGTTGTACTTTTATTATCATTATTTTGTATTATTGTTATTATTTTGCTTTTTTTCAAAACAGGGTTTATTTGTGTAGCCGTGGCTGTCCTATAACTAGCTCTGTAGACCAGGCTGGCCTCAAACATTACAGATATCCACCTGCCTCTGCCTCCTGAGTGCTGAGATTAAAGGTGTGTGCCACCAACACCTGCCTGTTGTTTGTTTGTTTGTTTAAAGATATATTTAGTTTGAGCTCTGAGTGTCTGTCTGTCTGTGTATATATATACTATGTGTATCTCTTATGCCAGTGGAGGCCTGAAGAGAGCACCGGGTCCCTTGGAACTATAGTCTGTGATGGTTGTGACACACCATCGTAGCTACTGGGAGTCAAACCCAGGTCCTCTGCAAGAGCAACCAGTGCTTTTAACCACATCTCCTGCCCTTAATGTTGGTTCTATTTACAGATTTTCTTTTAACTTGGGAATTACATTAGCTCTTGGAGGAGATAGGGGTCTGTTTAACAGCTTAGTGTATGAACTAAATGTTCAACCGAAGCTTTTAAATTTGAAAACATTTCATACATTGAAATGTGTACTTTATTTATGTGTGTGTGTGTGTGTAAATTCTGAAATTAAAAAAAACAAACAGTAAAATGATTCTGCCACTCAGCATAAAAATGGATGCTTCTGGGACCTGTAATAAATTCTGAAATTTAAAAAACAAACAAACAAAAAAACCCACAACAGTAAAACACACACAGCATAAACAGGGATGCTTCTGGGACCTGTGACCCAGTGGGTAAAAGTTCCTGCCGCACACTCCTATCTCAATCTCTGGAACTCACATAGAGTCGGGTGCAGTGGTTCCAATCTGTAATCCTGTAAGGCAGAGACAGGAGAGCCAGTCACAGGTTTGTTAGACAACACAGTAGTAGAAACATGAAAGACTCTGCCTCAGAACCTCAGAAACAAGGTGGGAAGGGAGAACTGACTCTCTCAAACTGTCCTCTGACCTTCAAAAGCACACCATGGCACAGACAGATGATGATAATAATAATAATAACAATAATAACAATAACAATAATAATAATATCTTTAATACAATGTTTCTAATACTTTAAAAAATCCTCCTGTGCAATTATTTAAAGATAGCCCCTTCCCTATCCCCAAAGGAAGTAAGTTTTGTGTTTTTCCTCCTTTTTTTCTTTTATGGTTATATAAAAGTTGATTTTCAAAGTCTTTTTTGGCTGAGAGGGAAGATTGTTGCTATGAAACCTAGGCTGGCCCTTGGATTCATGATCCTTCTGCCTCAGTGCTGGGACTACAGGCATCACTATTTCTAGCTCAAAGTCTTGAAAACTCATTTTGTCATTATCTGTTCATCTATAATTACTGATGCTTGATTTATATACCTGTGATACCCATAATCATTTTTATATAAACATAGATATACTTTTTTGGTAAATATGCCAATGTGGCATTTTACTGTCTCATGAGAACAAAGTGATACCATCTACTGTGTGTGTGTGTGTGTGTACTCCTGTGTGTGGGATATACACACATGGAGACCAGGGATGAACAGCGCCATCACTCCCTGCCTAATCACCTGACATGAGGTTAATTCATTCAACCTAGAGTCAGGCTCGCAGCCAACAAGCCCGAGGGATCCTCCTTTCTCTGTCCCCCATAGCGATGATTTTGCAGGCACAAATGGCCTCACCTGATGTTTTATGTGGCTGTTGGGTATTCAGACTCAGGTAGGTCCTCACCAGTTTGCACAATGGGACTCTCCCCCTCTGAGCCCCATTTCCAGCTTTGTTTTTTGAAGACTTTACATTCATACTTGAGAAAGGGGGCTGAAGCTGTTGAAAGTTGCCCCCAGGACTCTGCCTTCGCCTAACAGACGCCTCAGCCACCCGCTTTAACATGGTTGGCTTTTGGTTCTTTAAGGACTGACAACTTTGTGTTTAATCAGAAGCTCATCCTCACTCTAACAGGAAAGAGGAATATGGCTTTCCTGTCCCTTAACTAATAGTCCCCTTAATTTAAAATTTATTTTTAAGTTACTTAATCCTTACTAACTAAATAACAATCCTTAAGAATTGTTATTTTTTATTATTACTGCTAACCAAGAAAAGTGAGTGTAGAATCCATTTTAGAATCCACTGACTATCTCTCTCCCTTAGCAGCAGCAGCAACCACAAAAGCTGCCATTTTATTGATTTGTAACAAATACACTAAACATGGCATGAAGTTGAACAAACTGTATAGTTTAATGAACTGTCGTGAACTACACATACCTATTTAATTATATAAACAAATCAGAAGACCACTGAACCCACGAAATATCGGAATTCGCCCCTCTAGATATCTATCTCAAAGGTAGCATGATTCCTAACGTTGTGTAAGGTCCTCTGTGCATAACAATGTTTCAGGCAATGGCAGAGCAGAACAGTGGTCCTGTAAGATTATAGTGCCAACACGATACAGGGGCCATCTTGCTTTGTGTAACCACACCCTGTAATGGCCACACAATGATGTATTTCTCAGCATGTGTCCCCATCACCATGCAGTGCATGCCTGTGTTACATGTGTAGTTTTGACTGGTCCAGAGTTTGTACCCTGCCCCATGCCTTTCCTTCAGCACTATTTTCCTAACATGCAGCTTTGTTGCTTGTCTGGGTAGCAGAAGCTTTTTACTTCACTTAGCTGATTAGAACTCCCCTAAATATTTGAACCTCTGCTTATCTATTACAATTCAGATGGACATGTGTGCTATTCCCTGCTTAGAGTGTATGACCAGCTCTGAGCGTTCCCTGGGTGCCTTCTGGTGAGCACCTTTGTGCCTTGGTATTGAATCCGTATGTTCCAGGCAAATTTGTGGGACAAAGATGGCATTTGTTGAGCTTTGGTGGGAAATGCCACATTGTTTCCCACAGAGGTGTAACAATCTACACTTAACACCAGTCATGCATGAAAATTCCAGATCAACCCAAACTGGTCAGTGCTTCTGGAATTTTCTCTCTCTCCCATCTTAGACATCCTGATACCTTGCCTGGAAATGCATTCTCTCAGTCTGAGGAAATGTCATTTATTTGGGGTTTTCTCCCACCCCAGACTTATATTAAACACACTTTAGAGAAAAAAGTCTTCCCTATAATTAGCATTTGGGAATAGAGGCACTCCTCGGCCGTGTCCTAGTGGCAAAGCAATGTTAAGGAAGAAAACATTAGTAAAACAAGCAAGTCCTCACATTGTGCTTGTGTTTCAGAGGGAAAAACAGTGAGTGGATCAGAAGCACTTTTAAAACATTCTACTGCTCCGTGGGTGTGGAGTGGTGGACTGTGAGTGGCAGCCTGGGCCCTGGTCAAGTAGAGGCCTAACCCCAGGTGATCCAGTGGGGGCTAGCTCTGCAAGAGACTGGAAGGTGTCTTGCCAATGCTCCAGGGAGGCCCTTGGCTCCTGTCAAATAGCTACAATCCCCACAGCCCCTTGTAGAGACATAGGAGCAGCACACCAAGCCCTCCCACATGCAGATAAGGTACCTATAAACTCTCAGACCAAGCCAATGGGAAGTACCTGTTGTCAGACCCTGACCCATCCCAAGCTATATATTAGACCATCCCAAACTGTATATGAGAGATCCCATCCAGAAGAAAAAAAGGTGTGAGAACTACTCCGTTGTCTGAGCGCTTCTATCATAAGAGCTGTAACACTGCTGCTTGGGAAGAGGTCTGCTCTCCCTAAACGCCACCAGAAGCTTCCCACACTCCTCGCAGAATAGTTGGCCTCTTGTGGGCTCAGCCCGGCCGACTCAGCACAGGGCGTTGGATGCAGAGTCTTGGAGCAACTGAGGCGACAACTGCAGTGACCAAGGTGAAGGTGACTCCCATCCCTGCTTGCACTCTCCCCTTTGCCTGAACCCTCGCACTTGACCGGGCCAGAGATACCTGTGGAAACCTCCAGCACACAGGCCCATGCGTGGAGTGTCATAGGGTTTTGATCCCAGCACTTGGGAGGCAGAGGCAGGTGGATTTCTGAGTTCGAGGCCAGCCTGGTCTACAGAGTGAGTTCCAGGACAGCCAAGGCTACGCAGAGAAACCCTGTCTCAGAAAAAAAAAAAAAAATCCCTTGCTTGAATACTCGGCTGTAGTAGTGTTTGTGAGTTTGTTTTTAAAGAAGAGAGTTAATCCCACAGTGGTGGTGGTGGGGCACCAAGAACAATGATGAACTTTTAGATTTTTGAAGGTAGTTACGTTAAAAAAAATTTAGTTAGGCTTTTGCTGAACCATTACAAATTAATTATAATCTACCTCACTAATTTTCTCAGTTACAACACTGCCAAAGTAATAGGCAATTTATACAATAGATGATTTGTTTTGTTTAATTCATCACATTCCATAAACCACATTACACACTAATTCTACATGTGAAACCTTAGGCTGACTGACTGGTTCTAGAGTGAGTACAGCTAGCTAACTCTCTGCTTCACGCCCTACCAAGGACAATTCTTACCTCTAGATGGGGGTCATAGGCCTGAGAATAATGAGGTTGGGCACAGGGTTGAAGGGATGCTCGGTGTTTAAGAGCACTGGGGTGAACCTGCACAGAACCTGGGTTGGGTTCCCAGCACCCACATGACAGCTCGCAACTTTCTGTTACTCCAGTCCCAGGGGATCTGATGCTCTCTCCTGGCTTCTGCATGCATGCATGTGATGGACATAAATCACAGGCACTTCGCACATGTGGTGCACAGGAAACACACACACAAAATGATAAATAAATCTTCCTTAAAAGTTCAGGTAAAGCAAACTTTTGAAACTTGTTTTCCCTTAACCCGCAAGCACTTTACTAAATGGTAGCCGACCTCCACTCTGTGAAACAAACACACACATTTGCATCAGAATTACATACAGATTTCTTTTATTTTGAAATAATGTCTGGCTCTGTGAACCCAGACTGGCCTGGAACTCACTATATAGCCCAGGCTAGCCTTGAACTTGTGGCAGTCCTTCTGAGTATTGAGGTTACAGGTGTGAACTAACCTGCCTGGGGCGTGTGTGTGTGTGTGTGTGTGTGTGTGTGTGTGTGTTTATAATTAAATGGAGTTGGTACATCTCCATGACTGCAATGTTGATACATCTATTGCTTTGAGCTTCCTTCTTTGGGTCTTGAATGTTAAACACATGCTTCACTCTTTCAGCAGCTCCCCTTGTTAGTCCTTAATGTTTTCTAAGGTTGCCTTTACATGCAGTCTACAAGTGCGTAGAGTTTATTCTAGAAGCTTCGTGGAGCATCCTGTGCACCAAGAATGGAGTTAGGGATGCTGGCTCTAAATATAAACCTGTGGTATCTGGGGAAAAAAAAACAAACTTCCTTTTAGTGTTTTGTGTATCTGAGAAATTCAAACTAGCCGGCTCCTTTACGAGGGTAGTAATTTAAAGAGAGAGAGTGCTTTATTTACTTTGAGGCTGAACCCTCAAATCCAAAGCACTGCAGTCTGGAAAATATCATACTTCCCTTAAAAAATAAGCAGCAAACCAGCTGATGAAATTCAGGACCTTGCCAGAAATGTTATCCTAGCTATGATCGGGACTTGTGCAAGCTGCAGAAACTATCTGAAGCTTTGGAACCTAGGTACTGTTTCCAGGCCTACATTAGCCAGTAAGTTCTCATCTTCAGTTAAGCAATCTCTTTTGACTGAATTGCTGCCAGGTGCAGTCCTTCTCCAACCTGGAGAATATCCCTGCAGTAAATTAGGCAAGAACTAGAAATAATTTGTCATGCATGCATATAATGGTTTCTCTTCATGAATGAGCAGACTGATACATTTTGAGGTTATCATTCCTTCTTGTAAACTGTTTTCCTTTGCGGGTCTTCAGCATAAACATTTCAGACAGCAAGCTCTAAAGGGAGCCCAAGTAAAACAAGTTGGATTTCCCCTACCCTAGTTGATGAGCTGATTGATTCAAAAGCCATGCTGTGGGTTGGCATCTTTTTCCTTGCATCCTTCTCAGCAAAGCTTTTGTATACACTGAGCTTTCTCTTACCTGCCCTCTGCTGCCTTCCACACAATGTTGTGCCAAACGTTCTGGGACTCAGCTTTAAGCTTGCGTCTACAACCTGCCCCTTCTGTCCTATAAGGAAACAAATAAGACTCTGTTCCCTCTCACCATGCAACAGAGCAAGCGATAAGCAGGGTCTTCCTAGAGAAAGGCTCACTACCTATGTTGTCAGTTATTCAATCCACACACAAAACAAGAATGGCCAAACAAAACGAACCCCTCCCTGATAGACCACACCGTGATTTTCCTCACATTTGTTTCTTTTTTGCTGTTGTTTAACATTGTTAAAGAAACAGGAGGAGAACAGGAGCATGATACCCACAACTGCCCTGTGAGCTGAAGCACCCACGTCCTGGTCCTGGGCCCAGCAGACTCCTGCTCACTATGTCACATGCCTTACGAGTAAAATGAGGTGTTTGGGGTCATCCCTGCAGTCTCAGGAGGGCTTCGTAGACACCAGGGGTGCTTCTTTGATGATCGAGTGTTAGTTTAAGATCCTAGGGCTAGTGTAAGACATAATCTTTCACCCAGAAGCCTACTCTAAACTTTGGTTTTGTTCGCCCACAGCTTTCTCTGTCTTCAGGGACTGACATTATAATCTCCTTTTTAAATGTTCATCGGTTTCACAATAAATCAAGACATGGAGTCCTTCCTTCCACCTTCGCTCCTACTTGAGGTCCTTTGGTATCTTTGGATCTGAGAACTGACATCTTTAAAAAGTTCTAAGGTTCTCAGCCATCATGTATATCTTCAGGATTGCTCCTTCAGACACACAGTAGACTGCCCCACTCTACTCTCCAAACTTCCTACCTTCTCTTTTGCTTTCCCATCTATTTGTGTCCGTGGATTGTATCCGAACAAAGGCGTTTACACACTTCCCAGGTCATGGACTTGTTCCACCTGTGCCAAATCTGCTGCTCAGCTGATACACACAGTGTTCGTTTTAATACTATGTTTTCAAGGTTTCAAATTCATGCTTTTTATTTCTTTGCTTGATAAACAGATTAAAAATCAGTTGTTTCACATGTGTTTGCAGATTGCTCCAGTGAATGAAGTCTTTGTGGTTGGTCTCCGCTTCTTTTCTCTGTGGGCTCCTGCCACCCTTCTCAGAACTCTATTTACTTTGTAAAATTGGACTATAAACCATTCGTTTGCCCTGACGCCTCTCCTGAGGAATAGCTGGTGGTCTTCAGAACAATCTCTAAGATCTGTGTTTGCTGTTCCCATCGGTTTTAAGACCCTGCTATATTAAAACCGATTTACATTTCATTTTCTAGGTCAGAATTTTGGAAGCACAGAGGCACTGTGATGTCAGCACACACACTTGTCAGAGGACAAATAACTCGTAAAGGGGTGTGGTTGAGACAGGCTTCCTAGCTGCTCCTTTTGTGTTTCTGCTTTATCCACTTCAGTCCTTCCTGTGTTCTGACGCCCCTTGGGAGCTCAATTTCCTGTTAGAATCTCCACCTTGGGCATGTCCTGGACCTTATCCCCCTACCCTGGCACTTTGCCCAAATTTCTGTCTTTTCTCTGGGACATAAAAGACGGTTTTAGAAGAAAACTGAACTTACCTAGTTGTCATTGTTCTGGACACTACAGCCCAGACTAGCCTCAAATCAGAGATCCTCCAGCTCCATATCCCAAGTACTGGGATTACTGGTGTGTGCCACTACATGCTGCCTTTGACCCTTTCTTTTTAACGGTTTTTATTTTTATTTTATGTTTATGAATGTTTTATTTGCACATACATACATGTACTGCATACATCCCTAGTGCTTCTGGATGCCGGAAGAGTGTTGGGTCCCCAGGAACTGAAGTTATGTGGATGCTGGGAACTGGTCTAGATCTTCTCCAAAAGCAGCGTGGCTCTTCACTGCTGAGCCATTCCCCCCCCCCCCCCCCCCACCGCCCCCAGGCATGATCACTCTTCTTAATGTTTTAGTTTCAGCATTCTTGTCAGGAAGGTTTCCATGGTAACTAATCCACCATTATGCTGGAAACAATTTTTTGCCTAACTGAATTTATAATGATGAAACATGACTTTAAATTTAGAAACCGTGCACTTATTAATAAACCAACCATTTTGCCTTTTGTTTATGCACAGGGGTTCTAGGAAATGTCACTTTTGTTTTAGAAAAGAATTTTTTGACTTGAAATGTTTTGAGAGTTCCCTCTCTAACTATAGCACATAGATTTCTCTTTGCCACACTGTAAATCCTACTCTCTACAGAGATCACATTCCGTGATGCCCGAAGTCTTGAGTATGACCCTCACTCACAGGGCCAAATGATCCAGAACACACTGATCTAATGCCACATTTGCAAACTTCTAGTTGTGTTTTCGTAGCAGAGCACACCTTTGCTGCCCAGGGAACTGTAATCTCAGAATGGCAAAGGGAGATTCCTGGGATGTGAGGGTAGTGATAGAGATATGAAATGCTACAGGTTAGATCTCTCCACCCATTTCCTTAAAGTGTTTGCTTGGGCCTTTAGCCATTGTACCTTGGGTAAATGACTTATGAATTTGTGTTCTGTGTACAACAGAATGTTGTACTACCCTGCCATGATTGCTGTGATGACCACGTTAACTACGTAAAGTACCATACTTGGCATGCAATACTTATTCAAATGTGAATTATATATATTATATATGTAACTATGTAAAACACTTAGTCCGGTATGTAATAGTCACAGGGTGCTTATTCAAGTGTAAAATATACATATTAAATATTTTTAAATTATATTCATCAATATATATTAATATGTAACATATTAATATATTTATAATATATATTAAATGTATAATGTAAATTTTTAAAATGTGTACCTGGTTGGGAGTGGAAAAAGAGAAAATGAATAAAACAAACAAGCAAACAAATACTTTATTCCTATTGGATATTTCATACTCATTTTGAATTTTTATAAAAGTCACCTATGTATTTACTTATTAAGTTTTACTTAAAACCTATTCTAAATGTAGACCAAAAACTTGTTTTGCCCTTTAGAGTTAAACTAAAGCCAAAGGTCTGTTTGTTAGCACACCCGTCATGCCGTTACACACACCTTTTCCCTGGCACTAACAGCTTTCTGAACACATAAAAACAAAAAGAAAGGGATGGAGAAACTGAGTTGGAAGTGATAAGCAATGGAGTTGCATTAGCTTCGGGGTTTTAGGAAGATAAACACTAGGATTATGCTCCAAGGATCAAAACCACACAGTGTGTGGCATCACAGGCAAGAACAGGTGAGCCAAGGTCTGCAGGTGTGGAAGCAGGTGGGCACTGATGAATGACAGCTGTGCCCTGTGACCTAAGAGGCTCCTGCTTAAACGCACATGGTGTGCTTCCCGAAGACCCAAGTTCTGTTCCCAGGATCTACGCAAGGGAGCTTACATCTGAAGCCCTCTTCTGGTCTCCTTGGGCAAACGTGTGTGTGTGTGTGTGTGTGTGTGTGTAAATGAATACAATAATTTAAAAAACAATACTAAGTGCCTTTTAAAGGCTTAAAAGAAATCTTTCCAGTAATAACACCATCCTCCTCGTCTTCTCCCGGGTGGTCTTTCTTGACATTGATTTGTCAGGTTTCTTCAGGAGCATTCCTCATCCCGCCCCAGAGGGAAATTTAAGAGCAGTGGGAGAAAGGAAAGAGAATATAACTCAGCTCAACTTGGGCTGAGGAGGTAGCTTTCACTACAGCTTTCTCTTCCTGTGCATCCTTTATTCCGACTTATGCCAGAAAGGAAGTGAAACCAGCAAGAGGGCAGAGAGTTAGTGTAAGAGACCCACTGTGTCCTGTAATGAAGTCACACTGTGTTAGCTTAACCATGGTCCCAGTTTCCTCTTCTTTCTATCAGCTAAGACCATGTGATGGTTTCAACTTGATAAAACCTACAATCGCTGGAGAAAAGAGCCTAATTGGGTGTGTGTGTGTGTGTGTGCAGCGGGGGACCCTGTATGGATGGCTTTGGGGGATTGTCTTAATTGGCTTAATGTTTGTGGAAGGATCTAGCCCACTGTGAGTGGCACAATTCTCTGGTGGGGAGGGAGGGTCCTAAACAGTATAGAAATGAAGAAATTGAGCTGAATACAAACAAGCCAGCACATAAGCATTCGTTTTCTCTTGGCTGCCATGTGATGTGAATAGCTGCTTAAAGTTCCTGCCTTGACCTCCCCCTACAAGACTATGTAACCTGAAATTGAGAGCTTAGGTAAGATCATCCTTTTCCCAAGTTGATTTTTGTTGGAGTATTTTATCACAGCAATAGAAATAAAACTAGGGCAGATCATTTGGGGACATAGCCTCTTTCTATGAACTAGCAATATGTCTTTGAGATCCCATCACAGACTCATGAATCTTCCCATGTTAGAACATTTACTATTGACAAAGTAGTAAACTGGAACTTGAGGCCCTGGAATTCAACATCACCCCATTCAATCAATGCCCCATGCCTTCAGGGAAAGAAAGAGCTTGTTATCAGATCTGGCTTCACTTAGGTTTATCAGTGTAGCCTTTGGCAGACCATCCCTCTGGCCAGAGGTGAGCTACTGTTCACTCACTGCCAAATGGGAGATAATCACATCCAAACAGCTAGTGAAAAAGCCCATGGCTCACAGATGATGGATGGCCAAAGCTGTGCAGCTGCAGGTGTAGGTGCAGTCAAGGACACTGTCCTCTCTCAGAAGTCTGTCCTAAGGGCTAGAGATGGCTCAGCAGTTAAGAATGCACACTGTTCTTTGAAAGGACCTGGGGTTGGCTGCTAGAACCCACACTTGGCAACTCACAGCCACTGGTAAATCCAGTTCCAGGGGATCTGAGACTCTTTAGCCTATGTAGGCATACACCCACACATGCATGATGTGCATAAATTCACACAGGCACATACAGTACACATACATTTTTTAAATATATATATTTAAAAATATATATTATATATATATATATATATATATATATATATATATATATATATATTACTCTGGCCTATTGTAAACTCCTTGCTCACCCTTCTTCTTGGCCTTCAGCTATTTCTTGTGTGGCAGCCATAGTTTTTATAAAAGGAAAGGCCAGGACACAAAGCTCAGTTGGTAGATTGTTTGCTTAGCATGAGCAAAGTCCTGGGTTCAATCCCCAGTATCCCATAAACTAGGCGTGATGGAAGCCTGTACTTCTAGCACTTGTGAGATAGAGTCAAGAGGGTCAGAAGACCCAAACTGAGTCATCAAGGTGGTACAGTGGGTAAAGGTGCTTCCTGCTAAATCTGATAACTTCAGTTTGAAGCTTGGGACCCATGCAGTAAAAGAGAGCAGTGGCCTTGCAAGTGATTAATCATGGCACATGAATAACAAATAAATGTAATTTTAAAAAGTCTACTCAGTGACTTGTATCAAAGTCTAGAAGAGGAGGGGGAAAGAGAAAGAAGAGGAAGGAAGGAAAAGATGGAAAGATGGAAGGAGAGAGGGAGATAAGAAAGAAAAATGAAAAATAGAAAAAGCCGAATCACATCCTTATTGCTTAAAACTTTTCTTTGGGTCCTTCTGTCTTTTAAGTTGATGCCAAGCTACTTCCTTTGGCTTCTGGAGCCCAACCAAACATGCCTCCTGCTCAATACTATCTCTAACCCCACCTACTATGTTCCGGACAGCTTATTGTGGTTCAGCCAAGCTCCCCCTGTTCTGTAAACAGATTCTGCTTGTCTTGAATTGAACCTGGAGTGTTCTTTGCCCAGAAGGCGTTTCTGCCCCACCCCCACATTCCTTGCACTTTGTGGAAGGACCTTCGACATTAAATTGGGATTGCACTTCCTCAGCACCTTGCTCTGCTCTAGGTTCCTGACGTCAGTGTTCGGGAAGATTGTATTTGTCTGAATATTACTCAACAACTACCTCCCAATGTGGGGTAAACTTCAGGAGGCAGAACTTCGACTGGTTCCCCACTGCAGCCCCAGCACCTAGCCTGGCAACTAACTGACTTATTATTGGCATCATTATTAATACTGTACACAGACCCAAGCCTATCACTGCTATGACATCAAGAAATCAGTTAGATTTCCTTGTAATGATTTCCAAACCACTTACTTACTTTCTTTAGGGTCAGGGGTTGAATTTCCTCTTTTCAATATTATCCATCTTTTCCAAGTTGAGTATGAATGCTTAACGAACATTTTCTTAAGAACCTTGCACTTTAACAGTATTAGTTACAGGAAGCCGATCTGCTTCACAAAGTTTACAAAGATTCTCACTAAGAAAAGTCAGCAGCCAAACTAACATTCTGATGACATGTCAACAGCTTTGATCATCGAAGGGAATTGCCTGACACCTAAGAGGACAGAGGTGTAAAGAGCTTGCTGGTTGACCAGATGTAGATAATACTCCAAACTGAAAAGAAAATCTTCACCTGGGGTTCCACGGGCTCATGCTGATGGACCACATAGTCCCTGACCTAAAATGCCAATGCAGTATTTGTTTAATGTAACCTCCTAAGATGCCACCATACACATTCATACTTTGGAAAAGATTACAACTCACGCTTTTTTTTGTTTGAGACTTGGAACTATGGAGTTTCTCATGCTGACACTCAAGGGCTTTTTGAAGTGTGCAGATGGCCCACACTCAACCTCAGACCTTGTGTACTGCTCCTACAAACATGACCCCAGCTCTTTTCTCACTATATTTTGTCTGGAATATTTTAATTGGCCATCAAGTCAGTCTTCTTTACTCTCTTTTTCTTTGGATGGTACTTTACAGAGTCAGAAAATCATGCTCACAAAGATCATTGAGTGTTTCTCAACACTTTAAAAGCTTCCTGCTGTCAGCCAGGCATGGTGGTACACATTTTGATCTCAGCATTTGGAAGCAGAGATAGATGGATCCCTGTGAGTTCAAGACCAACCTGGTCTACATGAGAATTCTAGGCCAGCCATAGTGAGACCCTTGCTTCAGAACAAAACAAAACAAAACAAAACCCACCAAAATAAATAAATTTTAGAAGTTTCTTACTATCAGTGATCCTTACTCTATTCACAGTTGGTCCCAACATAACACACTAAAGCTTTACTTTGTCTAAACTGGATTGCAAATGTAATTGGAACAAGCAGTTGAAAACAACAACATATATATATATATATGCACATATTTTGTATATAAGTATATATATACATATACACATATACATACATACATACATGTATGCATATATACCTACATACATATTTGAGGCTGGTTTCAAAAATCACAAAGATATATTGGTTTTTGCTTCCAGGGTGCAGGGATTAAAAGTGTGTGTCACCATACCTCACCACAACTTACATTTCTATGCTAAAAGTAATCATGAATCAATCAAAAATCCAAGTAGAAAATATTAAATAAAAAATTTAGAAAACAGCATAAGCAATCTTCTTTTAGCCATAGATGCAAAATATATCCTAAAGCATGACACAAAACCCCACAATTTTTAAATGAAAATACTGATTATTTCCATATGATATTTAGAAATTAGATATTTCCACATGAAACTTATAAATTAAAATTTCATTTAAAAAGGCAATATATAGCACCAAGGGACAGTGTTTCAATAAACATTACTTTCTTAACTTAGATACTGTATCTGATTATTGTGATAAAATACCTTTTAGAATCAACTTATGATGAAAGGGTTCATCCCAGCTCACAGGTCAGGTTGCACAACCCATCTCAGTTGAGAATGCATGGCAGCAGGAGTGCTAATGTAGCTGATCACATGTGGCCTCATCCAGCAAGCCGAGAGCCATGAAAACTGGTGTTCAGCTCACTTTCTCCTTCTTATTCAGTCCTACCCCCCAACACACGGAGTAGTGTCCACAGAACATTTCTATTCTTCAGAAAGATAAGTGTGTCAAAGGTGAAAACAACTATTGCAGCCTTAGGACAGGAATGGGGGAGTGGGAGCGGGAGGAAACTCATGTAGACTGTTGACCGACTGCAAACCAACACTCACTGTTTTGGAAGTCGTATGGAAATAACTATTAAATCATGAAGTATATGCACCTCCTGATCCAGAGGTAAATTCCACTCTTATAAAATTAATGTTATCAGTGAACGTTAACATTTTCTAAGAATCGTGCACATGTACCATCCCCCTTTGGCTGGAATACTAATGTTAAGGGAACAGAAAAAAAAAGCTTAGAAAAGCCAAGTGTTAAGCCAGAAGGGACTGGTTAAAACAAGCTTATAGTACTGAAAGCAGAAAACACTCAGGATACAGTGTTAATTTTAGAGAATGAAACGGTGGCTCATGAAACCACTTTCTACTTAGAAATAGACACACATGTGACATTTCCCCATTGAAGAAAGAAATAAAAATTGATAGCATAGATACTTTCTAGACATTTGCCTATTTTCTAAGGGCACACATATAACCTTCTTACAATCAGAAAAATATTTACCTGGAAAAAAATTTTCTACAGAAGAGACTATCTGCTCTGTTTTCTTATATATTCTATTTTCCAGAAAAGGCATCACTGAGCATCTGTTTTAAAGATTACATTTAAAAGACAGTAATTAAGTATAACTCTGAAAGGACTGCTCAGTTGGGAATCTGTCTAGAAGGAAAAGCTACACACCCACACATTCCATTCAGATTGCTCCATTTGCATAACTTCATTCATCAACTACTGTTACCAAGGTTGTTAAATCTGAGCTACTACAGTATAAATAGAACTGAGGAGTGACTGCCATAGCTATCCACAAGGGCTCACTTCAGGCAAGAACGTCATTCAAGACCAGCTATTTCCTGTCACTGTAGAGGTGAGTGCCACACCAATCTGCAAGATCGTTTGCTCTGTTACTGATGGGAAACAACAGTAGCGCCTATTGGTTCTCAAACGATTCTGATATAAAGAGAGAAAAGACTTGTTACTGGAGAAAGTGGTTTGTTTTTCAGAATGAGATTTGAAAAGAGTTCTGGATTATACTTTTTAGTTTTGCAATCCTAATAAAGACGCTGACATTCTAGGTCCACGAGTCTGTCCTTAATACTCATTCTTTAGTTTCTTATCTTGTTCAACCATGCAAGCTAATGTTCCTCTGGAGCAGAGTTCTTCTACATGTGTTTGCTCAAGTTAGTCCATGGGAGGAAGGAAAGGGAAGGTTATGAGACCAAATAGTTACTGAAAATAGAGAAAAGCAAAGGCAGGCACTGCTCCTCAGTCAGGAGCTACTGGTATCATTACTCTGCTAACATGCATGACCTCTATGTCTCCAAGAAGATAGGCTATCGGCTGCAGCATACAGATGTATTTAAAAGGCAATTTAAATGACTAGAACAACATTGTTTCTAGGACACATGCACCCTTGGGTGAAAGAGAAATCAAAAGTCAGCGCTGTTTTTGAAGCAGCTCAGAAGCGCAGTGTTCACAGTTCGAGATGGGCCTCAATTCCTCCTGGTACAGGCAGGCTTTTATTTTAATTTTATTTCTTATTTTTTATTTTAATTGTTTCCTGCCCAACTGAAAATCTGACCTTTATGTGGTTACCTAATCCCATTATCCCACACTGAAGGGTTAAAAATTAACTACTCAGTTATAACTGCATCAGTCATAACACATTCAATAAACCGAAGGCACAGAACAAGGAGGAAATCTCCCTTGTAGGTTTTGAATGCTCACAGCTTCTTAACTTTGTGCTAAACATGAACAGCACATTCCGAGGACACCAAATCAGACGCCATTGTTAAAAGAAATGGCTGTTTACACAGGAAGTCTAAGACAGCCAGAGATCATTTTGGCTCTTGATTGTAGACCTCTTCGCAATGACAATATCTTACTCAGTGAACTAGAAGAATACACAGGATTATTTAGCGGATGCAGCTTCTTCAGGGACCTCTGCCTTAATGCTAACATCTTCAGGGATTTATTATTACTACTTCAAAAGAGCTGGCGATTGGCTTTGAGTATAAGAAGGACTGAACGTTTAAAACAAAACACCAAGTTCTAATCCATCCATTCCCCCCCCCCCCCAGCACCTCCTCAAAGTTGTTAACTGATGCAGCTGTTGACTATATTGGCGTATGTTTACCTTTGTTCTTTGCCTGCAACCCTTTTTGTAATTGCTTTCGCTTAGGAATGCATTGTTTAGGGTAACTTGAATCCATGCTACTAAGGCCATGATCAGTCCTCATCGATGGCCTAGAATAAATGGCTTCCTTTAAAGCAGAGTTGTAACTTTTATAGAGTAGTTGATTTTTAATCCGTTTGAACAAAGGAGAGAGATAGGATGGTAATGGAGGGAAAGAGTAGAGATAACAGTTTGAGTTTCTTTCTTTCTTTCTTTCTGGTACTGGATAAGAGATAAGTTTCTACTTTCATTCTTCTACATGTGGATATCCAGCTTTCCCAGTTTTTTTTTTTTTTAAAGGTTATATTTTTTCAATATGTTTTTGATGCCGCTATCAAGAATTAGATGGTTCTATTGACTTGAGTCATGATGCAATTATATTTTAATTTCCAGAACATTCAGAAAGAGAAAAAAGATAATGTGTTAAGGTTGAAACCATGTGAGGAAGATAACGAGATTTAAAACTCAAATATAAAATAAGTGGATAAAATTAGACAGAAGAGGGATAAAAAAATAAGAAATTCAAAATAATAAGTAATAGTTTTAAATGAAAGGAAAATAAAAGAGAGACCGAAGCACCTTTCCAGGTCTGTGAGGGGAAGGCAATGGGTTAGAGCTTGCTCCCACTAAGCAGGCTGGCATAGCGAGGCCAGTTGAGGGCACACAGCGTCAGCATCAGGGCTGTGTTTATTCTAGACTCTAAAAGTGTAGAGGCTTTCTTCCTTTGCATTTATGGGGCTGTTGCATTGCACAATGATTTCTACATTCCTTAGGCTGGCCAGGTTATCATTCACTCCAGAGATCCTCACTCTGCAGTCCTCGAGTGTGGCAAAGTCCACTTAGTTCACCTCCAAGTGGAGGGAGCAAACGGCGCCCCTAGTAGTTATGTCCAGATGGAAGAGCAATCAGCCTGCCTTGGTTTATAAGTAACCTGCAGCTGCATGCTTGGAGGCCTCAGTCACCCTCAATCCTAGGAGCTGAGTAGTCCTCGCCACCAGAGGGCGGGAGCACTGATCACGGTGTCTGCCTCAGCCCAGCTCCCAGGAATTATCACTTCTCATTGGATTGTTCATACCCTCCCCTTCCAGGATTGTTTCATAACCAGTTACTATGGCCGCGTTCCCAGGCATCCTGATTTGTGAGCTGTCTGTATTTTCTGATCTTCAGAGTTGCTCAGTCTCAAACAATAGCCCCCCCCCCATACCCCCCACCCCATCCCCACCTTCCCCATCCCCCGCTTTGGAGACAGCCTCTGGTGGCATACTTAAGTTACAGGAGAGTGATGGTGTGGCTTCTTTACTCTAGGCAGCTGTGAACTAGAACTCGCTCTCAGACCAAATCTCTGCCCTGGATTTAAGGCTTGTGAGAACTGTGCAGTTGAACATGGGGTTCTATTTTTATGGCCACCTCAACCCAGGATGACCATGTGATTGTCGCTCCCTCCCTCCTAACCCTTCCCATCCCCTCTTCCCATCCTCCACCAATGCTGGAAGCCAGGGCTGGAAGCTCTGGACTACTTCCTACTTCACTTTATCTTTTTGTTTCTCCATGAATTTTAACTACCCTGGCTTTTGTCGTTGTTTTGGCTTTTCTTTCTCCTCTTTATTCCCAGTAACTTTCCACTGCGTCTCCTGGGGCTATAGTTTCTCCTTTGTTACCCTGATCTTCGAACTTGTGAGTGAACAGAGAAAATTGGCAATCTTACTCCATTTATTTTTGAGAAACCATGCTTATTCTTGATCACCGTCACTACTCTTTTTAATATTCAGTTGGTACCAAATCTGACATGAGAAAACCCTCCATAGTGGCTCCTGTATGCTTTTGACACAAAGTCATTTAGTTTTTAATAGCTGAATGTTTTCTGGCATAACATGTCTTATGGTCAGTATTACTTTCCTGGTCCCGTATCTGGAGTCATGGTTCCTTTTAGTGGAGAAAGTATTTAGAAAATAAAATGTGTATACACACTGCTAGGCATTTGTTTAATACTGACTCAAATTTAATATCATAGGGCATTTTCTTTGGCTTTTGAGGTTTTATTTATTTATTCATTTATTTATATTTATATTTGTTCCCCTACAGCAAAATCTTATACAAGATCACTGTGGCTATGTGGCTACCTTTTTTTTTTTGCTATGTACTACAGCAAAACAGTACTGAGATTTCAATACAAACATGCCATTAACAATAAGACCACTTCTCTGTGCTTTTATTTTATTTTTTGATTCTATGGCTAGAGTCTAGCCTAAGTATACAGTCAGAATACAATGCTCAAATTTACTCCTCAACCCCCCATGGATATCAGTTTCATGGTGTTTCTGATGATTTCGGGTACATAGAGTTGGACTAATGTTATATTTTAACCCCACAGAAACCTGAAGAATGAGGCCTAGAATGAAGTATTCGAGCTCCAAGATTTCCCCAGCAAAGTTCAGCAGCACAGCAGGCAAAGCCTTGGTCCCGCCCTGCAAAATAAGAAGTAAGAGCCTAATCATTCTCGATTTAATCACTATTAAATCTATTATCAGATATTTATTATTTCAACACCAAAACTCCCAAGAATACAAGAGCTGAAAAGAAAAAGAGAGGGCTTGTGGGATAGACAATAGAAGCCTGTTTTTTAAAAGCAGACTTTACAACATCCCTGTTGTGATTTGGTAGAACACAGGACTGTGATTGCTTAGACCGTTAGGGACCATGAGTGAGTGTGAACTTAGTGAGCAGTTGCCTTTCCTGTCAACCCCTTCACACTCCGCACAGCTCCTGCCATCAGTCCTCAAAACCTCACCCCCGATTAACTGACAAACCTCTAAACTGATCCACTCTCACCACTTTCGCCTTTAGAGTGTCAATTTAACAATTGTCTGTAAGGGGGAAGAAATCTCAAGTGAAAATACCCAGGCCACAAATAAAGAAGACCGAACCAGATATAATTATTTAATTACAAATGCAAAGGTTGGAATACTTGAAAGGAGAATAGGGTTTAATAAGAGGCCCACGCCTGCGCCGTACACCTCTGAGGAGATGGGACTCTGGGATCTTAGACTCTCAGAATCAGCAACATGGAGCGGAATCATGACTATTCACGTCATAATTTTTATATTGGAATCGTAACACCAAGGAGGGTAACAGAGCTCTGGCGGACGGGAAGGAAGTTAGAGTGGTGGATGGCATGAAAAGAAAGCAATGTTCCCTTCTGCCCTCCCCAAGGTGCTGGGCCACCCCCACACTTCTTTGACAGTCAGGATTTAAAAAAAAAAAAAATTTTTTTTTTGACAGTGGTTTCTGAATGGCCAGAAAAATCGCAGTTAAATTGATCCTTTCATTTGTAGTTATGCCAAAACACTGTGCAGAAATAGCGACTCAGTGCAAGTCGTTGCCAAGTTTCCTCCTATTAAAGAATGCACTGTCTTCGTATCAACAACAAACAACAACAATAACAACAACAACAAAACAATCAACCAACCAAAAACCAAAACCAACCAACCAACCAACAAACAAACAAAACCTGAGCCCTTTATGGACACTGCCTTGTGGAGTAGGCGTGCCAGAAGGTCTGACATTTGTGCCAGAGTTCACTTCCAATACTGAGATCTTACAATTCACATGTTCTAGTCTTCATTTCTATCTGACCCTGGAAGACTAGTTATGATGCCCAAGACACGGAATTTCCTACATGAGACTTAAATTTGTCTTGGGCTAAGTAAAATGAGAATCACTAAATAACTGGTTAACTTTTTCAGTTCAGTTGACTGAATTTGCATTTGGCTAGTCCCTCAGATTGCAGTGCACACTTCTTCCCCCACCAAATAAGGCTCTATGTAGCTTGTACTGATCTGGAAATTCACAACCCTCCTGCTTTAGCTGGGACTAGAGGCACGAGCACATCTGGCCAGTTGTCCTGTTCTTTGGTAGAGGTAGAGTCTAATGAGTAGCTTTGATATTAAACATACCGCAGTATTTAACTTTACATCTCTATGGCCAAATACCCAGCAGAAGCAACGTAAAGGCTGACAAGTCATTTTGTTTCACACTATCAACACACTTCTTAGCACAACTCATGAGCCATTTAACTTTGGGCAGTGTCATGACTCCTAAAAGTCTCACACTATCATTGTAAAATTAAGATAATATTTTGCAAGATTATCATGAATGAGTAACTTAAAAGACACATAAAAGAAATTAGCAGGGTGTTTGGCCTAGTGTTAATATGTGATTAATGGCAATTATTTTAGTATCAATAACCTCTCTGGTTTACATCCATCCTCCAAAAATTATGAAAAGTTCATCCTAGATGAGCAGAGATCTCCTATGAATGTTAACATGCCTCTCAGTTAAGCAAAGCCTAATCCATAATGAATGTAGAGCTATGGTCCCTCAAATGGAATTATGAAAAAAAACTCCAAAATTTCTAAAGACCCAAAATGTTTTGATAACCCATCTGGCAGCAAAAGGCAACTCCAATTTATTGTCTATTAAATCCCAAGGTCTGCAATGGTTAATTCTAAATGTCAACTTGATTGAATAAAGAACCACTTAAGGCATTAGTGAGGCATGTCTTTAGGTATGTGTCTATGACAGCATTCTCTGGAAAGGATTAGCTTAGACCCACCCTGAAAATGGGCAACTGCAATATCCCTTGGGCTGGAACCAGAACTAATTAAGAAGGATACAGAGAAAAACACACCTTCCCTCTATAAAGGATCTGAGACACAAGCAAAAATAATCTCTTTCTCCTTTAAGTTGCTTCTTGCCAAAGACTTGGTCAAAGTAAGGAGAAAAAACTTTACCTCATTTTGCATATCCTATCTGTGGTTTGCTACAAAAATTAATAAAGTTAATTTTTAATTAAGTAGTGCTATTCCAGTCTCTGTTGGAGACGCTGTATGTATGTATGTATGTATGTATGTAGGATATGACCTACATAAATCTACCTTTTTTTCCCCTATTGTTAGGATCCCCACAGAAAACCAAAGAAATCTGCCATGTCTATTGCATGAGGCTCCGTTCTGGCCTCACCATAGGAAAGGAGACTGGTTGTTTTAGGAAAGAACCCACCAAAAGATGTTCACTAAAATCAGGTAAGTACATTCCTGGACAGACTGATGAGCATCTATTTGCTTTTACTTTCCACATGTGTGTGTATATGTGTATATATATATATATATATATATATATATATATATATATACACGTATGCGCACACACACACACATTCACACATACACACACACACACACACACATACACACACACACAACTTTTTTCTTACCCAAATTCTCCTTGAGGAAAAGAATACAGATGATAATGTGTTGGCCATTTTAGACAGGATTTTTCTATTCTAGAATTTCTAAATAAATATTCTAAAACTCTATTCTAGAATCCATTTTAGAAATGGCCATCCTCATGGGTAAAAACATAAGACACAGATTATGTATAAATATGTAATCATGTGGAATAATACTTTGTAATATAGAGGAAGCAAACTAAATGGTTCTCAGTGGCTGCTTTTGAGGGCAGTTACTGTGGTGAGTGTTTTTTGTTTGTTTCTCTCTTTGGTGTGCTCTGCCAGAGCATGAATGGTCTTTGCTTTTTTAAAGTCATTAAGGAGGAACTGATCCCATCAGACCATTGGTTTACCTCAGCCCTGGGATCACTTACCACTGTCACCATACTGGCATAAAAAAGGATGGCATCTTTGCAGAATGAAGATTGATGGCTCATCCCAAGACCCCCTTGCTGTCTTGCAGGTAGCAAGCATGAAGAGAGCTGCTCGGTCTATTCACAGGATTCTAGGAAGAGATCCCTGCTTGGCAGTATCCAAGCATTTGCTGCGTCAGTTGACACACTGAATAGCCAAGGTGTGACTGGTCAGAGGGAACATGTGGGGCAAGGTGGGAGATAAGACACAGGGCCTTGGCAAGTGCTACTCACAAAGCAGACACAAGAGTATGTCTTCACATGTATCAGAAACATTTGTTTCCTGCTGGTGTGCAGTTCAGTTGTATCCAAACTGGGTGTGGTGGAGCTGTGCCTATTCAGTCTATGGTTAGCATTACATTGGTATTTTGAATACTTGTGGGTTGGAATCATGTCTGCACCATCCTGATAAATGTATTATCAGTTGAGAGAGAGAGAGAGAAAATGCACCAGTCCTCAAATTTCAAAATGTTCACTGTGAAAGAAAATAAAAGAACTATTTTTTAAAATACAATTTTTAACATGATGTGGCTTGAAGAATAGTTTTAAGTTTTTACCATTTTTGCTGAGTTCTAAGTAAAATGGTGGTTATCAAGAAGTGAAGAGAAACCAAGCAGTGGAGTTCAGTAGTAGAACATTTGCCTCATGTGCCAGGCTCTTCACATGTGGGAAAAATTCAAAGTGAGGGCTGGGCATTGTGGCATGTGATGTCAATGCCAGTACTGGGGAGGTGGGTGAATTCCTTGGGTTCAGGTCTGCCTGGTCTACACAGTGAGTCCCAGAACAGTCAGAGTTGTATAGTGAGAAACTATCTCAAAGACAAACAGACAAAAGGCCAAATTAAATAATTAATTAACAAGTTAACAACCCCAGCATTAAGGAAGCTTAATTAAGAATCACATATTGCCATTTTAATATATATTTTTATATGAGATATTATATAAAACAACTTAGAATGTATTTTATGTATAGTATATATTTAATATGTTTACTTGGTATATGTTTAATAGAAATATATTAACCTGCTGGTCAATATTCAAGTTTCTCACAAACTGGATTTAAATTACTTGGGTTTACATGTTCACATGCAAATTCTTTCTATTTTGTATATTATTTCTTGGCAAAGTTCAGTAACATGCAGAAGATACAGTAAATTTTAATGTAGGATCCTCAGATGGGTCCAAGTCTGCTTCAGTTTACCCACATATGCTTTAAAAATGTTATCATGTGCTCTGTATGTATCTCAATTGTCCAGGCAAAAGCAGAACTAGCTTACATCTGCATCCCCCTAGACCAGTGGCTCTCAACCTTCCTAAATGCTGTAACTCTTTAACATAGTTCCTCATGCTGTGGTGACCCCAACCATAAATTTACCATTATTTTGCTATTGTTATGAATTCTAATGCAAATATCTGATATGTAGGATATCTGATATGCAATCCCTGTGAAAAGATTATGCAACCCACAAAGGGTCTGGACCCACAGGTTGAGAACCACTGCCCTAGAGTGTTGGACATCTTTAAGTGGTCATGCTTTATAAAGGGGCATATGTTCACCTATGTCTTCCAAAACATGACCATTCTTTTCTGCTGTCCCCTAGACTGTAGGAAGGTAAGGAAGAGAGCTATCCTTCTTGTCCCCACCCCCACTGTACAGGAAGGTAACACCTTTATTCCCACCACAGTATCAGCTATGGTACTAACCTTTGCCTATGTTACAATGACAAAGTATAGCTCACACTAAAAACGAAAACTGTTCAAAGGAAATAATTCATATAAAAAACCGAGAGAGTGGTTCATAGAATCATTTGTGTTTTATTCTTAATGACAGGAACTTCACTTTTAACAGAATCTTGTGCCTCCCTGAGCACATATGATGACCAATCTGTTAGTTTTGTTTTTGAGAATGGATGTTATGTGATCAATGTTGAAGATTCTGGAAAAGACCAAGAAAAAGGTAGAGTATTTCCTCACATCTATACTTAGTAATAATGACTGGCAACATTTTTTTTTTTTTAAATCTACCAAGTTATCAACAATGGATTAACTGAGATATTCAATAGCAATGAGTTTCATCATCTAAGGTAATTCTAGCCTTTCATATGTCAAAACTCAGTGTAGTCACGTTCTTCAGGGAATAATACAGACATTGAGAAATACCTAATGAAAAATACAGAAAGAGGGACCACATGTATTTATTAATGCTGAATAATAAGATCTTGCCTACCTTTTTAGTGTTACCAAAGCATAGTCTTTTGTGAAAGACTATCCCTCTGTCATAAACAATATCACCTGTATATCGGAGAATTCATCAGAGTACAATATATTTTGAGAGCTTTCTAAGAACCATCAAAGTTCTGCTTTTTTGGTTTATGACAAACGGAGTGGGTGTTGGTGTTCCTGCCCTGAGGATGGGATGGAACTGAGACCTTTTGATACATTTGTCTCTCACCCAGTGATACCCAATGTTGTCTTTCAGACAAGGTGCTACTACGTTACTATGAGTCTTCCTTTTCTGCAAGTCAATCAGGTAATGTGGTGGCAGGGAGAGGGAGCGGTGTTTGGATTCTCATTCAGAACAAAGATGAATCTGAAGTAGCCCGTGATTATCATAAAAAAGAGGTTCAAAAGGTTATTGTCAACCCCACGCTCATTGTAAAATCTTAGCTTCTTAGAACCTTATCCCACCTCATCTGCTTCTGGATTAGTAGGATAAAACCTTAGCTGCACTTGCACTTACAGCCCACCTCAGCCATAGCTCCAAAGATTCTGCCCAAAGGTTGTCCGGAAGCAGTTCCTTCTACATGTCATTCCATTCATGTGGAATGGCTCACCACTATGCCCAATCAGCAAGAGAGAGGAAGGCAGGTGAATGCATATTTAACCCTGCAGGGCACAACTAGAAGTTGTATATCATATGTCTGCTTATCTTCAGTTGGTCAGAACTTAGTCTGAAAGCAACACTGAGCTGTGAGAAGGCAGGAAGGTCTATTATCATCTGTTAGAGGACAGAGCTCAGCAGCTCCACATGAACAAAGGGAAGCTGGTGACCAAAGCAGTATCCACTGGCATCAGTTGAATTACAAAAGATCAGAACAACAACAGAAAGGAAAAACATAAATCTCTCTGCAGAAAGATTTAGAAAGACTCTTGGGCTGGGCTTGGTGGTGTACACCTTTAATCTCAGCACTCAGAAGGCTGAGGCAAGTAGATATCTGAGTTCAAAGCCAGGTTGATCTACAGAGTAGTTTCAGGACAGATAGAGCTACACAGAGAAACCGTATCTCGGGAAAAGAAAGAAAGAAAAGAAAAGAAGGAAGAAAGAAAGAAAGGAAAGAAGGAAGGAAGGAAGGATGGATGGACTATCTACTTGATATTTGGGTACAAATACTTTTAAATGGATTAATTAACTATTTTTGTTTGCAACTTGGATTCTTTGGGTTAATTTAAATTAAGATGAGTTACAAGGCTTAGATTTTTTTAATTTATAATTTTTTCTTTTTACTTATATTTATAATTGATAGGTAAAATTGTATTAATCATGTACCACAGATTTTATTTTATTTTATTTTTGGAGCAACAGATTTTTTAAAAAAGATTTTATGGGTATGAATGTTTTGGGTTTGAATACATACTTGCATGGATGTAAGTGCCTGAGATGCACATAGTGCTGGAGAAAGCTAGAAGACAGCACTGCATGCCCTGTAACTTGAGCCACAGGCAGCTGTGAGCCACTCTGTGGGCTCTGGGAACTGAATGCAGGTCCTCTTACAAGGGCATCAAGTGCTCATAATGAAGGAAGCATCACTCTAGTCCCATAACTGGAGTTTTGAAGTATCTATTGTCTCTGTCTACTAGAGAGGTCAAATGTGGCCAAGTGGCAGCTGCATCACCTCACCTTATAATTCTCATTTTAAGGTGATGGTGTAGATGGGAAGAAGCTGATGGTGAACATGAGTCCTATCAAGGACACAGACTTCTGGCTGCATGCCAATGACAAGGACTACTCTGTGGAGGTAACAGAAACATGACTACTTAACAGCCACATTCGGTTCATGTGCATTTAGATGTTAAGGCAATCTGGAAGGACATACTGTTATAAATAAAATACAGTCAGTCACTTCTAACGACTTGCTAGGGAGTAGGGAGGAGAGAGAAGTGTGAGGTGTGTGGTCTTGTTGCTACAAGTCTGGTTTCCAGCAACAACACAGCATCACTGAAGAGCTTGTCAGAAAGCAGGACTTCTGGCTTCCCCACATCCAAATCAGATATAATGTCCAAACAGCCCTCCAGGAGCTTCATCGCCTCACCACAGTTTGAGAGGCACTTCACAGAGTGAGCTCACATCCTTTCCATCTGGCTGTGTTCTTCCAGAATATTTTTTAAAGAATTATTTATTTTATGCATATGAATATACTGTCTTCAGACACACCAGGAGAGGGCATTGGATTCCATTACAGATGGTTGTGAGCCACCATGTGGTTGCTGGGAATTGAACTCAGGACCTCTGTAAGAGCAGTCCATGCTCTTAGACTCTGAGCCATCTTTCCAGCCCCAGAATTTTTTATGTATATAAAATAATTTCTGGTTCCAAGTCTGTCGAGGGGAGGGCAGCAAATGTGCCCATACATCAGCGGTTTGGGGTAGCATTACATTCTATATCTGATCCATTCTTGTTCCGCAAACAGCAGGTATATGTCAGCCATGACAAAAAAAAAAAATTCTGATCATGTAAAGAACAAACAGGCCAGAGCAAGAAGGAAGGAAGGAAGGACACGGGAGAACACAATAAAGAAGATGATTTCTATAAATATACAAAATTTCAAAGCTATCCAGCCATGCAAGACATCAATACAAACAGTGGACAGTGACCAGCATTCTTCTCAGGAGACTACTCTCAAGTGTATATGATGCAAAATCTGGCATAAATAAAGCCTCAAAAATAAATGTGGGCTGCCATGACATATCAAGTTCTTGCTTAATACCTCACAAGCCTGTGTCTTTAATCCTCACAGCAAGTTTATATGGAATAATTGCCTTGTTCAGTTACTGTGCAACAAACTATTGCAAAACTCATTGGATTAAAATAATAATCACATGTAGGTCTTCAGCAACTGAGAGCTGGTTCCGACGACCTGAGTTGGCTCCCCAGTATTCATTGTCAGGTGACTCACAACACCTCTAACTCCTGCTCCAAGACAGTCAGATGCCTCTGGCCTCTACAGGAATCTACATTTATGTGCACATACCCACACACAGCCACGGCCTCATACATATAACTTAAAATAAATTCTTAAAAATAACACAAATAAAAATAATAATCTGTCTGTATTTAAATTAGCTTTAATTCAATTGAATAACTTAATTTAATAATCAACTTAATTAAAATATGTCTGTATTTAAACTGAAAATGAACTAATCTATAGGGAATGCTGAAGCAATCCACAAAGAATTCTGGCTAAACTGAAAAGTCAAGTTTTACCAGATACATTACTAGACATGTTCTCTATAATAGAGGCAGTACATGGAAAAGGAGGCGGACAAATCCAGAAGTTTTGCAATAATTTGTTGCACAGTAGCTGACCAAGGTAATTATTCCATATAAACTTGCTATGAGAATTAAAGAGACAGGGCTTGTGAAGTATTTAGCAAGTGGATCTGGTCAGTCTATGCCAAGCTGCTTAACCAAATCTGCCACACAGCCTCTGTGTTCCCTCCCCTGCTCATTTCTCCCTCCTTGACTCAGTACAAGCTTGCTAGAAAGATGAAGCTTTAAATGATCAGTTCCCCCATGGATCCTGACCCAGGAAGGCAGTCTTAGCTCTGGATTCCCCACTCACACCTTGGCTTCTTCTCTTCTTTCCTCAGCTCCAAAAGAGTGCCGTCTCGCCGCCAGACGAGGCCTTCTTCGTTCTTCACAAAAAGTCCTCTGACTTTGTTTCATTTGAATGCAAGAACCTTCCTGGCACATTCATAGGAGTAAAAGACAACCAGCTGGCTCTAGTAGAAAAGAAGGAAGAGAACGGTAACAATATCATGTTTAAGCTCTCTAAAATGTAACATAATAGAAAGCCTGTGGGTTCTGAATGACTGACTTAATGTTGCCAACTGAGGGAAGGCTAACAGAGAGAAAGCAAGCCGTTCTCGGTTTAAGATGATGTGGACTGTTATTATATAGAAAAATTCGTTTATTTCCTTTTGTACAGCTACACGCTCAATAAACACTCATGTGACTTAGGGCATCGGGAAAGAAACTGAAAGAGATTCAGTCTTGCTCTTTCCTTTTTTCCTGCTTTGAGTCCTGTATGAAATCACACTCACAGATCTCTTCAGAACAGCACGCACCACAGCTCATGTTTTGCTTTAGAGAGGGTCCATTTCAAAAACCTTCATAAAACAAAACAAAACAACAACAGCCAACCAACCAAACACCTACAAAATTTTCCCTGGTTCTAAATAAAAGATTGTAATACTAGAGCAGTTAGTGGGAGGACCAGCTAGTGGGAGAACCAGCTAGTGGGAGGACCAACTGCTGCAGAAACTGTTTCTCAGAATAAAATGCCAAATGCATCGGTAGATGCCCCAGGCAACCCTCAGATCAGCCCTTTCTGTCAAGAACCCTAGCACTCCAGATGCCTACATGACTAGACAGACAGGATAAATGTGTGAAAGACAAGACAACTGGGAAACAAAGAAACAGAAAACCTGTGTTTGTGAGGTGGAGTGATGTGACCTGTGCTTGCTTCCTTCTTAAAATTCCGATTTTTTTTAAAACACAGCAATTTAACTTTAAAAGCAAGCCAGCTTACATTAGGAAACGAAACACATTTCAGTTCATGCCTGTGACTGAAATCGTTGACTGTATTCAACAAACTTAAAGTCTTCTGTAAGAACTGACCAGGACATACACTAGAGTATCGAGGTAGAATGGGGTCTCATGGTGCAGTTGGAAGTCCTCTTACTAGAAAGACACTAAATTAACCTCAAATTTTCAATAGCTGGTTTTCGCCTATGTTTATGGCACGCTGTGTCCTCACTGATTGCCAGAGAGCTGTGATTTTGGATGCATGTATCTACTTAGATGAGATGCCTCTACTGCTTGCTTTCCTTATGCACATGTTCTGTTCGGCTCGTCAGCAGCAATGCTCACGGTGGAATATATTAGCTTAACTTCTGCCCCTTCTTTGGTTCTTTGCACCAGCATATCTGTAACGGATCTCCTACTCCCTGAACTTGGTTTCTGTTTTCTCTGACGTCTATACGCCAATACACTTACCCTGCTGTATTTAGTCTGCACTGCAGAAATTTACATATATCTACTGGTTACAAGGTTGTTCCGTAAACTTTTTGTGTTTCACAGTTATTAAAGTAGTAAAATTTGTATTCAAGCATGTAGTAATATTTTAAGCTACTAAGGGAATAGTTTTACTTATTTAGACCACAGCAATTTCTACTATATTTCTATAGGCTTAATACTTACATGTTTTAAAACTTAAAACAATAAAGACAATAACAGAACACTGATGGAGTACGATAGGACCATTTCTGAGAGGGTTACCTCTTAACTTCCAATCAAGGAAATGTACAATTAAAGAGGCCGGGGACTGCTACATAGGGTTACACAATTATAGCAAATATAATTGTTTAATTAATTTGTCACAGTTTTATTGTAGAGGAAAGTAAAAATGGAATCTACTTCCCCCCCCCCCGGAAACCACCCCCCCAGAAACCACAATGTTGACTCTGTGAATCTGTACAATATGCTTAAAATAGTAATTAAGTGGCCAAATATGTTCTTGATGTTGTTCATGACTTTGAATAAACTATTTTTCAAAACCACGTGTGACCACAAAACGCTCCAGAGTTCTGAGTTCTTAAATCAGAATGAGTATACGCCGTCCATCACTGTTAACAAGTGAGGCTAGCCGCGGCTGTTTGACAACTGAGGGTATTAACTAGACTTTCTGGAACGTGGGAGGGATTGTGTCTGTGTCACCTTCACTGTCCCATCTCCTGCTTTCCCTCACGTAGGAGACTTTCACACCCAACCAAACATGCACCCCCATGTTCTTGCACCAAAAATTAACCTGAAATTCTGATTCCTTATTTATTTAGGTATCTTTTACCTTATTTTCTGCTTTGTTCTCTTTTAAAACACATTTTCAGAGCTGAGACAACATTTTGGGCAAGATGAGGGCCAGAGTTCAGATCCCAAGCTCCCATATAAAAGCCAAGAGTGGTTGTAAACCCCAGAGCTGGGGAGGCTGATCCTGGGATGCTGCTGGCCTGCCAGCCTAGTCAAGCTGGTAAGCTCTGGGTTCTGAGACTCTGTCTCAAACAGAGAAAGAATCCTGATGTTGATCTCTGGTCTCCACACACGTGCACATGTGCATACCTCACACACACACATATTTTTCCCATTATTACAATCAGTGTTATTTGATTAAAATATTCAAGTGTTTTACTGGCATTTTGTCTTACTTACATGTGCTTTCATGAGTCATAGCAAATATTACTTGAAATAATCCGTCTGTTCAATTATATCAGAAATGATAATTTCATCTGATATCTAAAAATTTTAGTCATGTAATTCTGTTTATGTTCTTTAGGTCATGATGTATTTGGAGGATTTTTGAAAATTTTTATACAATGATTTTTGATGGTATTCCTTTCCTTCCCCCAATTCCCTTCAGATTATCCCCATTTCTGTACACATTCGCTTTCTGGTTTTTGGGGAGAGGGGTGTCTCTCTTTCTCTAAAGGAAAATAAACATGAAAATCAAAACAGACACACTTAAAAATCAAAGATAGATAAGACAAAAATCATCAAAACAAAACACACACACACAAAACATGGTGTCCATTTTGTGCTGCTCAACTACCCCTGGGTTGAAGCTGTGAAGTTCTTGTGCATGTTATCTCAGTCTCGGTGGGCTCATTTGTATATCAGCACTGCTGTGTCTGGAAGACAGTTTCCTTGGAGTCACCCACTGCCGCTGCCTCTTATGATCTTTCTGCCTCCTCTTCTGCATGGATCCCTGAGTCTCAATGGAAGAGGTTTTATGAAGACATCCCATTTAGGGTGGAGTGCTCCAAACTCTCACCCTCTCTGCACCTTGTCCAGTTGTGTATCTCTTTGTTAATTCCCATCTACTATAAGAAGAAGCTTCCCTAATGAGGGTTAAGTGACACTGTGCTCTATCTGTACAGCCACATGTCATTAAGGATCATTTTCTTGCTCTGTTCATTTAACAGAAAAATAGTAGATTTCCCCCTAGGCCTGTGATCTCTCTAGTCTTAGGTTCTTGGCCATTTCAGCAGTGTCAGGTATGGGCTCCCTCTCATGAATCCAATTTTTTAAAAAAATGGTTGGTTATTCCATAACAACGCACACACATTCCTTGAGCAATGCACACACATTCCACCCGCACATGCACAAATATGCATACACATATACACAGAAAAAAAATCATAAAAGACTCACTGTTGCCAAGCAGTGGTGATGCACTCCCTTTAATCCCAGCACTTGTGAGGCAAAGGTAAGCAGCTCTCCCAATTCAAGGCCAGCCTGCTCTACAGGGTAAGTTCCAAGATAAGACTACACAGAGAAACCCTATCTCGGAAGGAAAAAAAAAATAAAGCAAAGCTCATTGTTTTCTATGTTTACTAAAAATAATGGATAAAAATAATCTGTGTTAAAACAAAAATATGCTGCTTTTTTATTTCTAAGAGATTTAGCTTTGATCTTAGATCATTGTTGCTGAACTATGCTGTTTTTCCAACTGTTTGCTATGTAAATGTGAAGATGATAAACCAAGGCCAGCACTCCCCCTCTACTTTCCCCATTCATAACACTATCTAGCAGGCACTCCCTTCTCCTACATGTGGTACTTGGAGGAAACTAACTTGGCAAGCTTTAAATATTTGTCAAGACACACTGGGCCCAACCCTTAATAAAAAGTTAAGCACTCAGCTTGCCTGGAACTCCGCAGAATTGATACCTTGTCACCCAAGTCACTGCCTTGACTTCTGGAGAAATAAGGCAGGAAATTCTTGCCAAGGCACAACCAGTGGAGGCCAACTTTAAGAATCATATTTGTCACTGATTCTTATAATAATAATAATAATAATAATAATAATAATAATAATAATAATAATAGTAACATGTCTTTAAGAATTACCAGAAGAGCCAAGAACCCTGGCCACCTCACCTCCTCTCTCCTTTCTAGCCTTGGCTGTGTCCCTCTCCTATCTGTCACCAGGGCGTCAGCTCCGCCTTTCACACTAGGTGGTATTTCTCTATGGCACTGAGGAAATCACGTTTACCATTTTCTCCGTAGTACTCAGCAGACAGTCCAAACCTACCTGTAATAAGTAGTACTACATGTACAAGTAAACCTATCCTCGCTGTACTCAGCAGCAGTTCTTGGAAAACAATATTTTCTGTACTTAAGACACTACTTTAAGCATCTATTGCAAAATCACAGTCAAGTTTCCATTTAAAATGCTTCCCTGAAGGTCAGCCTGATCTGAGGGAACAGAGTCAGTTTTCTAATCCCCTGAGGTATTAAACTGTGCTCTCTTTCTATCATTATCGTCATTGTCATCATCATCATTTTTATTATTATCTTTTCCAAGAACACAAGGACAGCATTAACAGCTTGGTTACATTCTTAGGTGAAAATGGTCCAGCTCTGGAATAAAGTGTCTCAGAGCCCTGGTTGACATTTGGGTCATTATTGCTGTTTTCTGCTTATTTCTTTTTCATGTGGAGGTCAGAGGTCACAATGAGCTGTCTTTCTCAATTAACCATGCTCATTTTTCTGAGACAGGGTCACTTACTGAACCTGGAGCTCATTGATTGGGTAGGCCGGCTGGCCATTGAGCTCCAGGGTCCACTTGTCTCTCCACCCTGAACCTCAGGTTTACAGACTCATACTATCATCTCTGGCTTTTTATGCAGCTGTTGAGGATCCAAACCCAGGTCTTCATGCTTGTGACAGAGTGACTGACAGGTGACTCCTCAGCTCCTGTTTTCTCTATCTTTAGGGAACCTCTAAACTCATGCACCCTGACTAGGACCCACTGCCCTGCAACTAGACCTGGAAGATTCCTTTGAGTCTTAAAGCGAGCTTCTCCTTGAAGAAGAATCCATTTGAGACAACTTTTAAGGCACATCCCACTCAGGCTGATGACAGAAACATCTACATATGACAGCTAAGGGGTGACACCGATGGCTCCTTGCTCACTCTACCTCTGACCTCCAACCCATCTCACCTCTGTAAGAGAATCTGTGTGTTTTCATATTCTTTTTTCAGATTTTTTTTTTTTATGTAGATGGGTGTTCTGCTAGTATGTATATCTGACCAAGCCAGCTCAGTCAGTCAACAGGGTCTCAAGCAAGGGAGTGAGGACTGAAAAAGCAAAACAGACAAAATTGGAACAGGACTCCAGCCAGTGCTGAGCCTGAAGCGACTTTATTTCTCTCCAGCCTGCTTTTATATCATTCCAGGTACATCTAAAAAACAACCTGCTTTTATATCATTCTAGGTACATCCAAAAGCATGGTCAGTTCTTAGATCAAAGACAAAGTAATCAAGCGAAGTAGTAAACCAGATCACACAAGATAGTAATCAAGCAGAGTAGTAAGCCAAAGGATCACACAAGGTAATAATTAAGTAAAAGTAGCAAGCAAAGAGATCACATAAAGTAGTAATCCAGCAAAGTAGTAAACAAAGCCCCATGGTCACTGTTTCTGATATTTTTGTCTGGGCCTACTTCCTTGTCTGAGCCCAGTGACAAAAGACAAACTCCTAAAGGCTGCACCAAAAGCGGTCAACATGTATCACTACTGTTTGTACGCTTAGAGCCGGTAAAGACCAGAAAATGGTGTCGGATTTCCTGAAACTGGAGTTACAGATCATGGTGAGCCACTATGTGGGTGCTGGCAACAAATCCAGGGCCTCTGCAAGAGCAGTTAGTGTTCTTGGTTGCTAGGCCATCTCTCCAGTCCTTCTGTGCACTTTCTTAATCAATGTCCTGATTTCCTCTGAGGTCTCAAGTCCCTATAGGCTATAAATTCAGGCCTTGAATATAAGAATTTGTCCGTGTTTTCCATAGAGAAAAGACAATGTTCCATAACAAATTCAAGTGACTCCCAGTTTTCACCATCTGACACTTTAATATCCAAGCGTCCGTTCTTCATGGTTTCCTATCAGTACTGAGAATCTTCATCTTATAGAAAGACTGCATAATAGCTCTAGCAAAGTAGGTCTAAATGAGACCAAGGTTCTAGGTCCAGGTTCTCTGTAAACCACAGAATTTCTCTTTGATCCATGAGCACAAACAGCACCTCAAACTATTTCTACCCACAACACTTTTGTTATGGCTTCTGATACCATCTTCTCTCACCAGCCCCTTCCTTAATTCTTCAGATACCAACTGTGCATTCTGAAGTTCAGTTCTGACACAAAAGCTCAGTTTTACAAAACCACCCTACCTCAGATTCTAGATACCGCCCCCAGTTGGCACTGGAGCTCTGCCTCAACCCTCTCCACCTCAAGTACTGAAGACAGAATCTGGGTCTTCTGTATGCCAAGCCAGTGGTCTACCAAAAGCTGTGCTATCTTAAGCTCTATTCTCAGCCCTTCTGACTAATTCAGGAGTTCCTGAAACACCCTGTGATAATTTGCTATAGTGATCTACGAACTCAAGAAAACCCTTTCTGCCTGCTATTGTCATTTTACTATAAAGGACACAACCCAGAGGCAGGAAGAAGGAAGAGATACTGAGGCAAGGCACGGACAGGGCTATGGGTGTTAGCATTCCTTTTAGGCTCTGACCCATAGTTACCTGGATAACCAGATATGCTGACTCACTATAAAAGGAGCTGCTCACCCCTCCTCTCTTATTCTCTTATTTTCTTTCGCTCTTACCCTCTCTGTCCATTCTCTCCCCATTCCCCTCCCTCCTCTTTCTCCACTTTTCTAGCTGACCTCTTCTCTCTCTCTCTCTCTCTCTCTCTCTCTCTCCTCCATCCTCATGAGGAGGGGATGCCTCAGCTTGGGCCCACAGGGGCACCCCATTCCCTTCCCCCACACCATACCACACCCCTCTACCAAACACATTCTGGTTCTTTCTTTAGTTTTTATAAAACACAACATTAGGGTTAAGACCCACTCTCTGGGAATGCTGCTCGTCATGTGTTTACCAAACAAAAAGCTCTTTGAAATTCCTCTTTCAGAGGTTTTCAGGCGGATGCCATTACAAAGATATGACCAAGTCAACATTTGTTGCCAGTGATTGATCCCACTTCAACCCTATGGTCTCTCCTGGAGATTAGGCACATGGTGTGGGGTAGGAGTCTGACTTTTTGGCTAATCTAATGCTCTCTGTGAGCCCTTTGAGACGCCAACTATTTTGTTAGCATACAAAAGATACCCTTATCAAGAGCTTAAGGAGTTACGCAAAATAACCATAGTAGAAGCCCAGATATTTATATTTTATTACGCTCTATAGCACCTTACCTCCAGTTTCACAGTAACTATTGACCTCAGGCTATAGATACATTTTAAGTACTCATCATTATTATTTACAAATATACATTCAGGCCTACTAGTGATAGGTCAGTGGCATCCATTTTTGCCTAAGAGGTGAACAACAGTTTGTCATGTGGGTCCCACTCAGGAGCAAATCATTAACTACTCTCAACCTTGCTCCCTTGCCTGATCTGTAAAGTAGGAGAGAGCTCATTTTAACCTACATAGACCTTCTGTAAATCCTGGATACGACCGTGTATGTATAGGTGCTTGGCTAATTGGGTGAAGCACTTTATAAAAATAATGTACAAGCTGAGTGTAGTGTTGCACACACTAAATCTCAGCACCCAGGATAAAGAGACAGGCCAATCTCTGTAAGTTCGAGACTAATCTAGTCTAGATAGCAAGTCTGGGTAGCCAGAGCCATACAGTGAGGGGTGTGTGTGTGTGTGTGTGTGTGTGTGCAAGCATGTGTGTGGAATAGATAGATAGATAGACAGATAGGTAGGTAGATAGATAGACAGATAGAGATAGATAGATAGATAGATAGATAGATAGATAGATAGAAAGAACACATGAAGGACAGAAGTTCACCTTGGTTTGCAGTAGTTGTTAAAGTTTGGTCAGGATTGCATTAGGAAGAATCTCTTTCATTACACTCATTGACAATCGCTAATCTCACTTGCTTTTTCCTCCCCTTCGTATCAAGTCTGTTTTTAAAGTAAGACTTGATGAAAGATTTAAAGCTCCCCTTGGCTGTAAATGCCCTTCTGAAAAACCAGTGGGCTTTGGATGATGAGAAGCAGATTCTTGAATTATTAAAATATTTAAAAGCATGATTTCATTTCAGAATACATGAACAAAGATAGGAGATTCAGTTGGCCTTTATCCACAGTTCTGGGGAATTATGTTCCAAATTCTTAGAAATTCCTAAGTGCTACACCAGGTTGACAAGCGATGGACAAGAGGTTCTGATGGGCAGTAGGCTCGATCATGCTGCTCCTAGATCTAGCCACTGCCCTGCACAGCTCAGACCCCAAGCCAGGAAAACCCACCATCAGCCTCCTGTTCAGAAAGGACTTTCCTCTCAACTGAAAATTTAGCATCAGAAAGGTATTGTACTGTCTGGTTTTGTGTACCAACTTGACACAAGCTGGAGTTATCACAGAGAAAGGAGCTTCAGTTGAGAAGATGCCTCCATGAGATCCAGCGGTAAGGCATTTTCTCAATTAGTGCTCAAGGAGGGAGGGCCCCTTGTGGGTGGTACCATCCCTGGGCTGGTAGTCTTGGGCTCTATAAGAAAGCCCGCTGAGCAAGCCAGGGGAAGCAAGCCAGTAAGCAGCACCCCTCCATGGCCTCTGCACCAGCTCCTGCTTCCTGACCTGCTTGAGTTCCAGCCCTGACTTCCTTTGGTGATGAACAGCAACCATGGAAGTGTAAGCTCAATAAACCCTTTTCTCCCCAACTTGCTTCTTGGTCATGATGTTTGTGCAGGAATAGAAATCCTGACTAAGACAGGTATAGATGGCAGAACAGAAAATACTGTATGACTAATAAACAAAAAGGTCTGACACAGCTATAGTTTAATGAAAGAACCATCTGATAACTGCTTCTGGGAGACGGTTTCACAAAGAAGGGCCTAAAATTCCTATGTGAAGCCCTATCGAGAACTAAAACATAAAACAAAGGGAAGAAATCCTAAGAAGATAAATTAGAATGGAAGAAAGGACCTCCTCCCTCTCCAACCCCAAATGCCAAAGTGACGTGGAAATCTGAGATTGGCACTTGCTTGTTCAGGTTCAAGTTGGGAAGCACATTCCTGTCCCAGATGTAGTCACTCGGAAGCAAGACTGACAGTGTTCTATGTTATCTTTCTGTATTCAATGTGTGCTCCATAACCAGTGATGCTTTGGGGCTGGCTGTCCATGCTGACCAAGGAGATAGAAGCAGTAGGTTTGCCCTGAATTAAGGTTTACTGAAGAGAAACAACTACAAATGGCTTGTTACAGGAGGATATTAGAACTCAAGGTAAAGAGGGCCCACCTGGCTGAATTCTGAAAAGTCACCAACAACCAGACAAAGACAAATTTCTCAAGAAATTGGATACACTTGGAAAGAAAAGAAAAAGGAAAGAAAAGATGGAAAGGGGCACAGGAAGGGGATGGAGGAAAGGAGGGAAAGGGGGCAGGAAGGGGGTGAGGAGAGGGGCAGGAAGGGGAGGGAGGAGAGGGGGAAGAATATTAAAGAGAAGTTTGCAGTGAAGCTTAATTACCTCACAAACACAAAGCTCATTAAAGCAAACCCTTCTCTTCTCCATCCCTCCATTTCTCTACTGAGATATCAGGAAGCATCAGTAACAGGAAAATCTTAGAAAATACGGAATGAAGAAAGGTGAGAGGGGAAACCCTTTAGGAAATAAGAGTGACTTTGAAGAGGAAAGTCTGAAAGAAAGAAACCTTCATGAAGAACTTTCTAGAACTAAGGAAAATTCTTCTCTCCCTTCCCCCTTTCTTTCCTTCTTCCTTCCTAGTACCCAGGGCTCAATGCCAGGCCTTGAACATGCTAGGGAGGTGGTCTACTACTAAACTACATCTGCAATGCTCCTTGGTTTTATAAAACCAAGATAGTTCTGGGAGGACCAATAAATGGAGCCATTCTTACTATTACTGTAAGTGTGGAAGCCATCAACATAGCACAGAGGAGAGAGAACATGAGGAGGAGAGGGAGGAGCAGGAGCTTTATTCTGATATAAAGAAGCCAAAGCAGAGGTCCTGGGAATGCTGAGCAAAGGGAGAGGAGCTGAGAGTGGAATAGAAGAAATGACCTGAAGCCATGGCACAGACACATACAGGGGAGGAAGGACTTACAGGCACCCACAGGAGAGAGACTTGTTAGGTGATACACAGAAAAAAGCAAGAGAAAGCCAGGATGGGGTGAGAGATTCACCTGGAAATAAAGTTATCTTCATTAGTGAATATCTTTACCAAGGACTGCATTGTATAGCTTAATATGAAAAACTCTATTTTAAGGAGGAATGACCCTGGGAAGTTTCTGCTTGTAGGAGATGGCAGTTAACATGAAATCCTCACCTGGTCACCATGCAAAGAACAAGAAACCCTGCAGTCCTCAACCCTGAATAGGATTTACACATCACGCCCTCCACCCAAGCTCAAGGATCTTCAAGGAAGAAGGGTGAAAAGATTATAACAACCAGAGGTGAGGGAAGCTTCCAGGAAAGTATTTTCCCGACATAACAGGGCAGTTGTACATAAGACCTCACAATTGTGAGACCATGCATATGACCTACTTTAGAAGCCACACAAAATACCACCATGGGAGGGGTTGAGATGGCATGAAATCCCACCACTAACAGAGGAACTATTGGCATTTGATGCTTACTGGGATAAGGAGAGTCAGTTTTCTTAAATGTTGTGATCACTAGTAGGCTGACCACATCTTAGGGCAGAACCACTCCCAAGAGTAGTTATGCAATACAAACTGGTCTGGGGAGTTTCAAAGGAAACCAAAAACCAAAAACAAAAAGAAAACTTGAAATGGGTGAATAGAGATATAAGACTAGGCCTAGGAAGAATTGGGGGATGGGCGCATAAGATTAGAATACATTGTTAGAGATTCTCAAGCAATTAAAAAAAAACATGGTTCTTTAGAAGGGACGAAGTGGCTTGGAGATGATCCTTAGATTTCTGGCTTGAGTATCTGGATGACCAAAAACATAGTTCTGAGAATGGAAGAGAACGAACTCATTGATGGAAGAGCTCCAGTTTGGATGAGCTGCATTAGGAAAGCCTGGCATACCCACCTCTGGTGTCAGACAAGTTCCTTTATACACCATGCTGGAGCTTGGAAGTGTCATTCACAGAGACACAATCAGCACCATTGAGGATCCGCTGCTACCTAACCCATTTCTAGTGGCAGACTCACCTCATCATTGTCTCTTCCGGACAATCATTATGAGCTTGTGGCTCACACACAGAACAAGGACTTGGCAGTGTAATGGCTCATTAAGAGACACTTCTAAAGCAACTTTTGATAAATGAAACAAGTCACTCAACTCAGAGTCCAGAAGCCCCTCCTAAGGTCATTGTGCACCTTCCATGGAAGAGGCTGAAAGTGACATGGGCATTAAAATATTCTTGGAACTCTGCAAGGCAGCTCTACTATTTTGTCTAGTCTACAAATAAAGGATCCAAGGCATAATGTTTTAAGCATTTCTCAAGACTATGTAGCATTAGAATTTGGCTAGTTAGCAACACTAGCACTAGAGACCAGATGTGTCTGACCCCTCTAACTTTTTCACAATTTGCTTTGGGAGTATTGGTTTGCATAATAAGATAATCTAAGAAATTAACAATGTTTTCTTGCCCTAGAATATGAACCGAGTCTCTTCTTTCTCAAGAGGCCCTTCTTCTCTTCCTCCTTCCATCCCTTCTGTTCCAGAGAGAGAAGAGAGATAGGATTCTATTCTTAACCCGAATGTTGCTTTTCTTGAGAACACATTTAGTATTCTCATCACTGGGCTTTGTGGCATAAACAGACTCACTGGCTCGGTTGCCTTCATGGAGAGCCATTCATAAGCACTGAATGTGAGGGAACAAGTCCTCAGGCAGCTGCTATTTTCATCAGTGGCTGTCACTCCCTCAGCTATGAGGAAAGGGTAGCTCTCAGGCTTTAGCTCATTACTATTGCAAAAGGAACTGACCACACCCTCCCCATGGCTCCTCTAGCTCATTTTATTAGGGTGTAAGCAGGTTTGAAAATGAATACAAAGTCAGTGTGCAAGTCAGAGACTAAGAAATTTGTTTCAAATTGGTCATGAAATTGTTTTTAAAGTGTTTCCTTGTACACCTCACTCTAGACTTTCTCAAGTCAGAGTTCCGATTCAGCAAATGATCTCTCTTTTACAGCCATTCTTCCTACTGTATGCCTTTTGTTTATTTGTTTTGTTTTTTTGTTTGTTTGTAGACCAGGTTTCACTGTGTTACCTTCTCTATGTAGACCAGGTTGGCCTGGAATTCACAGCCTTTGTCTGAGTCTGCCCCTCCCCCTCCCCAAGCTCAGGGATTACAGCCACCACACCTGACTTAGAAATTATCTTAAAAGTGGAAGCAGAAAGAAGGGACATGATGAAGTACATTGCTTGGGTTTAAGAGATCATTCATTCGACATTTTCTGGCTGGACAGGATAGAAGGCATTGTGCAGTTCAGGGACTATATACATTGTTAGGCCATCCTTCCTCTTTTGCTCATCAACAGTGAGACTTACATCTGCTACTAGGCATCCAATCAAGTCTCCATTTCTTTCTATTATATACCGTATATATGTATTATATACTGAGATTCCATTCCCCATTCCACTGCTCTGAACATTCCCGTGCTTTTCTCATGTTCCCCACCACAGATGTGCAGTCAGTCCAACATCCATATGTCATGAGTTGATAGGCATTTAGGTTGTTTCCAATTTCTGGCTATTATAATAAACTAGCAATAAAAAAATTCATGGATGGACACGCATCTCTGTAGCAGAATGTACAGTCCTTTGGGTATGTGTCCAAGTAGATCTATTCCCAGCTTCCCAAGAACCTGACATACTGGTTTCTACAGGGGCTGTACAAGTTTGTGCTCCGACCACCAATGAATAGGTGTTCCCCTTCCACACACCCTCTCCAGCATGTGACATTGATCACCATTCTGACAGGTGGGAGATGGAATCTGAGACTCGTTTTCGTTTGCATTTCCCTGACTAAGGATTTGAATATTTATTTAACTGTCTCTCTGCTATATGTGTCTCATCTTTCAAGAACTCTCTGATTAATTGTCTCCCATTTTTTAAATTGGGTTATTTTACAAAGCAGAGTATTTCTTTTGAAAATGATAAAGTTATTATGGTTATATTTAGCCGTCTATTTGGACCTTCTCATGTAAGTTTTTCCAGGGTGGGAATAAGTCTCAGCTTTCCTGCAAAGTAATACGGGTTAGGAAAGTTACAGGACATGGGTGCAGATACAGACTACAAATGTGGATTTAATCTCAGCTAACCTCAAGAGTGACTCAGTGTCAGAAGAGTTTACACTACCACCTAGTGGAAGGTTTGGGGAAAAGACATTTATGCTCAGCAATATGGATTTTTGTTTTTATTGTTGTTTTGTTTTTTTATTTACTTTATTTACATTTCAAATGTTTCTCCCTTTCCAGGTCTCCACTTTGGAAACCCCTTATCCCATCCCTGTTCCCCTTGCCTCTATGAGGGTGTTCCCCCACACACCCACCCACTTCTGTCTTCCCTCCCTAGCATTCCCCAACACTGGGGCATCTAACACCCTCAGGCCCAAGGGCCTCTCCTCCCACTGATGGCCAACAAGGCCCTCCTCTGCCACATATTCAGCCAGCACTATGGGTCTCTCCATGTGTATTCTTTGGTTGGTGGTCCAGTCTCCAGGAGCTCTGGAGTCTGGCCAGTTGACACTGTTGCTTTCTCCATGGGACTGCAAACCCCCTCAGCTCCTTCAGTCTCTTCTCCAACTCCTCCATCTGGGATCCCACGCTCAGTCCAATGGTTGGCTTCAAGCACCCACCTCTGTATTTGTCAGGCTCTGCCTGAGCCTCTCAGGAGACAGCTGGTACAACCACTCTGGAAATCAGTTTGGCAGATCCTCAGAAAATTGGACATAGCAGTACTTGAGGAGCCAGCTATACCACTCCTGGGCATATACCCAGAAGATGCTCCAACATGTATTAAGGACACATGCTCTACTATGTTCATAGCAGCCATATTTATAATAGCCAGAAACTGGAAACAACCCAGATGTCCCTCAACAGAGGAATGGATACAGAAAATGTGGTACAATTACACGATGGAATACTACTCAGCTATTAAAAGCAACAACTTCATGAAATTCACAGGCAAATGGATGGAACTTGAAAATATCATCCTGAGTGAGGTAACTCAGTCAGAGAAGAACACACACGGTATGTACTCACTGATAAGTGGATATTAGCCCAAAGGTTCGGAATACTCAAGATTCAATTCACAGACCATATGAAGCCTAAGAAGGAAGACCAAAATACTGTTGCTTCAGTCTTTCTTAGAAGGGAGAACAAAATACTCACTGGAGGAAATATGGAGAAAAGTGTGGAGCAGAGACTGAAGGAAAGGCCATCCAGAGACTGCCCCACCTGGGGATACATCCCATATACAGCCACCAAACCTGGACATTCTGTGGATGCTGGGAAGTTCTTGTTGATGGAAGCAATATATTTTAACTAAACGAACAATCTAGTCAATACAAGTAGATCCCTCTGTTCTGGGGATAAAACTGGCTGGGATCTACAAAACACTTTGCTATATCATGGGCCACAGTGGATATACCACTGAATTAAAAGTCTAATTATGCATGTTAGCTTTGAGGTCCACTAGTCCTAGCCGAGTGAATTTTAGATGAATCATGTTCCTGCTCCAAGCTCGTGAGCATTTGTGAAGTGAAGCAGCTACATTACGTTAGTATCTCTGAAGTAACAGATTTAGCACACTAATCCTAGTGCCATGGGTTGTTTCCAGACTTTGAAACATCTGATTATAACAACAACAAAATCGGCATATTACAAGTTCTGATAAACTTTGTTTTGGTAAAAAATGTATGTATGAGTGTGCGTGCATGTCTGTGCGCTTCCTGGGACACCATGTAAATGTTCTCATTTCCATGGGATCTATAGAAATGAGGGAATAAACAAACACTCTCAGGCTACCGTTCTATAATCCCAGGATTCTGTGAATTGCATTTGCCAGATTTACAGAGAGATGGCTGGCAGACTGTCTGCTGATGGGTGGATGCTATCTTCTGTTTTTCTCTTACTAAAACTCAAAAGGCTGCAACTGAACAGATGGTAATATTTGCCTGTTTTCTTTTACTTGTCCAGAGGTGACTGCCCATCTGGAAATTCAGTGTTTCTCAAAACACTGTGCAGGGCTTAGGGGGAGGTGCTGATACTAAAGTCTGGCTCCCTAATTGGTTCTTGATTTGGTCAATAAAGGAGGCTGGGAGCCAATTGCTGGGTGGAAGGGACAGGTGGGACTTCCAGGTCCCAGGAGGAAAAAGAGATGAAGGGACTTTTCTGTCAGGTATTGGAAGGAGAAGAACTAAACAATCATGTAAGATCTCAGGGAAGTTAGAACCAGCGGCCTCTGCCACCCATGGATAGCCAAGGAGGTCGGCAGAGGCGAGCTGATACAGGCTAGCTAATAAGTTTAGGGCAGGAGATTCTGTGTCCAGCAACTGTGCTATCTGACAAGTTCTAAAGTAATGAAGCTGTCTGAGTGATTTTTATCCACG
>JADRCH010000189.1:21771-48370 GCA_019843965.1 Rhynchomys soricoides | reverse complement strand
AGAGAGAGAGAGAGAGAGAGAGAGAGAGAGAGAGAGAGAATCAGGGACTGAAGGGGCTGACAGGGTGTGATTCCCCACAATAAGTATGCACACTCACACACACTCACACACACACTCACACACTCACATACACACTCACACACACTCACATACACACTCACACACACTCACACACTCACATACACACACGCTCACATACACACACAAACTCACACATACTCACACTCACACACACACTCACACACACATTCACACACTCACATACACACTCACACACACTCACACACACACTCACATACACTCACTCACACACACTCACACACACACACACACACACCTTCATATATGTACCACCCCGTTCCTTTACAAAAGACAATTATAATCTTGTGTATGTTTTGTCACCTTCCTTTTCATGTGGCTTTCCTCAAATATTTTTTGTCTTTGCCTGCTCCTACATTAAAGCAAGGCTCTAGGGCAGTAAACAAAGCTCTGAGCCATGAGCTTCACCAGTAGACATTAAGAAGCCCAGCTGGGAAACTCCAGGATCATATGTGATGTGGTGTGCCAAGAACAACTTGATCTTGTAATTTTAAGTAAAACTAGAAGCCAAATACAAACTGATTGAAACAGGAAGACATAATTCTCCTCTATTAAACTGGCAAAGATTGAAGATAATACCTACAGTAAACAAAGACACAGGAAAACAAGATGGTCTGCGTGCAGCTCGTGCTAGCTTTCTGGACATTGTATCAGTCACGTTTGTGGAAATTATAATAGGCATGAAAATATTTAATTTAATGACTTATTAATAAGTAAAAAGTATATGGACAAACAAACTAGTTGCATGATAGATACCACATTGAACATGCATGTAGTCCTGCAGTGATTGAACATGCAGTTAGTCACACAGTGATTGAGCATGCATGTAGTCACACAGTGATTGAACATTCAGTTAGTCCCACAATGATTGAGCATGCATGTAGTCCTACAATGATTGAACACACATGTAGTCACACTGTGATTTAACATGCATGTAATTACACTGTGATTTAACATGCATATAATTCTACAGTAATTGAACACGCATATAGTCACACAGTAATTGAACATGCATGTAGTCCCACAGAGATTGAACATGCATGTAGTCATGCAGTGATTGAACATGCAATTAGTCCCGCAGTGATTGAACATGCAATTAGTCACACAGTGATTGAACACTCATGTAGTCACACAGTGATTGAGCATGCATGTAGTCCCACAGTGATTGAACACGCATGTAGTCATGCAGTGAAAGTGCTGAGCTGGACATTTTGTTTGCCTTTACAATTCAACCTTCTCTTTCTCCACTCTTTACATCCTACTCCATTACAGACTGCATCAAACAGGTCCCCTGGCCCTCTGGTTTCACTTGGGTGAGGCAGATAAAAAGCATTAGCAAAAGACAGATGGCTTCTTCAAACTGTGGTGTCTCCTCCTTTGGGGACTTGCAGCCCAGGCACCTTGCTGGACTGTAGCTCCGAAGCAGTTTTATTCAGCTACTGAACAGCACCCTTCAAGGAGATTCTCTCCCCATTCTCTCCCATGCTCAGTCAGATCTAGGCACAGTAATGGCCTCTGAGCTGCTAGCCCCGCTGCCACCACATTCCGTAAAGCCTATACTCTCTTCAGTCATTCATTTCAAGGAAATCATCTATTTCCAACAATTCTATCTCCCGATCATGATGCCACCAGAATCAGGTTTCTCTGCTATACTGTAAAACATTGTATGGGATTTCCATAAATAGTCAATTCCCGGATGAGGAAGATTTAAATTATTTCTTAGTGAGGAGGTTGACCTCTGTCCAAAACCCTGTGTGTGATCTCTCAGGCCTGACCACAGGCAATTACAGAACTCATGGGAAAATTCTGCCCTCCCACGCCAGACTTGGGTCAAAGCCAAGGTACTGAAATCTCATAGAAGTCCCAAGGTCAAGGACACAGGTCAGGTCGCACTGGCCAGCATCTACCTTCTCTATTCAGAAACCTCTAAGGTGGGGTAGGGCGGCTCCGCCCACAGAGGCCTTTCCCAGTTACCTGCAGGAGGCATGCCTGGAGATCCCTTTCTCCACTCAAACCCAATACTCAGATTTTTCCTGCCTGCATCTTCTTTCCGCCCCACCACCCATCCCCCCAGTTCCTAAAAAACGCCAGAACCTCTAGTTTAGGCTGGACCTGCTGAACCGCAAGCTAGCACTTTTTGGTGGTGAAACAGGGCCATGAGAAGCAGGAGGTTTCTTTTGGTTCCTATCTTGCTTATGCCACAGGAGGAATTTTAGGACTGCGACGGTTATTGGGCGGCTCACCTCTCTACAGTGGCATTTCGTTTTTTAAATACTTTGTTACAGGCACTAGTAGGTGCACATCGGTGTACAGAACACACCTGTGTACAGAACAGCTTCAAGTTATTGAAGTACTCATGTTCAGGAAACTTTTACTTCAGTCGGGTACAAAGATGCCTCGAGAAGGCAGGAGACTCTAGGGTAGATGCAGAATATGCCTTGGCAAAAAAGAATGGATTATTTAATAATTTTACCTCACTGTGTTTTGTTTTCTTTTTTTTAAGTCTTTGATGCAGCCTCTAGGTTATTTCATAGTTGGTGTGTGTGTGTGTGTGTGTGTGTGTGTGTGTGTGTTGTACACACATGTGTGTCCAGGTGTGCACCCCATGAGTATCCATGCAGAAACCAGAGGAAGGCAGTTCTAGATCTCTCCACCCTAATCCATTTGACCACTCAACTTGATTTTTGTAAATAATGTTTGTTTTTAATGGTCTTCACAGAAGCTAGACCCATTCCTTCGTTGACAACAATATACTTGTGTCAGGCCATGCAAAATATTTTGAAGATAGTTCTCAAAGTTTGAAAGTCAGTGTTTTTCTTTTAAGACCCTGAAGTGCTGTCCTTACCTGGAGGGGGAGGTACTATGATCATCACGGTGGTCTTCTCTCTCTAATGCTCATCCCACTGCAATTTCCCTAAACTCTGGCATTGTGACTACATCATTTGTGGCCCCAGGGATGGTATTCACACCTTCCTCCATGTATTTTGTCATCTACTTCAGAAATTTTTGAGTGGTACTTTGTTGCTTTTCGAAATAAGATGTTGAGCAGTGTGGTACATGTCTGTCACCGTAACTCTTGGGGGACAGAAAGATTGCCAGCCACCTCAAAAATATGAGAGCCAGGCCACCTAAAAAATGTCACATTGAAAAGTGTATGTGGATTGAACAAGGTTTTGTACACGTATGGTTTAGTATTTCTAAAGAAAATGAAAGCAATGATCCCCATGTGTGGACGCCATGTTACACGTGGGGGTAGTACATCGGGAAACAGGTCCTAGATGTGGACTGCTGGTCAGGGCTCGTGCATGCTTTGATAAGTGCTACCTAATTTCTCTCTGCAGAAATAAGAGCCACCTACCATCTTTCTGCCGTGTGAGCGCTGTCATTGACTAGGCAGAACGGCACTTTGGTTTTGCCGGTCAGATGAAGAATGGCCTTTCAATGTAGCTGTACTCTGCACTCATGCAAGCATTGAATCATATGTTTAAAAAAATAAAGCTCTTTAAATATTAATACAAAGCATTCTCCCAGAAACCTCAAGCAAAGAAAGCAGATGGTAAAATTAGCTCAGCGTGCTGACATTTATGCATAAAGAAGAGAAAACATTTTGTCCCCATATCTATTTATATCTGTAAAGAATAGCCTCAGAGTAACACACTGGAAGGGGAGGCCTTGATCTTTGGGGAGCCTGGAGATGGAGGGAAGACAGGGTTTCTGTGTCTGGTGACTGCTTTACATATTTCTCTACAATCAACATTTTTTTAAAAAAAGAATAATTTTGAAAATATAAGTACTTAAAATATTCATAAATCATTACAGAAGAATGAATATTTAATGACATGAGGAATGTTGATATGAACTACTGGGAGAAAATAACAGTTTATCTAAAAAAAAAAAAAAAAAAGTATCCATATAATCCAAAGCTAGCAACTGCACACTCATAGCGAAAGCATGCTGGGAAAAGTATACTCAAGAGCTATAATGATTATCTCTGGGGAGTAGAATTCCTTCGTGAGCCTCTCCTCACTTCCCAAATGTTCTGCTTTAAAAATATTACTTTCAAAGCCAAAAGGGAAGGCCAACTTTGAGAAACTATCCCAAATTGCTGGGGAGGTGACTCGACAGTAGAGTGCTTGCTTGGTGTGTTCAAGGTTCTGGGTTCAATCCTCAACACTGAATGATACTACAAAAGAGACATGTCCTCATGTCTGTTTATAAACATATAGAAAAGCTCCAGAAGAGCAACATAAATAACATAAATAATCTCCACAGTAATTGTTTCAAATATAAGAAGTAGAGCCCTTGAGCATGCTCAGCGGGTGAAGTAAAGTTGCCACCATGCTTGACAACCTAACCTGCAGGTCCTACGTGGTTAAGGAGAGACTCAAATCTTATAATTGTACACACACACACTCTCTCTCTCTCTCTCACACACACACCAAAGAAAGACACATACATACACATGAATAATGTAATAAAAATTTTCAAAAGAAGCCACAGAAGAGTGTTTATTGCCAATGCCGCACATGCTCACAAAATGGAAAAGCTGTGTGTTGCTTTGAAGCCAGAAAAGCTGCTAGTGAGGTGTGAACGGGAGGGGGGGGTTATGACTGGAAAGAGGCATCAGATAGTGTTTTGGACTGCTAGAAATACTTGTGCCTTGATCTGGGGATGGTGAAATGAACACGTACATATCTCCAAAGTCCTCATCTTCTGTACTCAAGTAGACACTTTACATATATCGTTCTTTTCAGAGCACTTCTTGAAGGATTTACACTCACACACATACACAGCAAGGTATTATGAGAGTCATACAATCATCTCAAACACCACACTGTGATCAGGCAACAGCAAAGAGATGACTCAGGAGTCAGACAGGCCTGGGTTTGGATTCCAATCCTGCCATTTATTAGCACTGTGAACATGAGCAAGATGTTTAACCTCCCTGGCTCTGCTTCCTTATCTGTAAAAATGGGAGCAACAACAGGCCTCACACACAGGAATATTGTAAGAATGGTGTATGTGCTATGCTTTAATGTATCTATGGGTTGCAGTAAGTGTTCAATTAAAGTTCCTTCTGCTGAAGGAAAACACAAAAATTCTCTTTGTTGATTCAACACATAAAATTCTCATCTGTGTTCACCCACTTGTTCATACATGTACACATGTAGAATACATAAGAGTCTTCACAAATGCCTCCATTGTAGTTACTGGCCCAGTCTGCCAAGAAACAAACAAAAAGGATTGTAAAAGGCCAGAATTTAAGAACAACAAGGCAACATTTAGACCAAAATATATTAATATATGCAAATTTTTCTCAAGCATAGTGGTTCATATTTGTAACCCCAGAATTAGGGAGGCTGAGGCAGGAGTATCATCTTGAGTCTGAAGCCAACTTGGGATACATAGTGATTGAACTCACTTGTCTGCCTTGGTTAGACAGTGAGACTTACATCTTTTTTAAAAATCCAAAAGACATGCACACTTGGATTTACACAAACATTTTTATGAAGTTTCTAATGGAATTTTCAGAAACCCAAACAGCTAAGGAAAATTTTCACATTGGGAACCAGTATTTCACACATTTAGAATTATAGATGGAGAACCCGGAAAGCACTTTGGAAAACACTGATTTACAGATGCAATTGTCTTCCTCTGTGGGGTGTTCACACCAACCAGTACAACCAGTGAACAATGTTAAAATCATAGATTATTAGTCAGAGATGCTCCCCTGGCCTAGACAACCAAAGCATGTCAGTGGATCAATGGCTAAAAGAGATAGCTTTCTAAAGTGAGTCTGTAAATGATAACACGTGAACTGTCTGGAGTGAGAGTGAAAATCCACAAGGCAGCCTCTGCAGAAGCACCAAGTGGTACATGGTACAGACTTCCATGGATAGTGTATGTATGTGTGTGTGTGTCTGTCTGTGTTTGTATGCGTGTGTGTGGTATATTTGTGCACACATGTTTGTGGAGGAGGCTGTGCCTGTGAGCACTTGGAGGTGAGAAGACAGCACCGTATCTCTCAGAGTTGGTGTTATGGGAGTTTGCAGGATGCCTGGATTGTTACATGGGTTCTGGGACCCAAACCTCAGTCCTCATGATTGCCCAACAAGCATTCACAACTACTGAGCTGTTTTTCCAGTCCTGATAACACAAGCTGTAAAGGAAACTATTTGAGGGAAAATTCAAAATTCTTAGAAAGAGCAAAACAAAGATCTTTCACATTCAATGTTTACAAAATTTTTCACCACTAAATAAAAATAGCTTACTCCTCTGGGATAAAGAGAGCTGGTAGCTGTACAAAATGGAATCATGTCAATCTCGTGCCTGTCAGGAACATTAATGACTTAGGGTTTCTGCTGTGACCAAAAATACATGACCAAAAAGAAGGTTGTGGAGGAAAGAATTTGTTTGGCTTATGCTTCCATATTGCTGTTCATGGTTGGAGGAAGTCAGGACAGGAACTCAAACAGGGCAGGAATCTGGAGGCAGGAGCTGATACAGAAGCCATGGAAGGGTGCTGCTTACTGGTTTGCTCACCGGGGTTTGTTTAGCCTGTTTTCTTACAGCGCCCAAACCACCAACCTTGGGAAGGTTCCACCCACAGTGTGCTGGGCCCTCCCCATTAATCATTAACTAAGAAAATGCCCTACAGGTTTGCCTATAGCTAGATCTTATAGAGGCATCTTCTCAATTGAGGTTCTTTCCTTCCAGGTAACTCTAAATTGTGTGTCAAGTTGATAGAAGTCTAGCCAACACAATTAACAAGGGCGTGCATACATCCACACACATACACTGTATTTTCCACTCACCAAGCACTATTCTAAGTGCCTTTTCTACATCAAATAACTTAATGAATTATTTGCCACCTCTACCTTATAGATTAGAATCAAGGAACAGAGAGATGGAGTAACTTTCTGAAATTGCACAGATGATAAATGGCTGGGTTCCTGTTTGAATCTGGCCTTTGGCATCCTGTAGGTTCTCATTCCCAGGTTTTTAACCCAAGACAACAACTGAAGTAAACCCAGGGCAATCAGTGCTAACCTACCTCTCTGATCATCTCCAAACCCAGCACCCCTGTCTTCACATGGGAACATCAGATAAGTTAAAATTGACAGACGTTCTACAAAAATACCTGACATGGATTCCTCAACATTCCACGGACATCGAAGATGAGAGAAGTGTGAAAACCTGTCACACACTACGAGAGGATACTCTAAGAGTGAAGGAGTTGAGGTACGGCAGATGGCATTTAAGAATAAGAATATAGTGAGGGCCTAAGCCGAGAATCTGGAGCTCGAAGGACAGCAGCATACAAACTGTTCTTTAGCTGTGACCAATGCCCCTGGCAGATAAGACACCAATTGAGGAGAAGCCAAAAGGGTTCTCTGCACTCTTTGAACTCTCCTGTAAGCCTTAAACTATTTGGACAAGGCTCTTGGAAGAGAACCTACACCTACCATTTAACTAAACCAGCCCAATCTCTCGGTACACTCTAATATTAGGCAGTGTTTAAAAAAAATAAAACAACCAACTAACTTGGTTTTTATGCTCTGTCTCCACCTATCCTTACAGTATTTCTTAGAGAGATGTCCTGCAGGTGAACAGCCAGCATAGGCTAGACACAGAGGAAGCCAAGTGAGGGGGTTCCCTTTCTAAGGCAATTAAACTAACCCCTGCACAGGGGATGAATTAACCTTGTTATTTGGAGAAAGTCTCCTGGGAGCTCCTTGTCCTGGAAGGAAGTAAAAATTACAAGTGATTTGTCTATCTCCTTTAAAAAAAAAAAGAATAGCATATTTTGTCAGTTTCCTCTTCCTCTCCCTCCTCCCACCCTTCCCAAGTATCCCCCAACCCTTGCTCATCACCTCTTTTCTTTTGTTGTGTGTGTACATTCTTAAGTATAAAAACACAGCCTGCTCAGGCTGTATAATGTTTCTTGTATGTATGTTTTCAGAACTGTTTGATGTTATATAATCAGTTGGTGTGCCCTTCCTTAGGAAAGGGGATTTCTCTTGCCCTCAGCGTTCTTTAGTTGTCTACAGTTGTGTAGGGTTGAGGCCTCTTGAGTTTCCCCCACTTCCACTGTAGCGTGTGTATGGGAGTCCTTGTCCGGTACTTCTTTAGGCAGCCATGTTGGTGAGACACGGGTCTAGCTTCTTTGAACATTTCTAGAAGATACAATCTTACAAAAAACTTCCTGTTCCTCTGGTTCTTAAAATATTTCCATCCCCTTTTCCAAAATGATCCCAGGGCCTTAGGAGTAGGACATATGTGTTGTAGATGTGTCAGTTGGGGCTGGGCTCCACAACTCTGCTTTTTGATTGGTTGTGGTTTTCTGCAATGGTTTCCATTTGTTATAAAGAGACCGATAAATGTTAGAATGTAGTTAGGGATTAAGCTGTCTTGGTAAAGTGGTGGTTGTAGGTTCTCCTCCAAGATCCATGGCTTCATCAGCCCTGGGTAGCTGGCTAGGTTTCCAGTACAAGAAATGATTTTCCTATTGTTGAGTGAGCCTTAAGTCCAAATAAAGATGTGTCTCCTTTTTAACTGATGAGAATGCAATTGGTGTCCTTACCCTAACCAAGAGAGTTTGTAAAGATAGATACGGGCAATGCTCAGTGGCATCCCCATAGTTCCTGTCCATTACTCATATAAACACACAAAGCAGAGCTATTATTTCTTTCCAGGCACTGAGAACAGCTGTGGGGTTTTATTTCCTGAGATAACTGACACTTCTGAAAGCCAGATGGATACAGTTTGAGATGCTGACAGCATGGACTCAGCTAGGTCATGAAAACTCCCAAACTAGAAAAAGGCTTCACTACCCAGGAGACACCTAAGTAGTGGGGAAGAGGTGGGAGAGCAACGGACTTTCCAGGCAGAGCAAGCAAAAGTCACAGGCAAAAGCTTTGACGCAGGAGAGTGTGAATGAACTTACAGTTTTGTAGAAATGCAGTCAGCCATAGGCCAGAAGTACAGTATGAGTCCTGGGAAGGGGTAAGAAATGGGGCTAGGGAAGGAATATCTGAAATGAGCATCAGGATGTAGTTCAGGAGAGGGAGACTGATTGTGAATAAAGCACTTATGTTCTAAAACATTAAGTGTATGCATGATGATATACGGTAGATGGGCCTGCCTTAGAGACACCCAATGCCTCAGTAATATACATATATACACATATATATATGTATACACACATATATATGCACATCATAACATACATACATATATCATACATACATAAATAGATATCATACATCAGGGGAAGTGAATAAGCTGCAGTCACACTGTCAACATGGATAGAACTTAAAAACAGTAGGTAAGTCAGGGAAGAATACATAGGTATGATTCAATTTATCTCAGGTTCAAAAGAAGACATGACTAAACAATTCATTTTCTATTGGTACAGAGGTGATAAAATCTGATAAGGACAAAAGGGAGTTGGCTGATTTAAACTTTTGGTGGTAGTTAACTGAAGAGGAAGAGGGGACAAGAAGGACAAGAAAAGGACTGTGACATCAATTATATATACATTCATATGTACATCATTGAAACACATCATTCCCTTGGACAAACAGCAGCTAACTGCTTGGTGATAACCATCAAAGGGATATGAACATTTTTTACGGATGACACATTTCAGAAAGTTTTAAAAAATATTTTTTTTTGAAAATGAGGGTTTTTTTCCCTTTTTAAAAGAAATCAGAATTCAAGGATTAATATCCTAGGACTGCTAACTGTGTCACCTCAGACAATTGTCCTCAAGGCAAAACCACATCACGATCTATAAAACTGGCAAGACTCAGCCTCACAGAAGTTAATAGGTTTTTATGTGTTTGCAAGGCTGGACTTTTGCCAGTGAGCTAAGTGCTTAACCCTCATAATATTCATTTCCTATTCTTACCTGCCCAAATCCCCCTCTACCCTGGTGTGTGTGTGTGTGTGTGTTTCTGTCTATCTCTCTGTCTGTCTACCACTTGGTTAGCCTTGTCAACTTGACATTATCTAGAATTATCTGGGAAGATAATCTAAATGGATGCATTGTCTAAATCAGATTGGCTTGTGGACATGTCTGTGTGGGATCATCTTGACTGTTAATTGATATAAGAGGACTCAGCCCACTGTGGGCAACCTCATGCCCTAGGCAGGTGGTCCTGAACTGTATGTAAATGCTGGCTGAGCAAAAACCTGCCTGCTAGCTGGCCAGGCCAGCAGCACCCTCCATGTCTCTTGCTGTGCTTTCTTTGTTATACAGTGCATTTCTTGGTCAGAGGTAATATTGTGTGAAGTCAAGCAGGCCTGCCTTCGAGTTTTGCTTTAATTTCCTTTAATAATGCACTGTGATCTGGAATTGTAGGCCAAATAAGCCCTTTCTTTAACAAAGTAACTTTTGGTCATGGCATTTGTCACTGAAACAGAAATGAAACTAGAAAAGTAGTTTATATGTGTGCAACTAAATATAATGTATATATGTTTATGTGTGATGTATGTATATGGTATATGGATATGGTAGGTGTGTATTTGTGTGCACATTCATGTGAGTATAGGTGTGTGCATGCCAAGACACATGTGGCAGTCACAAGACCACCTTGGAGGTCAGTCTTTGCCTTCCACCTTGTTTGAGACAGGGTATCTTCTTTGTGGCTCATTATTGTATAAACCCTGTTAGCTGGCCCACAAAATTCAGGGCATTCTCCTGCCTCTCTCTCTCATCTTGCTATATGAGCATTGAGCTCTGCTTTTACATGGGTTCTGGGGATTTGAATCAGGTCCTCAAATTTGTCTGGCAAGTACTTTATCTGTTGAGCTATCTCCCTGAACTCCTAATAGTGTTTCTGTTCCCTCTCAAGAATACTGAAGTCATGTGAAAAAATTAATGATTCCTGGGACACAGTTGGTAAATGCTAGCTGTCTCCATTTGCTGTTGTTTTCATCTTTTTTAGTTTGATTTCATGGTAGCACTGCAATACAGAAATATCAACATCATCTGTTCATCTATCAGTTTTATTGTTAGAGCAGATGTTAACAACAACAACAACAACAACAGCAACAACAAACCAATTCCTGATCCATCTTCTCCCTTAGAATAGGAAGAAAAATGAAAGTCTGATCTACATTGTAGTAGGACCCAAACGAAGGTGTTGATGTCCCCTTGACTTCAGAAGGCTGCATCACTACTGTATTTCACCATTTTAAGAATACACATGACATTTGAAATGTAAATAAAGTATCAAAAGAACACCCATTTTGTGTTTCTTAAATTGGAATTTCATCTTTAAAAAAAGTCAACGTGCAACTTAACATTGTTGGGCTTTCCTTCTAGAAGCCTCTTACTAAAATGAAGCTGTGTCTTGTAACTTATGCCTCAGGATTGAGGGAGTAAAGTAATTATTATGCTGTTGTCATAGCATGCATGACTGTTTAAAGACAAGAATAGCTAAGCTGCTAAGGACTGTAATCCAGGATGTGGTGGGTTTTTGTCTTTGTTCTTTGCATTCCAGCAAATCCTCCACAAGGATCACAACCTTTAAAAGGTTGGAAGTCCATATAACATTTATATCTTTGTGCACCTGCAGCCTTAGATACAAAGAAGTCAGATTGCTTTGGTCCCAGTTTGCTAGCTCTAGCCTCTCAATGCAGAGCTTCAGGACTTTAGCATGCAGGCATAATATAAATGCTGTTCACACATGCACACACAGAACCCCCACTCTGAAACTCCTAGTTACTTCTGAGAGTCTTCTTGAAGCAGGATTAACCCTTCCGTGTCCATTAACCCTTCCAGTTCTTTTCTCCAGTCAGATAAACACCCTGTACCCAGCCTCTTAAAGACACTTGCTGCCACTCTGAACCCTGCCCTGACAAAACCGGGCCTCCTAGTGTTCATAACCCCTAGATAAACTTAAAAACAAAATCTTATGGGTCACACATACAGAAACATGCCCCTATCTCCCTTGAATACCTCTGGCCCTCTGTAGGCATTCCAGCAGTGTGGGCTGTGCCTCCGCTGGAAAAGCATGCCATTCAGGCAAAGTGTAGGTTAGAGAGGATAGTGAGAACCCAATAGCAATTTCGACGTGTCCAACCCCCTGCTCCCTTCTAAGGTGTTCTCTGAATTTCAAGATCTTAGATGGTAGAGAAACATGTCACACTTATTTTTTTCCTTGGCAGGGCCATCTCACCTATATGTACCTGCATCTAATAAAACAAGTCTTTTCTGACTCACAGGCTGGCTTTATCCACAGCCTTCGTGTGCCATTCCTAGAGGTTATTTTCAGCAATACTATGTCTTTCTTTGTATGTAAAGAGGAAACTCAGGTCAAAACTTCTGAGTAGGCAGGATCTCTAGTAGGGGGTATTGCTTTACATTTATATTCAAGAATTTTTATTAATAAAATATAGAGTTTCTACACATGACAGAAATTTTTCTTTAAAGTTACATTTACCTTGTTACATTTGGAGGGACTTTTATAAACCCATCCCTCTTACTGGGTAAATACTTTAAAGTGTTTTTCTTTAATAAATGAAGGTCATTAGCAATTTCAGCTTCATTATAAACAAAAGATAGGAAAACCACAAGTTCCTGAATTGATTTTGTCTTTTGTTGCCAAAAAAGATCAAAAAAGCTTGCAGTTTCTGAGGAGCCATTTTATTTCATTTTATATCATATGGGTTACTTCTCTGTCTGGAAATTTTATACCTTAAAAGAATAGCTTTGGAAACAACTGATTAGGATCTCTGGAAAGTAAATGAAGTTTTGTTTAACAGATCTGTTTCAAAATGTAAATGTTTTCCATATGGTTAAACATAAGCCTCATAAAACAAAATGTTGCACTCTTCCACTTAGCATCTAGGTTTAGATTAATAAGGTGAGAACACTCCAACTAGAAGGCCTGCCCTCCTTTGAGATACCATATCTTACTATGGGATCTAGAAACCAGGGGCTAGAAAGGGGCCAACTCAGTTTTGATATGAGGAAAACAAATACCAAATAGAGTCAAAGCTGAGAAAGAATTCGTGTTTTTAATTGAAGAGCCAGGAAACATATACACAGGAAACGGACAGCAAGGATAACGGTCAAAACAATCCAAAGAAGGAATATCAAATGGCAGTTTAGATCCAGTAATGTGAAATATCAATTCAATTCTAAATGATCAATGTATGGTCCGCATTAGCTACTTAATCCAGGAGATGTTTTTGAAAACTGTTAATTAGCAGTTGGGAACGAGCAGAGTATGGTCAGAGTCTGGACGTATTCTTGGAACCACTGGAGTTCGAACAGGCAAAAGAGGAAAAGTCTATCCAGGAACAAAGTAGCATTTGGGGAGGTGTTGCTGTACTTTTCATTTTCAGACCTTCATACATACAGCCAAATCCCACTAGCCTTCACACTCCCAATAAGGACGGCTACTATTTTAAATTTATTATTTGTTTAATAAATTAATTTAACAACTCCGATTTATAATTACCTGAGGTAATACAATAACAAGTACTACTGGGTTGTGAGAAAGGGTTATTGAATACAAACTTGAAAGAGGGTTGAAGTAGCCTTAGATGCAGACACAGACATGAGTATAGCAAATTCCGGAAGTGGGTGGACGGTTGTGTTGTGTTTCACAATGTAAAGCTTGCAAGGATGACTAGAATATCCAAGAAGATCACTAAGTCTAAGATTTCACCAAGGATATTCCCTGGGGACAGGCAACCAGACAAGGATCTATATGACACCTGACACATGCCCTCCCTGGGTTAACATCTTGCTTTCTCTGCCTATGAGTTACACATTCTGGGTGAACTGAGAGAAGTAATGGGTAGCCCTTTCAGATTTCATCTAATCGGCCCTGGTCTGGCAGACCAGCTCCTGCAACTGGCAACCATTTATGTAGCCTAACATGCTTTCAGACTATGAATAAATACAGGTTGTGGCAAGAAAACAGAACTGTAGCATTAAAAAATCCACGCCGTCTGTTGCAAATGTTTTATCATTAAATGCTCAAGGTGCGATAGTCTTTCTTGTCAATGAGCTTAATTCTAAAACAAAATAGAACCCAACCCAACCCAAACAAACCCCACTATCAAAATAAACCAATTGTGGCTAACCAGACAGACTTTCCTAATGTTGCTTTGCTGCCTTCTGGCACTGTGTTGCTTACTCCTAATTCCTGTGGTACTTTCAAATCCTTAGAGAATCTCGGAGCCCTTTTGGAAGCCTGGGCCAGGAAGATGGGGCGGTGGGGAAACCTGGGAGTTTTTAACTCCACACCCCACCCTAAGTATTTCTTTATCTTATATTTTGGGTTTCCTCTTAGATTTCTGTTAGAGTAACCACTTATTGATCTCCAAGGGTTTGAAAACCACTCATTTGGTAGAAAAGGGGATCCAAAAAAGTTGGTGTGACCACCTGGCCTATGTCACTACTGCTAGAGAAAAAGAAATGTCTCTCGATAATAATCTGGGCTCTGCCTGCCTCACAAGATCCTTGTGATGCAGAAACAATCTCCTGAAACACCTCTACAGAGCAGTCAGAAATGGAGATAGGTGCCAATGACCCACCAGCCTTTTGGGCCGGAAGTCCCGCCCCTGAGGCTTGCATCTTGCTCACATCCAACCCCAACCACCCGGAAGTAGATCCCCATCAAACGCGTCCTCTTCTCTCGACAGGACGTAGACTCATCAGCCAGTGCCTGAATTTTGCTGCCCAAGATATGGACCCGTCTCACCTCGAGTCCTATCCCACTGTCCAGAATCCTGAGCCTGCAGGCCTAGATGTCAGCTCCACCAGTCCCAACTGTTTCTTCTCAAACCAAGGATCGGACTCTGTCTACCAAGAACTGGACCTGGACTCCCTGAATGAAGATCTTTCCTTGTCTGTTCCAGATGCCATGACAAAGACCTCTGCATCCACAAATGAATCCCACCTAGCTTCAGAACCAGATCTCACGGAGGCTGAGCAAATGGAGCTGAAATCTGAGCTTACAAAATTGGAGGAAGAGATCTTAAACTTACGTGACCTGCTCACAGCCAAAGAGAAGCGGTGTGGCGAACTCAAGAGGAAGTTAGGCTGTGTGGCCTTGGTGGGACTGAGGCAGAATCTGTCCAAGAGCTGGCATGATGTTCAGGCTTCCAACACCTACATGAAGCAGAAGACTTCAACTGCCCTGGCCTCGGTGGGTTCTGCCATCTGCAGGAAGCTTGGAGACATGAAGAAGTCGTCCACGTTCAGATCTCTTGAAGGGCTGGTGGGAACGGTCAAGTCAAGAGTTGCAAGTGGCAGAGAGCTTGGCAGTGGCCTTCTTCCTTCACCAGCGAGTGGCAATGATCCACATTCGATTCTGGGGAGTGGATATGAAACTGTTGCAGGGCTTGATGATCAACTGTTTTCTGTCCTGAAGCCAGAGTAAGCCATTTGTTAGCCTTGCTTGGCTGCCAAACCTGTATCTATAAATTCCTTCTTCCGTCATCACACTTGCCAAACAAAAGCAAGCAAACAACCAACAATGCTATTATAAGTCTGGACATAGGTACAGTCCGGGTTTGCTAACAAGAATTCCCATTTCTGTGTAGATATTTGCTACTCTTAAATGAGAAAGAAGCCCAAGTTTTATTCTAGTTATTAATACTAAAGTTTGTAGAAGAAACACATCTCTATGTTAGCTTTTCTGTGGTTACGTTTAATGGACTCAGTATTGGCTCCAAGAGATCTTAGACCAGATCCTAAACTCTTTGAAAGATTTGTAGATTAGAAGGCCAACGAAATTTCTATCTGGGATTGGGGAAAGGTGTGAAGTAACTTGACTAGATAGTCTACAAGCACCACTTGACCTACAACCTTTGTTTCATTGCAGTGTTGGAGATGCAGCCCAATGATGCACATATTCTGTACAAAGTCCCCTGAGCCACATCCCTGTCATCGCAGCTTTTATTTTTAAAACAATCGAGAAAACGGTCCATCCTAAGGCTGCTGGAAAAGAGAAAAAAAATGTTAGTCGCTAATTGTTACTCTAAAACTATACGTTTTATAAAACTTTCATTTTTCAAAGTGGCCAATTCAGCAAATCAACTTAGCTTTAATTTGCGAGATTACTATTTTGGACTCAAAGTGAAAATGCTAATTTATATTACCTGTACTTTTGCTCTCTTTACATATTAAACTTTAACCTTTGAGGCAGCATGTCTCTGCCACCAGTTGCATCTTATTCTGTAGCAGTTGCCAATTAGTAATCACCTTCAGCTAAGGAACAGGAGGGTCACAATGTATCCAGATTTAAGAAATATAAGCCTCTACCCACCTCCATCTTAAACGTTTTGAAAAGAATACCAGTCTCCTGTAATGCTGGCTGCTATGACTTTGAACTGGCCTTACTGAATGTGTATCACTCTTCTGGTTGACTCTAAACCTGCTGTTTTTAACCTCAACTTGGAAGGAAGAAGAACCCAACCCTCCCAAGATCAATAGGAACCCGTAGGAACTTGGTTTGAGTTTGTTCAAGCTTTCTTATATCTCGTTTTCACAGGAACTGTGTTTTGGTTTTTGTTCTCTGTTTGTGTTTTGCCCTTGTTTTCCTTTTCCCAAATCCCCATCCCAGCACCTCCCTTCCTTCCTCCCACTGCACTGTCTGCAGTAGGAGCTGGTAGAACCTTGAATTGCAGCAGTCCAGTTTGCTTGAGGGCGTTTCAGTAGCCTGTCCTTGCCTATAAGTTGGCCCTTGAGTCCAAGTACCTGATCCTATTTTGCTGTTTCTTGAATATTTCTCTTACATTCCTTTGGTTCTCTAAAGTGAAACTAAATACTGCTGTCAGTGTAGAAGCTCTTGGTAAACTGTAAAGCCATTGATAAATCCCAGCCCTCCACCATGTCCCAAAGGCCATGGTTTGCTTGGATTAAAAGAAGTTATACAAATCTTTTGCATGTTTATTTCTTGATTTATAATAGTTATCAACTGAGATGGTTCTCAATGCTGGAGAATAAAAGATAAATCAACAACAAGAAAATGTGAAAGTTGGCCAATGGGCAGCGACCTCTATGTCAGAAAGGCTTGAGTTGTGAACAGACTTATCAATACTCACGGCCAAACTTAAAATATACTCTCTTTTATTTAATAGCTCATAAGGATGATAGAATTTTTTTTCTAAATAATTTTCTTGAAATGGAGTCTCACTATATAATAGCCCAAGCTCTCCTTAATCTTGTGATTTACCTGCCCCAGACTTCTAAGTACTGGAATTACAGGCATGTACCTGCTGTTCAGGCTATCCTTCTTAGCATCCTGATCGGCCATGGATTCTGAGGGGGGAAGCAAGATAGAAGCTCAGGCAGGATCTCAGGCAGGTGGTGACTGCTGTGATAACAGAATCTCAGAAGGCAGCTTCAGTGAGACTGCTCATTTTAGTCGGGGGAACAAAGGCTATTTAAACCTTTGTGGGATGATTAGGGGCTATCAGGGTGAACGTACATAATTGGCCAAGGCCAGGGTGCTTGGGATACCTCATTTGCATAAGGAGTAACTCCAGTTGTTGCTGGACATGACCTTAGACAGGGAGAGGATGTTTAATCTGGCTACCCAGCTTTGTGATCTTCTCTGGTGGACAAAGGAGGGGGGCACAGCAATCCTACTCCTGCTGATCTCAGGACAAGATTTCTGGAGTTTGGACATGCCTCTTACTCCATTCTTGCTCCAGGCCTCCCCCCCTGAGTCCCACAGTCCCCCAGCCTCACAAGTACCACTGTGCCTGAACACCTTCAAGAAATTCTCAATTCTATGATAACAGTAGAGCATATTTGCCATTTTGTCAATGAGTCACCATGTTTAAGTTAAAATAAATCTTTGACAAATTCTTATTAAAGTAATGGAAGCATATCACAAATGTAGATATCAAATCTTGGATCCAAGAGGTTATTAACAACTAACTAGCTGATAGAATCCTTTTGGGGGGAGGGGTCTTAGGCGTTCAAAGACAAATGGGCTTTCCTGTGTGCTAGGAGCTGTGCCAGGCCATGGAGGTACAGTGGTTAAGTAGACACTGTGCACATTCTTTAGAAGCACTCGGGTTCTCGAATCATTGGATTGGGATTATTCTCTGGTAAGTGCCTAAATAGAGATGTGTAGCACAGATGAAGGAAAACCTCTGGAAGGTTGTGTTCAATTCTATCTTGGAAGGTCAGTAAAGATTATATAGAGGCAGCCATATGGCTAATGTACTTGGGCGTCTGAGACAAAGGATTAAGATTTTTGAAGCCATCCTGGACTATGTCTGGAAGACCATGTCTGGAGGGAAATGAACAAACTTCACAGGTGCATAAAACCTTAAAAAGACTAGAAGTTTTCCCAGACAAGCACAAGTAGAGTATTCATAGGGTGTGCAGAAGAACTGAGCCATGAAGGAATGCACCAGAAGACATATTCAAGGAAATACCTGGAAGTCATTGAGGCCAGAAAAGGAAGGGGCTGGTGAGCAGTGACTGTAGGAGAGGCCAAACACAGAATCATCAGTATGTGGTCCTCTACAGAGCTTCAGGCAGTAGTTTACTTAACCCTGGAGGAAACAAGGCAGGAGTGGAGCTCTTCAATTGGAAGGTCATGGTCACCAGAGAAGTACATTGAGAAACATTTAAGAGATAGAATCTCGAAGGCTAAGGATGCAACATCTTGGAAGAGACAGATGAATATATTTGCAAAAATTTATAATTATGAAATAGAAGTGGCGTATTCATTTTGCTTTTGGGGTTTTAAATGAATTTCAGCATAACTGTAACAGTGGATTGGCATTGTATACAAGGCTTTCACAAATATGGGTTCAGTTTATAAAGGTTTTTCTCCATTCCCATTTTCCCCCATCTGCTTCTACCACGTGTGTTGGGTCCCCTCTGTTCTTTGTCTCATGTACATTCATAATTCCCTCTTAGGCCATCGGATTTTGTAGCTTAATTTAAATAAATTTAACTTAAATTGATAATTTTAAGATGCAATTTCCAACAATTTCTGGAAATAAATATATATATATATTATATATATTTATATAATATATATTATATATATAATGCTGCCTGGCAGCATCCAGGCAGGCATGGTACAGGAGGAGCTAAGAGCTCTACATCTTCATCTGAAGGCTGCTATCAGAATACTTACTTCCAGGCAGCTAGCAGTAGGGCCTTTAAGCCCATACCCACAGTGACACACCTACTCTGACAGGGCCACACCTTCTAATAGTGCCACTCCTTAGGCCAAGCATATACAAACTCTCACAAAAGTAGAGATTATAAGGTGGCCTAGATGATCATGGCTCCCCTGCCATATGTTGAAACCCTAACTGACATAATGATGGTACTGGGAGATGTGACCTGTGGGTAGGTAATTAACTCTCATGAATATCTTGTAAGTGCGATCAAGGACACATGTTGGCTCTTTCCACTTCAAGAAAACACAATAAAAAGGCACCAGCTATAGATTATGAAACAGTTTATATTCTGCCTCAATCTTGGATTTCTTGACCTCCAAAATAATGAGAAAATATAGTTCTGTTGTTTATAAGCCAGTTTACACTGTTTTGTTATAGCAGCTTGAATAAACCAAGACACAAGAGTTGAATGTTCCGTGTAAGGCCACATGCTCCATGTCGATGGCAAAGACATGGTTAGATCACCAAGCCTGGCAAACACTCTGCCAACTGAGCTACATCCCCAGCCTCAGAAAATCCGTTTGTTTGTTTTTTAATGTTTTGTACAGGACCTGGGGAGATGGATCAATTGGTAAAGTGCTTGCCACACAACATGAGGGCCTGAGTTCAGATCCCCCACCATCCATATAAAGAGCTGAGTGTGGCAACACACAAATCCCAGTGCTAGGATGGGGTGCAGGATGAAGACAGGAGGATCCAGGGCTTGTGGGCCAGCTAGTCTTGTCAAGTTGATGAGCCCCTATGTTCCAAGAAGCCCTACCTCAGGCAAGAAGGTGGAATGACTGAGGAGAGGAAAACACCTTTTAGTGATCTCTGGCCTCCACTCCTATCATGAATATCTGCACATAGGCATGTACACACATACATGTACAATGTGTGTGCTGAACATATATAGACCTTTTTGTTATTTCTTAAGTGGTAAAAAAAAATAATTTGCATAACATTTACATGGTCTATCATGTGAACTATGCAAATATTTGGTAGGTGAGTTAAAATGTTCAGGATGTGCTTCAGTGAGCATGTAGATTTCATCACCATATCCTGAGGAGGGTCCTGTGGTCTATGGCCATGGTTGTCTAGAGATGAATTGTATTTCATGTTTTGTGGAGCCAGTGCTACTCACTGATTTCCTTCTCAGCCTCTTGCCTTCTGTGTGCAGAGACTTAGCCAGTGGTGATATGAGGTAAGGGCAGACAGGACCTGTACAAGGCAGTGGCTTCGCTGTCGAGGCTGAGGGGAGGAATATCCACCTTCCTGGGCAATAGTGAGGGAGAAATGTTCTGACTTCCCACATAAGCCAGGGGTAATCCTGCTGGAATTCTATCCTGCTTATCCTATTAATCACCCTGTTCTGGGGATAAGGTGGGAGACAACTTGAGAAAAGACTTTGAAGTCTGGCTTAAGAATCAGGTTGTTGTTAGGGTGCAGTGCAAGATCTGGGGGAGACAAGAGTTCTGGACCCTCTCCCCCAACACTTAAGCATGTGACTTAGGCTGAGCTATCCAAACTTTCTGAGTCTTCACTCTGTCCACCATAAGAAGTGGACCTTGAGATAGATATATCAGGTAGTTTTCAGACCAGATCCTTGAAGCCATGGTTTCTGCAAGGCACGTGAGCAGCTGAATGGGGCAGGATCATGGCAGAGCAGATGGAACTCTAGAATCCCCACCAGGACTCAACCAAGTCACCCCAATCTTATCTGCTTAATATGTTCAGATGTGGAGTCAGACTTCCTTTGTGGCTGCACTGTGGTCAGGAAACAACAAACCAAAGTTAGAAAACAACTCATCAATGTCATCTCACTGTACCTTCCAGGCGAACGAGTCCCTGACTTACCTATGAGGACCTGCCCCTTGTCCTTGCTGCTATCAAGCAGACAGTGCTGGACAAGAAAGCTTTAGGCTGTGAAGCCACTAAGCCCTTCTTTGGATAGCACAGAATCCATGCTACTTAACAGTGTGTTCCTGATTTAGCATTTCTTTCCAAACGAAGGATCTTACATTGTGAAAAACTCTAGGCTCCACACCCCCTTATACTAACCCCATGCTTCTTACTGTACAGGCACCATTAGAAGCCTTTCTGGAAATGTTGGATTAGAACCTTACAGTCATTTATTGAGAAGGTGGGAGGAGCTTTGGCAAAGTCAGTGATGTTCTTGCTAATGAGGCTTATTGTAAATGGAAAGCACATGGTAGAACTTTCCTGTCATCTCTTCCACCATCACTGTGGCATAGCTTTGAGACTCTGAATGAATGCTTGAAGATGACAGTCAGTCTGATGCTTTTAGATACTCTCCATTGCTTTCCATTTGTGGACATGTGTTATGTTGGTCAGTTTTGCTAACTTGAAACAAAGTCAGCTAGGAAAAGGATAGCTTCATTGAGGGATTGTCTCCATTAGACTGGCTTGTCAGCATGTCTATGAGACTTTTAAAATTGCTAACTTAGTTAGGATTACTGTTGGCTGTGATGAAACCATAACTAAAGACAACTTGGGAGGAAGGGATTTTTTTGGCTTATGTATTCCAAGTCACAGCTCATGTAAGGAAGGCAGAGCAAGAACTCAAACTGGAGGCGGGCAAGGAGCAGAGCCTGGAGGCAGGAGCTGATGCAGAAGCCATGGAGGAATGTTGCTTACTGGCTTGCTCCTCATGGCTTGCTCAGCCTGTTTTCTTATAGCATCCAATACCACCAGCCCAGGGGAGGTACCACCTACAATATCAATTAATAATTAAGAAAATGCCTTCCATTTTTCTCAGTTGAGGTTCCCTTCTCTCAGATGACTCTAGCTGGGTCAAGTTGACATAAAACTAGTCAGCATACTGATTTGGGAGGGCCAAGACCACTGTGGGTGATGCCAGCCTTGATCAGATGGGCCTGAGAGCAGTATTCCTCCATGGACTCTGCCTGAATTCCTGCTCTGACTTCCCTGCATCATTGACTGTGATGTACATAAGCCAAATTAAACCCTTTCCTCCTTCCTGAAAATTTTTATCATAGCAACAACAACAACAACAACAAAAACAGACTAGGAAACACCTTGACAACCTCTTCAAGCTCCATTTTTCTCATCTATAAAATTACATTAACAATTCCCCATAGGACTGTGAAGAACCAAGATACCACACATAATGAACATACAATGGTTTTCATGCTTAGGTTGTGGACATAGCTTGTCTTATCGCCATTGCTGGATGATTGGTTACAACAGAAAAAACTGGTTGCTTCTCTCAAAACACCATAAACAGTCCCTTGATTTTTTTCCTTTTTTCATTTTGTGTGTGTGTGTGTGTGTGTGTGTGTGTGTGTGTGTGTGTGTGTGGTATGGTATGCATTTGTCTATATGCCTGTTTTTGCATGTGTGTAACTGTATGTGTGCATGGGTACACGTGTATGTGGTATGTATGTATATATACATGTGTGGGTGCATGTGCATGTGGAGGCCTGGGCTTGATGTTGGGAATCATATGCCACCACTCTTGCAACTTTATTCATTGGAGCAAGATCGCTCAATGAGACCTAGAGTTCACTGATATGGCTAGTCTTGCTCGGCAGCTTGTTTTGATGATCCTATCTGTGCCTTTGCAAATTAGAATTATAGGCAGGCTACCAGACCCAGAATGCATTTATGTGGGTTCTGGGAATCTAAACTCTGGTCTGACAAATACAGTGCTCACAAATACACACACACACACACACACACACACACACCACTTTTTTACTTTTTTAAAGTCTTCATTTTGAACTGGGTAGTTAAGTATCCAGCCAACAATCATTTTCAGCGTTCTTCACAGAAAACAAAATGTGCCTTGTTTTTGCTGTTCTTTGGGGGTCTTTATGTTTGCAGTGTGATATGAGAATCAGTGCTGTGCTCTGACAGAGTCATGCTAAGGTAGGATGAGGGCTCTGTATTCTACTCCCTTTGACCCAGCTGTGATCACCTGACCCCGACAACTGCCCTGGTGAACCTGTGCACAAGGTTCATACATGGTGTGAAAGTGGTGAGCAGAAGGAAGTGCAGTCCCTGGGAGCTTCTTGGTTCTTCTGGACTTTCCTTGGGTGGCCTTTTTCTCTTGAATCTCTGAAGGACTCACTAAAAAGAGTTTTGTATCCTACCCAAAAAGTTTCTAATTGCACAGATTTGAAGTCTAAGAATTGACATTTCTATGGTGCTAGTGAATGCTGAGACTATCTATATACAATAAGAAGTAACTCTCCCTCACATTAGTCTGCTTTCCAGAATGCTCTGTCGATAACAAAGAATCTCTTGTTATTGACATTTTATAGCTCACTCTTCTTGTTCTGATAAATTAAATAATCACAGCAAAATGGTTAAACAGAAAGCCAAGGCAGACCTCAAATTGAGTCGATGACCTCTACACTATTCATGCATGCAATGCACATGGAGGACCATGGATGTGCTAGACACGCACAAAGATGACCAAGACAGGGAGTTGGTGCCTAGCAGATACTCATGGGACTGTGGTCAGTCACATTGACAGCCAGTGTGCTTGTTTCTCTTTCTATGACAAAAAAAGCCTTGACTATAGCAACTTAAGGTTTTGTTATGGAAGGGAAGATGATGGGGTGGTGAGAACAGCTCTAGCTGTGGTGGCAGAGTGTGATGTTGCAGCTGGTTCCCATTCGTCTGCAGTCAGCAGACAGGAATGTTGCTGCTGAGCTGAAGCCTTCCTTTGCCCCTTGTATTCCGTCTAGGACTCCTCTCCAAAGGATGGTGCTGCCCACATTCAGGGTGAGTCTTGTCAGTTAAACAGTTCTGGAAACCCATTCACAAACATACCCAGAAGTGAGTGTCCCAGGTGAGGATTCCAAATCCAGTTGAGCTGACAATGAAGATTAAGTGTCACGTCCAGTGCTTGAACCGGGAAGAGGGGAATGAAAGAAGTCAATGGCTTTCTGTCATTCAGTCTGGAAATGGGGGATCACAGAGTCCTCTTGATGGATGAGTAGTCAATTCCACCTGCGTCTAGAACTCATCTAAATAATTGAGCCTATTTATCAGGGATTCTTCTGTAATTGCCTGGGGTGGGAATCTAGTATCTGGAATATTAAAATATGCTTGATGAATTTGCTGTGGCTTTAAGGTTGAAAACCACTGGTCTAGCTCTCCAGGGAGGCTGGGTGGCTAGACCCAAAGTTAATGGCTTAGAGAATTAGAGGCAGCTCTGCTGTGCAGTACAGTGTTCTTTAGATGCCAGGTGGCTCTTCTGGCCAAGGCCAGGTGCAGGTTAATCCTCCCTCACGTGTACTCAGCAGACAGTTCTGTGATCATGTGTTCCCAGCTCACTAACAACTCGCTGCAGCTCATCAGTTTCCCTAACAAGATTTTCCTTGGTGACAGAGAAACAGATCATTTTAATTAGCATTAGATAAGGAATTTAAATGGCATTGCAGTAATTCCAAAATCTCTCTTAACTGTCCTAAATAACGTCATGCAGGCAGTGCTCCAGTGGGATGTATTGCTGAGAAATATCCATGGCAAGGACACAGTTCTTCACAGGCTCCTTTCATGAAATTATTTCCTCCTGATGCAGTCAGGTTAGAACTAAGCTGGAAGGATTTACATGTCATCTGGTGACCTTGCTTCTTGGCTATGTGAATATCCACTCATCCATTTGTCTGAGTAGAGGGAGTGTGTTCCGTCTCCTGAGGAGTCCCTGTCCCTTCAGAAAGTCCTTTCTACTACTCAGCTAAGAAGGTTCCTGTGCCTTCTACCTCAATTCTCACTTCGGCTCTCTGGGAATTCATTCTCTGCTTCTTCATGATAAAGAAATACTTCTGAGAGCCCCATACTGGATTTAAATAGATGGTGCTTTAGAGTGACTACTACTGTATCAGGTCTGGGACTGAAGAGCCAGGAGAATATGTCCTTGTGGCCCTTGAGGGGTTTGCAAATCATTCCTCTACATACCATGGCTGTGAAATTGGTTGTGTAGTTTGTTTGTTGCTTGTTTGTTTTGGCTTGGTTTTGGTTTTTTTGAGACACAGATTCTGTACATAGCCCTGGAACTCACTATGTAGATCAGGCTGGCCTTGAAATCACAGAGATCTGACTGCCTCTGCTTCCAGATTCCTAGGTTTAAAGGTATGTGCCACCAGCCCAGCTTGTAAACATTTTTGATTCACATTTCTCAAAGAAAAAGAAGGCAAAGGAATATGTTTGCTACCTTCAAGCCACTAAACCATGAGCTTGCTTGTGCTGGCTAGTTTTTATGTCAGCTTGACACAGTCTAGTGTCATCTGAGAAGACAGAACTTTAATTGAGAAAATGCCTCCATAAGATTGGGCTGCAGACAAGTCACAAAGACATTTTTTTTTTAAGTGACAGATGTGGGAAGGTCCAGCACATTTGTGGATGCTGCTAGCACTGGGTTGGTGGTCCTGGGTTCTATAAGCAAGCAGTCTGAGCAAAAGCCAGTGAAGAGTACTCTATGGCCCTGCATTAGCTCCTGCCTCCAGGTTCTTGCCTTGAGTTCCTTTTACCAGCTTGGGTGATGGACTGTGATTAGAAGTGTAAGCAAAGCAAACCAAAGTTGCTTTTGGTTATAGTGTTTCATCACAGCAATAGACACCCTAACTTAAAAAAAAAAAGTACCCTTTTGTTATTGTGCTAGTAATGTTTCAGGCCATATTCTGGTTTAGAAAGAGGGGCTCTGAAGACTGGGTATGGTAATGTAAGCCCATGATCCCAAAACTTGGAAGGCAGAGAAAAGAAGATTGATATAAGTTTGAAGCTCATCTGATCAATATAATAAGTTCCAGGCTAGCCAAGACTATATAACAAAACCCTCACCTAAAAACAAATGTAAAAGAGAAGTTCCGCCTTCTCTTCCTAGCTGGCCTTGTCTTCCTGTGGACAGACCGGTCATCAGTAGATGTAGCTATTCTATGATAGCACAGATCAGTAACATGCATGGACACATCAACTGATTAGGTTTTCTCAGATACATTGAGTAAATGAACTGAGGGCTTTAGTTTCTGCAATTCCAGGCTATAATTCCTGATTTATTGACATGGTCTGAGTACAATCTTTTCTTAGTGACTTAAAATCTCTTGAGATATATAGTATGAAGAACTGAATACTACACTCCAGGAGTTGTTAAATAAAATATAGCTATTACATTTCTTAACTTAATATACTGCCTATTGATTCTGTCATCCCCAAATGACACTTGTTTGACTGAGTTATAATTCCTTGGTCTTTTTCACAGAATAAATGCACTTGGTTTCCCAGAATCCAAAACAACGTTATTATTATTATTATTATTATTATTATTATTATTATTATTATTATTATT
>JADRCH010000189.1:0-20045 GCA_019843965.1 Rhynchomys soricoides | reverse complement strand
CACACCCACATGTACACACTCACATGTACACACCCACATGTACACACTCACATGTACACACCCACACATATCTTGGACTAACAGTTCTACTTTAAACTATAACATCTCTCGAAAACTTCCATTTTTGTCCATGTTGTTTGTTTGATTTTTGTTTTTAATGGGCAGGGTAGAGAGTACCATTGCAGACTGGTACACGGAGCAATAACCCTGGTTATTTAAATCTTCTATAGAGTAAGCCTTGTATAACTTCAGTTTTAAGAGACATTCCTTTATTCAACATCCTTTCTGTTTGTAATACAAACAAGTGTCTCTATCGCAAGAGGTATAAGCCTTTTAAAGCTAGAGCAAACGGGGTGGGAGATGGCTGTGTGGTTAGAGTGCTCATCACAAAAATGTGAGGACCAGAGTTCAGATCCCCAGGACCATATAAATACTGGGTGGAACAGCAGCCCACCTGCATTTCCAGTATTCAGAGGCAGAGTTGAGGATCTCCCGAGTTAGCTGACTAGGCAGATTAGATGATCAGCAAGCACTGGTTCAGCTGAGAGACCCTGCCTCGGTGAAGAGTGACGAACAAAGACCCCTGAGTTCAACTTTGGGTCTCCTTCACACCCCCCCAGAGCTCCTGGGGACTGGAGCCAACAAAAGAATACACATGGAGGGATCCATGGTGCCGGCTGCATATGTGACAGAAGAAGGCCTTGTTGGACATCAGTGGGAAGAGAGGCCCTTGGCTTGAGGGTGTTTGATGCCCCAGTGTAGGGGAATGCCAGGGTGGGAAGATGGGAGTGGGTGGGTGGGTGCGGAAGCACCTTCATAGAAGCAGGGGAGGGGAGATGGGATAGGGGGTTTCCGAAGGGGAGACTTGGAAAGGGGAAAATATTTGAAATGTAAATAAAGAATATATATACATATGGTACAGCTTTTTTGGAGGAAGTGTGCCACTGTGGGAGTAGGCTTTGAGACCTTTCTCCTAGCTTCTTAGAAGCCAGTCTTCTCTTATCTGCCTTCAGAACAAGAGTTAGAACTCTCAATCCTCCAGCACCACGCCTGCCTGGATACCACCATACTTCCTACCATAATGATAATGGACTGAACCTCTGAACCTATAGGCAAGCCTCAATTAAATGCTGTCCCTTATAAGAATTGCCATGGTTAGCCAGAGAGTGGTGGCTCATGCCTTTAATCCCAGCACTTAGAGGGCAGAGACAGGCGGATTTCTAAGTTCGAGGTCAGCTTGGTCTACAGAGTGAGTTACAGGACAGCCAGGGCTATACAGAGAAACCCTGTCTCAAAAAAGAAAAAAAGAAAAAAAGAATTGCCGTGGTCATGGTGTCCGTTCACAGCAGTGAAACCATAACTAGGGCAGCCTGTATTGTTTAGAGGTCTATCAGACCTCACTGGTCAATAATCAAAAAGGGTTATCCACTCTTGGCACTGAGCTTTTTAAAAAATTTTTCGACACTTTATTTACATTTTAAATGTTTCCCCCTTTCCAGATCTCCCATTTGGAACCTCCCTATTCCCTTTGCCCTCCCCTGCTTGTATGGGAGTACTCCCCCACCCACCCACCACCCACCCACTCACATCTTCCACCCTTAGCATTCTCCTATACCGGGGGTTCTAACACCCTCAGGCCCAAGGGCTTCTCCTCCCCCTGATGACTAACAAGACCCTCCTCTGCCACATATGTGGCCAGCACCATGGGTCCCTCCATGTGTATTCTTTGGTTGGTGATCCAGTCTCTAGGAGCATCAGGCGGTCAAGCCAGTTGCCACTGTTGCTCCCTCCCTGGGGCTGCAAACTCCCTCAGCTCATTCAGTCCCTTCTCCAACTCCTCCATCTGGGACCTCAAACTCAGCCCAATGGTTGCTGTGAAGTGACTCTTGGGTATTCCGAACTTTTGGGCTAATAACCACATATCAGTGAGTACATACCATGTTCATTCTTTTGGGACTGAGTTACTGAGCTAAGGATGATATTTTCAAGTTCCATCCATTTGCCTAAAAATTTCGTGAAGTCATTACTTTTAATAGTTGAGTAGTATTCCATTATGTAAATGTGCCACATTTTCTGTAGACATTCCTCTGTTGAGGGACATCTGGGTTGTTTCCAGGTTTTGGCTATTAAAAATATGGCTGCTATGAACACAGAGGAGCATGTGTCTTTATTGCATGTTGGAGCATCTTCTGGGTATATGCCCAGGAGTGGAATAGCTGGGTCCTCGGGTAATATTATGTTCATTTTTCTGTGGGTCCGCCAAACTGATTTCCAGAGAGGTTGTATCAGCTTGCAATCCCACCAGCAATGGAGGAGTGTTCCTCTTTCTCCACATCCTCACCAACATCTGCTGTCACCTGAGTTCTTGATCTTAGCCATTCTGACTGGTGTGAGGTGGAATCTCAGGGTTGTTTTGATTTGCATTTCCCCGATGACTAAGGATGTTGAACATTTCTTTAGGTGTTTCTCAGCTATTTGAGCTTCCTCAGTTGAGAATTCTCTGTTTAGCTCTCTTCCCCATTTTTTGATAGGGTTATTTGGATCTCTGGTGTCTAGCATCTTGAGTTCTTTGTATACCTTGGATATTAGCCCTCTATCAGATGTAGGATTGGTAAAGATCTTTTCCCAATCTGTAGGTTGCTGTTTTGCCCTATTTACAGTGTCCTTTGCCTTACAGAAGCTTTGTAATTTTATGAAGTCCCATTTGTCAATTCTTGATCTTAGAGCACAAGCCATTGGTGTTCTATTCAGGAACTTTTCCCCTGTGCCCATGTGTTCAAGACTTTCCGCCACTTTCTCTTCTGTTAAATTCTGTGTATCTGGTTTTATGTGGAGGTCCTTGATCCACTTGGACTTGAGCTTTGTACCAGGAGATAGGAATGGATCAATTCGCATTCTTTTACATGTAGACCGCCAGTTGAACCAGCACCATTTGTTGAAGATGCTGTCTTTTTTCCACTGTATGGTTGTATCTCCTTTGTCAAAGATCAAGTGACCATAAGTGTATGGGTTCATTTCTGGGACTTTAATTCTATTCCATTGATCTACCTGACTGTCACTGTACCAATATCATACAATTTTTATCACTACTGCTCTGTAATATAGCTTGAAGTCAGAGAGGTTGATTCCCCCAGAAGTCCTTTTATTGTTGAGAATAGCTTTTGCTCTCCTGGGTTTTTTGTTATTCCATATGAATTTGAAAATTACTCTTTAGAGTTGGAATTTGGATGATGATTGCATTGAATCTGTAGAGTGCTTTTGGCAGGATGGTCATTTTAATTATATTAATCCTGCAAGTCCATGAGCGTGGAAGATCTTTCCATCTTCTGAGGTCTTCATCTATTTCTTTCTTCAGAGACTTGAAGTTCTTGTCACACAGATTTTTCACTTGTTTGGTTAGAGTCACACCAAGATACTTTATGGTTTGTGACAATTGTGAAGGGTGTCATTTTCCTAATTTCTCAGGCTGTTTATCCTTCGAGTACAGGAAGACTACTGATTTGCTTGAGTTAATTTTCTATCTGGCCACTTTGCTGAAGGTGTTTATCAGCTGTAGCAGATCTCTGGTGGAGTTTTTCGGGTCACTTAAGTATACCATCATATCATCTGCAAATAGTGATATTTTGATTTTTTCCTTTCCAATTTGTATCCCTTTGACCTCCTTTTGTTGTCTAATTGCTCATTTAGAACTTCAAGTACTATATTGAATTGATAGGGAGAGAGAGGGCAGCCTGGCCTAGTCCCTGATTTTAGTGGGATTGCTTTGAGTTTCTCTCCATTTACTTTGATGTTGGCCACCGGTTTGCTGAATATTGCTTTTAATATGTTTAGATATGCTCCTTGAATTCCTGATCTTTCCAAATCTTTTATCATGAGGGAATGTTGAATTTTGTCAAATGCTTTTTCAGCCTCTAATGAAATGACCATGTGTTTTTTTTTTCTTTGAATTTGTTTATGTAGTGGATTACATTGATGGATTTCGGGGTTTTGAACCACCCCTGCATACCTGGGATGAAGCCTACTTGATCATGGTGAATGATCATTTTAATGTGTTCTTGGATTCTGTTTGCAAGAATTTTATTGATTATTTTTGCATTGATATTCATAAGGGAAATTGGTCTGAAGTTTTCTTTCATTGTTGGGTCTTTGTGAGGTTTTGGTATCAGTGTAACTGTAGCTTCATAGAATGGATTGGATAGTGTTCCTTCTGTTTCTATTTTGTGGAATAGCTTGAAGAGTATTGGTATTAGGTCTTCTATGAAGGTCTGATAGAATTCTGCACTGAGCCCATCTAGTCCTGGGCTTTTTTTTTTTTTATTTTTTTTATTTTTTTTTTTTTTGGTTGGGAGACTTTTAATAACTGCTTCTATTTCTTTAGGGCTTTTGGGACTGTTAAGATGGTTTATCTGATCCTGACTTAACTTTGGCATTTGGTATATGTCTAGAAAATTGTGCATTTCATCCAGATTTTCCAATTTTGTAGTGTATAGGCTTTTGTAGTAGGATCTGATGATTTTTTGAATTTCCTCAGAATCTGTTGTTATATCTCCCTTTTCATTTCTGATTTTGTTAATTTGGATACTGTCTCTGTGCCCTCTAGTTAGTCAGGGTAAGGGTTTACCTATCTTGTTGATTTTCTCAAAGAACCAACTCCTGGTTTTGTTGATTCTTTATATAGTTTTTGTTGTTGTTGTTGTTGTTGTTGTTGTTGTTGTTGTTGTTTTGTTGTTGTGGTTGTTGTTTCTACTTGGTTGATTTCAGCCCTTGATTTGATTATTTCCTGCCATCTACTCCTCTTGGGTGTATTACCATCTTTATGTTCTAGAGCTTTCAGGTGTGCTGTTAAGCTGCTAGTGTGTGCTCTCTCCAGTTTCTTTTTGGAGGTATACAGAGCTATGGGTTTTCCTCTTAACACTGCTTACATTGTGTCCCATAAGTTTGGGTATGTTATACTTTCATTTTCATTAAATTCTAGGAAGTCTTTAATTTCTTTCTTAATTTCTTCCTTGACCAAGTTGTCATTCAGTAGAGAGTTGTTTAGCTTTCTGTTGTTGTTGCTGTTGCCATTGAAGACCAGCTTTATTCCATAGTGATCTGAAAGTAGGCATGGTATTATTTCAATCTTCTTCTATCTGTCGAGGTTTGTTTTTTGACCAATTATATGATCAACTTCGGAGAAGGTGCCATGAGGTGCTGAGAAGAAGGTATATTATTTTGATTTAGGATGAAATGTTCTATAGATATCTGTTAAATCCATTTGGTTCATAACATCTGTTAGTTTCACTCTGTCTCTGTTTAGTTCATGTTTCCAATATCTGTCCATTGATACTAGTGGGGTGTTGAAGGGTCCCACTATTATTGTGTGAGATGCAATGTGTGCTTTGAGCTTTAGTAAAGTTTCTTTTATGAATGTGGGTGCCCTTGCATTTGGAGCATAGGTGTTCAGAATTGAGAGTTCTTCTTGGTAGATTTTTCCTTTGATGTGTATGAAATATCCTTCCTTATCTTTTTTGATGACTTTTGGTTGAAAGTCCATTTTATCTGATATTAGAACGGCTACTCAAGCTTATTTCTTGGGGCCATTTGCCTGGAAATTGTTTTCCAGCACTTTACTCTGCAGTAGTGTTTGTGTTTAACATGGAGGTGCGTTTCCTGGATGCAGCAAAATCCTGGGTCCTGTTTATGAATCCAGTCTGTCAGTCTATGTCTTTTTATTGGGGAATTGAGTACATTGATGTCAAGAGATATTAAGGAATAGTGATTGTTGCTTCCTGATATTTTCGATGTTGTTTATGTGTTTGTGTGGCTATCTTCTTTTGAATTTGTTGAAAGATTACTTTCTCGCTTTTTGGAGGGTGTAGTTTCCCTCCTTTAGGTGGAGTTTTCCATCTATTATTCTTTGTAGGGCTGGGTTTGTGGAAACATACTGTGCAAATTTGGATTTGTCATAGAAAATTTTGGTTTCACCCTCTATGATTGTTGAGAGTTTTGCTGGGTATAGCAGCCTGGACTGGCACTTGTGTTCTCTTGAGTCTGTATGATATCTGCCCAGGATCTTCTAGAGTTCATAGTCTCTGGTGAGAAGTCTGGTGTAATTCTGATAGGTCTGCCTTTATATGTTACTTGACCTTTTCCCATTACTGCTTTTAATATTTTTCCTTATTTTGTGTATTTGGTGTTTTGACTATAATGTGACAGGAGGAATTTCTTTTCTGGTTCAGTCTATTTAGAGTTCTGTAGGCTTCTTGAATATTTATGTTCATCTCTTTCTTTAGGTTAGGGAAGTTTTCTTCTATAATTTTGTTGATTATATTTACTGGTCCTTTAAGTTGGGAATCTTCACTGTCTTCTATACATATTATCCTCAGGTTCTGTCTTCTCATTGTATCCTGGATATCCTGGATGTTTTGGGTTAGGAGTTTTTTGCATTTTTTGTTTTCTTTGACTATTGTGTCAATGTTTTCTATGGTATCTCACGCAGCTGAGATTCTCTCTTCTCTCTCTTGTATTCTGTTGGTGATGCTTGCATCTATAACTCCTGATTTCTTTCCTAGGTTTTCTAACTCCAGGGTTGTCTCCCTTTGTGATTTCTTTATTGTTCCTATTTCTGTTTTTAGTTCCTGGATTGTTTTGTTCATTTCCTTCATTTGTTTTGTTTTCCTGTAATTCTTTAAGGGATTTTTGTGTTTCCTTTTTTTGGGCTTCTAGTTGTTTGCCTGTTTTCTCTTGAATTTCTTTAAGTGAGTTATTTATTTCCTTCTTCAAATCTTCTATCATCCTCTTGAGATGTGATGTTAAGTCTGAGTCTTCCTTTTCTGGAGTGTTGTGGTATCCAGGGCTTGCTGTGGTGGGAGAGCTGGGTCCTGATGATGCCAAGTAGCCTTGGTTTCTGTTCCTTCTGTTCTTGCCTTTGCCTTTCGCCATCTTGTTATCTCTGGTGTTAGTTGGTCTTACTCTCTCTGACTGTGGCTTGTCTTTCCTACAAGCCTAGGTGTCAGTACTCCTTGAAGACCAATTCTCTCTGAGAGCAATTTGGGTTTGGAGAGTTGTGGTACAGTGTCAGCTCTGGAGTGCAGACAAAAACAAGAAGGATCTAATCCGCAGCTATCCCTTGTTTCCTGTGTCCTGATGGCTCTGCAAGGGTCCCTCTTGGTTCAGTAAATTTGAAAAGAAATGATTGTCTTGCCTGTGCTTGAAGGTGTGTCGGTACTCATGGTATACCAATTCTTTCCTGGCACTATTTGAGTATGGAGCCCTGTGTCACAGGAACTGCTCTCCAGCCACCGAAAGAAACCAGAAACCCACTCCTCAGTCTCTGTGTCCTGGGTATTCCAGGTGGGTCCCTCTGAGCAGACATGCTTGCCCATACTCCTGGGCAGCTAGCTTTCTCCTAGTGCTATTTGGCTATGGAGCCCTGATGGCCCAGGCAGAGGTCTCCTGCCACAGATGGAAACCGGAAGTCCATGTAACTTTTTAAGTAGATATTTTGCTTATCTTTATCTCTGCCCCTATTTCTTCCTTCACCCTACTCGCCCCCACCACAATTTAACCCTTTCTGTACTATTATTCCACCTTAAATCTTTACACTACCACTGTGTCTTATCTCTTTTCCCTTAAAAGCCATTTCCTCAAGAAAATCTATGTATGCTTCAAGGTTGTAGAGTAAAAGCTGTGATTGCTTTTATTTATGTCGGTCTACTGATGCTGCTGCAACAAAACATGACAGCTTCTGTGCTTACACTATAAAAACTTATATTCTCACAGCTCCAAAGTTCAGAAGCTTAAGATCAAAGTTGCTTAGTTAGGATGTCAGTTGCTGTGGTAAAACATCATGACTGAAAGCAACTTGGAAAGAGAATTGTTTATATTTCTCCCAATTCTCAGTTCCCACTCCATCACTGAGAAAGTCAGGATAGGAAGCCCGAGGGGTGCTGCTTACTGGCCCATTCCCATGGCTTTCTTAACCTGCTTTTCTATACCATCTAGGACCACTTGAGAAAATGGACTGGACCCTCCCACATTGATCATTAATCAAGAATATGAACTATAGATGTACTTACAAGCAAATCTTTTTTTTTTTAAGTATAAAATAGAGTTTATTGAGGGCATCAGGAAGGGAGTTAAAAGGGTGGTAGAGGCAGAGAAAGGCAGAGAGAGGAAGAGAGTAGAGAAGTAGAGGCAGGCCATGAACACATGGAGAGAAGGGGAAGGGAGTGGGGAAGGGAGGAGGAAGAGAAGAGTTCAAGAAGGCAAGAGGGAAGCAAGAGGCAAGAGAGCAAGAGAAAGAGCACAGGCAGATCTTATGGAGGTGTTTTTCTCTACAGAGTCGTTCTTTCCAAGACTATAGCTTGTGTCAAGTTGATGTAAAACTGATTAACACACAACGAATGTCAAGTTTGTTCTTGTGATGGGCAAAATGAGGGAAGAGAATAAAGCTCATGCTTTTTCTTCTACTCAAAGTGCACTCCCACTAAAAACATGCATTTATTGTTTTTGTTGAGCTAACCTCCTCGTCCTCATCCTCCTTTTTCTTCTTCTTAAGACATGGTCTCTCTGTCTCCCAAGTACTGAGATTAAAGGTGTGTGCCACTGTGCCTGGCAAGGACTAATTTTCACTTTAATTACTACTACCTTCATACATTATTGTGTGACTATGTATGGGCTGGGCACTTTTGCTTTTCTTATTTAGCAGTTGAGAGTTTCGAGTTAATGGCAGTATCAATGGGTTGCTTTAACTCAACTGCTGTTCCCTTGTGTACTGACTCCAGTATGTGAACTATTTGTGCATTTTATACTGGCAGCACAAGCTTCAGTGATAAAATGTAAATTGAATCTATGTTATTGCATCAGAAATAAAATTTATCTATTATTATTGTACTGGGGGTTGCACCTAAGGCTGTGGTATACACACTATGCAAGTGGCTTACCAACCTACACCCCAGCCTATTACTTTAAACAAAGTATGATTTAATCAGCTTTCTAGTTAAGTATAGACAGATTTTAAAGCTTAAATGAAGGCACACTTTGGGGCTGGAGAGATGGCTGTGCATGTGGTGCACAGACATACATGAACATAAAAGATAAATGAAACAATTAAATGGAGACATACAGTCAATGCAAAATGTGGCTAAGTTAAGGAAGTCAGTGCTTCAGCCAAGCAATTAAGGAAAAAACAACTTGGTGGGGGATAGCCAGGAGGGTCTCCATTCACTCAGAGGAGAAGAGGAGGAGCACGGCTCAGTGTCTTCAATCACTACACGAAGTCCTTTTGAACACATTGACCTGGTACCTTGTGCACAGCCCTGGGTAATAAAGATTCAAAAGCTGGTTCATGCAGAGCAGCTATTCTCAATCCTTGGGTCATGCCCCTTTGGGGTTGCAAATCAGATATCCTGTATATAAGATATTTACATTATGATTCCTACCAGTAGCAAACTTACAGTTGTGAAGTATCAACACTGGGCAGTGGTGGCACATACCTTTAATCCCAGCACTCGGGAAGCAGAGGCAAGTGGATTTCTGAGTTCGAGGCCAACCTGGTCTACAGAGTGAGTTCCAGGACAGCCAGGGATACACAGAGAAACCCTGTCTCTAAAAACCAAAAACAAAAACCAAAACAAACCAAAATAAAACACCACTTTCAAGACTTGCTAAACATTAAAAAACATTTGAGCAAAGTGAAGTATCAACAAAAGTAATCTTATGGTTAGGGGTCACCACAACATGGGGAACTGTGTTCAAGGGTTGCAGCATTAGGAAAGGTGGGAACCACTGATTGGCACCTTCTCTGTGTTTGTGTATTGTTTGACATGAGCGTGGCCTTGTCAAGGGCTCCAACACAACAGACCCATTAGAAAGGCAAAACTTTTCCCTGTGACACATTTGTGTGAATATAGACAGCGTGTATAGGAAGTTTCAACTGAAGCTTCTTCTTGGATGTTCACAGCCTGAAACTGTTCTTTCATAAACCTTCTAGCTAAGGTGTATGACTAGCTAAACCTGCCTCCTCCTTGTTCCAAAATATATATATATATATATATATATATATATATATATATATATATATATATATATATACACACACACAGTAAACCTGCCACCTCAATTCAGATGTATAAAAGAAATGGGTTGAGTTTCAGGCTGCTGTGTCTCCATTACAGTGCTTGGTCCACCTGAGCCCAGCTTTCTGGACATGTGTCTGTGTGTCTGTCCTTTCTTCATTCCCTGATGTCTGAGTTAGGACAATCACTAAGCCCTGCAGAGCACAGCTCTTCTCCTTGCTGATGGAGGACACTGACTGAGTTGGAGATGTTTTCTTGTACAGCAACAAAATAGAGATGATGAAGAGAAGGAGGAGGATCGACCTTTATTTAATATATAACATGGGTCAGGGTGCTAAAGTTTTAAACATACACAATGTCATTTAATAGCCACAAAATCGTGAGGAAAACGCCAGTATTATTTCCACGTTAACAATGTGGGAACAAGTTGAGAGACATTATAACCACATAACTATTAGGTCATACCAGATGAAACTGCCAATATTCAGTCATGTTTGAAGAAAATGTCAACTTCATATGGCTCAACTATGTGGAGTATATTGCAGAATCAGCTTTAAAATCAAGAGTAAGCTCATTGTGACTAAGCCTTTGCGCATGACCAGGGAAAACTTCATAATGATAACGCAACTGAAGTATTAAATTAAATAATGTTCCTATGCCTGATACAAAGTGAAGCTCACAAAATGTTCTTTTTGTGTGTGCTAATTGTATTCTGCCTGCCACTCTTATTCCCTTGGGGAGGCAGTGCTCAGCTGTCTGAACAGATGTGGCCAGTGAGACTGGGAGGAGGCCTCTTGACGTTGAGTAGATCCCATCCCAGGAGTCTGGAAAGTTCCAGTTTTGTTATCAGTGCCTTCCCCCGTGCCCCATGCACCCCCACTTCTGTCTCTCAGGGACTTTCTTCTGCCTTGCAGTTCTGGGTCAGCTCTCTTGTCTAGAGCAGAGGGAGTGTTATGATCTTTAGGTCTTCCCTGTTCCCTATACCCCTTGAGAGTCCAGAAGTTTCACTTCATCAGCAAATCCATCCCTGGAGTTGAAGTGCAGGAGGGCTGGGGAAGGACAGCAGGGCAGCTGCCTTGATGACTGTGTTATGTGGATATGTGAGCTGACTGAGTTCACATGATCACTTCTGGCAAGGAGACTGAGTCAAAATTTCTTCTCTTTTTAGTTAGCAAGAAGGAAGAGAAGACTCCCGTGGCTGACTCTGTGTGCTGCTTGGTTTGGTTTTAGGGCTTGGGGGTTAACTAAATAAAGAAATTTTGCCTCTGAAAAACAATAGTACAGGATTACCAGATTTAACAAAACAAAATGCCAGACTTGTAGTTAAATTTGAATTTTAGGAGTACATACTATACAATATTTGAAATATATTTCTGTTACAAATTGATGCCTATCTAAAATTCAAGTGGACCCTATGCTTTGGCTTGAATAAGTCCCTCTGTAAGTCAGGTGTGTTGTCACCATGGTGTATTAAAAGCTGAAGTGTTTACGGCTGATTAAGCCATGAGGCTGTTCCTCCATAAGTTATGAAATCAAGGCCCTTATAAGATAATTTGAGGCAGTGTTCAGTGAGCTTGACTTATGCTATTAGGACAGTCTTCACTGTAGAATGCACCAAAAAGGCACCATATTGACTGCAGAGAGCAACTTGAACCTATAACCCAACCTGTCTGTGTCTTGGTCTTGGAGTTCTGACCTCCAGAGCTGAGGGAAATAAACATTATATATATATATATATATATATATATTGCTCAATCCACAGTATTCTGTAACAGCCTCACAAAACAGAGTAAGACACTCTTCTGATTTGTTGTTGCTGTGAAACACCATGACCAAAAGCAACGTGGGGAGGAAAGGGTATATTTCATCTTACATTTCTAGGCTGAAATTCATCAGTAAGAGAAATCAGGGCAGGAGCTTGAAGCAGAAAGCATGGAGGAATGAGGCTTGCTGGCTCACTCTCTGGCTTGATCCCTGGGTCACATTCATCTAGCTCTCTTATATAGCCTAGGCTCATTTGCTAAGGATGATGTTGCCCAGTGGGCTAGGCCCTCAAACAATAATCTTCTGTAAGTGCTAGTGCTTACTTATGAAGCCAAGATTCCTTGCAAACATCCGTCAAGATAACTTCTCACAGACAGCCTTGTCACAGACCACTCTGATTAGAGCAATCTCTCAATTGAGGTTCCCACTTCCCAGGTGACTGTAGGTTGTATCAAGTTGACAGTGAAAACTAGCCAGCACCAATGCTGTGACCTCCTAGATTTAGTCACCTTAGAACAGTACACTTTTGTCCACCCTTCAGGTACTTTGTCATTATGTATGAAAGTCACACGTTTAGACTTCCAACAGAGTCTTGTGCCTCAGATGAATCTAGGCTTAAAGTCCAGTGCCACTATTTTAGTGGCTGGGCGAGTGTAGCTGGGTCACTTAGCCTCTCTAAGCCTCCATTTCTCCTTAAGAAAACAACCAGAGCATCTAACTTAGGGAGGTACTGAGAGTTAAATGAGGGTACAGACAGTCCCTAACATTTGCCACTGTCAGTAGCACAATTATTCTTATACATGATCCAGATAGGGCAGTCACACCCTAAGAAGAATTCTATAGCATCACAAGCTCCAGTTATACGGGGGAAATCTCTGTGTGCTCTGTTTAAATGAGCCTTCAATTTCAAGACTTCAATTTACCGGAGCCCTGTGGATCCAGAAAAGATTTAAAAGAAAGGTCTCAAGGAGAGAAATGACCCAAGGGGCACTGGTTTCCAACCCTCAGTCTAGAGAGGTCTTTCAAAGCTTGTCATACAGCAATTGTTATTTGTTTTTCCTTTTTGTTTCGTACTTCATTTACATTTCAAATGTTTCCCCCTTTCCAGATCTCCCCTTTGGAACCTCTCCATTCCCTCCCCCTCCCCTGCCACTATGGGGTATTCCCCAACCCACCCACCCACTCTTGTCTTCCCTGCTTGGCATTTTCCTATATTGGGGCATCTAACACCCTCTGGACCAAGGGCATCTCCTCCCCCTGATGGCTAACAAGACCCTCCTCTGCCGAATATGTGGCCAGCACCATGGGTCCCTCCATGTGTATTCTTTGGTTGGTGATCCAGTCTCCGGGAGTATCTAGGGGTCAGGCCAGTTGCCACTGTTGCTCCCACCCTGGGGCTGCAAACTCTCTCAGCTCCTTCAGTCCCTTCTCCAACTCCTCCATCTGGGACTTCACTCAGCCCTACGGTTGCTGCGAAGTGACTCTTGGGTATTCCGAACTTTTGGGCTAATAACCACATATCAGTGAGTACATACCATGTTCATTCTTTTGGGACTGAGTTACCGAGCTAAGGATGATATTTTCAAGTTCCATCCATTTGCCTAAAAATTTCGTGAAGTCATTACTTTTAATAGTTGAGTAGTATTCCATTATGTAAATGTACCACATTTTCTGTAGACATTCCTCTGTTGAGGGACATCTGGGTTGTTTCCAGGTTTTGGCTATTATAAATATGGCTGCTATGAACACAGAGGAGCATGTGTCTTTATTGCATGTTGGAGCATCTTCTGGGTATATGCCCAGGAGTGAAATAGCTGGGTCCTCGGGTAGTATTATGTTCATTTTTCTGTGGGTCCGCCAAACTGATTTCCAGAGAGGTTGTATCAGCTTGCAATCCCACCAGCAATGGAGGAGTGTTCCTCTTTCTCCACATCCTCACCAATATCTGCTGTCACCTGAGTTTTTGATCTTAGCCATTCTGACTGGTGTGAGGTGAAATCACACGGTTGTTTTGATTTGCATTTCCCTGATGACTAAGGATGTTGAACATTTTTTAGGTGTTTCTCAGCCATTCAAGTTTCCTCAGTTGAGAATTCTCTGTTTAGCTCTCTTCCCCATTTTTTGATAGGGTTATTTGGATCTCTGGAGTCTAGCATCTTGAGTTCTTTGTATACCTTGGATATTAGCCCTCTATCGGATGTAGGATTGGTAAAGATCTTTTCCCAATCTGTAGGTTGCTGTTTTGCCCTATTTACAGTGTCCTTTGCCTTACAGAAGCTTTGTAATTTCATGAGGTCCCATTTGTTGATTCTTGATCTTAGAGCACAAGCCATTGGTTCAGGAACTTCCCCCTGTGCCCATGTGTTCGAGAATTTTCCCTACTTTCTCTTCTATTAGATTCAGTGTATCTGGTTTTATGTGGAGGTTCTTGATCCACTTGGACTTGAGCTTTGTATAGGGAGATAGGAATGGATCACTTCACAATCTTCTACATGTAGACAACCAGTTGAACCAGTACCATTTGTTGAAGATGCTGTCTTTTTTTCCCCCCTAGATGGTTTTAGCTCCTTTGTCAAAGATCAAGTGACCAAAAGTGTGTGGGTTCATTTCTGGGTCTTCAATTCTATTCCATTGATCTACCTGCCTGTCACTGTACCAATACCATGCAGTTTTTATCACTACTGCTCTGTAGTACAGCTTGAGGTCAGGGAGGCTGATTCCCCCAGAAGTCCTTTTATTGTTGAGAACAGTTTTTGCTATCCTGGGTTTTTTTGTTATTCCATATGAATTTGAGAATTGCTCTTTCTAAATCTATGAAAAATTGAGTTGGAATTTTGATGGGGATTGCATTGAATCTGTAGATTGCTTTCAGCAGGATGGCCATTTTAACTATATTAATCCTGCCAATCCATGAGCATGGGAGATCTTTCCATCTTCTGAGGTTTTCTTAAATTTCTTTCTTCAGAGACTTGAAGTTCTTGTCATACAGATATTTTACTTGCTTGGTTAGGGTCACACCAAGATATTTTATATTGTTTGTGATAATTGTGAAGGGTGTCATTTCCCTAATTTCTTTCTCAGTCTGTTTATCCTTTGAGTATAGGAAGGCTACTGATTTGCTTGAGTTAATTTTGTATCCGGCCACTTTGCTGAAGGTGTTTATCAGCTGTAGCAGATCTCTGGTAGAGTTTTTCGGGTCACTTAAGTCTATTATCACATCATCTGCAAATAGTGATATTTTGATTTGTTCCTTTCCAATTTGTATCCCTTTGACCGCCTTTTGTTATCTAATTGCTCTAGCTATAACTTCAAGTACTATCTTGAACAGATAGGGAGAGAGAGGACAGCCTTGCCTAGTCCCTGATTTTAGTAGGTTTGCTTCGAGTTTCTCTCCATTTAGTTTGATGTTTGCCACTGGTTTACTGTATATTGCTTTTACTGTGTTTGTGTATGGGCCTTGAATTCCTGATCTTTCCAAGACTTTAACATGAAGGGATCTTGAACTTTGTCAAATGCTTTTTCAGCATCTAACGAAATGACCATGTGTATTTTTTCTTTGAGTTTGTTTATGTAGTGGATTACATTGATGGATTTACAGGTATTGAACCATCCCTGAATTCCTGGGATGAAGCCTACTTGATCGTGGTGAATGATCGTTGTGATGTGTTCTTGGATTCGATTTGCAAGAATTTTATTGAGTACTTTTGCATCGCTATTCATATGGGAAATTGGTCTGAAGTTTTCTTTCATTGTTGGGTCTTTGTGGGGCTTTGGTATCAGTGTAACTGTAGCCTCATAGAATGAACTGCATATTGTTCCTTCCATTTCTATTTTGTAGAATAGATTGAAGCGTATTGGTATTAGGTCTTCTTTGAAGGTCTGATAGAATTCTGCACTGAAACCATCTGGTCCTGGGCTTTTTTTGGTTGGGAGACTTTTAATGACTGCTTCTATTTCTTTAGGGGTTATGGGAATGTTTAGATGGTTTTCTGATCCTGATTTAACTTTGGTAATTGGTATATGTCTAGAAACTTGTCCATTTCCTCCAGGTTTTCAAATTTTGTTGTGTGTAGACTTTTGTACTAGGATCTGATGATTTTTTGAATTTCCTCAGAGTCTGTTGTTATAGCTCCCTTTTCATCTCTAATTTTATTAATTTGCACACTGTCTCTGTGCGCTCTGGTAAGTCTGGCTAAGGGTTTATCTAGTTGATTTTCTCAAAGAACCAGCTCCTGGTTTTGTTGATTCTTTGTATAGTTCTTTTAGTTTCCACTTGGTTGATTTCAGCCCTTAATTTATTTCCTGCCTTCTACTCCTCTTGGGTGTATTAGCTTCTTTTTGTTCTAGAACTTTCAGGTGTGCTGTTAAGCTGTTAGTATATGCTCTCTCCAGTTTCATTTTGGAGGCATTCAGAGCTATGGGTTTTCCTCTTAACACTGCTTTCATTGTGTTCCATAGTTTTGGGTATGTTGTACTTTCATTTTCATTAAATTCTAGGAAGTCTTTAATTTATTTCTTTATTCCTTCCTTGACCAAGTTATCATTGAGTAGAGCATTGTTCAGCTTCCAAGTGTATGTGGGCTTTCTGTTGTTGTTGTTGTTGCCATTGAAGACCAGCCTTAATCCATAGTGATCTGATAGGAGGCATGAGATTATTTCAATTTTCTTATATCTGTTGAGGTTTGTTTTGTGACCAATTATATGATCAGTTTTAGAGAACGTACTATGAGGTGCTGAGAAGAAGGTATATTCTTTTGATTTAAGATGAAATGTTCTACAGATATCTGTTAAACCCATTTGCTTCATAGCATCTGTTAGTTTCACTTTGTCTCTGTTTAGTTTATGTTTCCAAGATCTGTCCATTGTTGACAGTGGGGTGTTGAAGTCTCCCACTATTACTGTGTGAGGTGCAATGTGTGCTTTCAGCTTTTGTAAAGTTTCTTTTATGAATGTGGGAGCTCTTGCATTCGGGGCATAGATGTTCAGAATTGAGAGTTCTTCTTTGTAGATTTTTCCTTTGATGAGTATGAAGTGTCCTTCCTTATCTTTTTTGATGACTTTTGGCTGAAAGTCAATTTTATCCGATATTAGAATGACTACTCCAGCCTGTTTCTTCGGGTCATTTGCCTGGAAAATTGTTTTCTAGCCCTTTACTCTGAAGTATTGTTTGTCTTTAACACAGAGGTGTGTTTCCTGGATGCAGCAAAATGCTGGGCCCTGTTCATGGATCCAATCTGTCAGTCTATGTCTTTTTATTGGAGAATTGAGTCCATTGATGTTAAGAGATATTAAAAAATAGTGATTGTTGTTTCCTGCTATTTTTGATGTTGTTTATATGTTTGTGTGGCTATCTTCTTTTGAGTTTGTTGAAAGATTACTTCCTTGCTTTTTCTTGAGTGTAGTTTCCCTCCTTGAGTTGGTGTTTTCCATGTATTATTCTTTGTAGGGCTGGGTTTGTGGAAAAATACTGTGCAAATTTGGATTTGTCGTAGAATATTTTGGTTTCACCATCTATGATTATTGAGAGTTTTGCTGGGTATAGCAGCCTGGGCTGCCATTTGTGTTCTCTTAGAGTCTATAAGAGATCTGCCCAGGATCTTCTAGCTTTCATAGTCTCTGGTGAGAAGTCTGGTGTAATTCTGATAGGTCTGCCTTTATATGTTACTTGCCCCTTTTCCCTTACTGCTTTTAATATTCTTTCCTTGTTTTGTGTATTTGGTGTTTTGACTATAATGTGACAGGAGGAATTTCTTTTCTGGTCCAGTCTATTTGGCATTCTGTAGGCTTCTTGTATATTTATGTTCATCTCTTTCTTTAGGTTAGGGAAGTTTTCTTCTATAATTTTGTTGAAGATATTTACTGGTCCTTTAAATTGGGAATCTTCACTGTCTTCTATACATATTATCCTTAGGTTCTGTCTTCTCATTGCATCCTGGATATCTTGGATGTTTTGGTTTAGGAGCTTTTGGGATTTTGAGTTTTCTTTGACCATTGTGTCCATATTTTCTATGGTATCTTCCACACCTGATATTCTCTCTTCCACCTCTTGTATTCTGTTGGTGATGCTTGCATCTATGACTCCTGATTTCTTTCCTTTGTTCTCTAACTCCAGGGTTGTCTCCCTTTGTGATTTCTTTATTGTTCCTATTTCTGTTTTTAATTCCTGAATGGTTTTGTTCATTTGTTTGATTGTGTTTTCCTGTAATCCCTTTAAGGGATTTTTGTGTGTCCTCTTTAAGGGCTTCTAGTTGTTTACCTGTGTTCTCTTGTATTTCTTTAAGGGAGTTATTTATTTCCTTCTTCAAATCTTCTATCATCCTCTTGAGATGTGATTTTTATTCTGAGTCTTCCTTTTCTGGTGTGTTGGGGTATCCAGGGCTTGTTGTGGTGGGAGAGCTGGGTTCTGATGATGCCACGTAGTCTTGGTTTCTGTTCCTTGTGTTTTTGCCCTTGCCTTCTGCCATCTGGTCATCTCTGGTGTTAGCTGTTCTTACTCTCTCTGACTGTGGCTTGACTTTCCTGCAAGCCTAGGTGTCAATACTCCTTGGAGACCAGTTTTCTCTGAGAGGAATTTGGGTTTGGAGAGTTGTGGTGCAGGGTCAGCTCTGGGGTGCAGACAGAAACAAGAAGGTTCTAATCCCCAGCTGACCCTTGTTTCCTGTGTCCTGATGGCTATGCAAGGGTCCCTCTTGGTCCAGTGAATTTGAAAAGAAGTGGTGGTCTTGCCTCTGCTTAAAGGTGTGTTGGCACTCCTGGTATACCTGCTCTCTCCTGGCACTATTTGGTATGGAGCCCTGTGTCACAGGATCTGCTCTCCAGCTACCAAAGGAAACCAGATCCCCATTCCTCAGTCCCTGTGACCTGGGTATTCCAGGTGGTTCCCTCTGAGCAGTCAGTCTTGCCCCCACTCCTGGGGAGCTAGCTTTTGCTTTCTCTTAGAGCTGTTTGGCTATGGAGCCCTGGTGGCCTAGGCAGAGGTCTCCCACAACAAATGGAAACCAGAAGGCTCTCTGTCATACAGCAAGTGTTGAGAAGGCAGTTTTGCTCTCCCACCTCTCTCCTGGGAAACAGGTGAATGGAAGTCTGAGTTAAGAGAGAAGACAGTGGAGCTCCTTTCACGGGAGGGAGAAATTCACACACAGAGAAAAACTTCATGGACCAAGTTTAGATTCCCACAGACAGAGGTTCCTCAATGTCAGCATTATTGACATCTAGTAATTTTTAGTGGTAGAGGTACTGTGCACTGCAGGGATCTGCAGCATTCCATGCCTCTCTAATCTACTAAAAGCTAGGAACCTGCCTTATCCTTTTTAACTATAGTGACAAACAAAAGCATCTCCAAGTATGACCTGGGGAGAAGAATTCCCTTTGGTTTTAAACCACTGAGAATGTATTGGGTGATACCCACTCAGATACTTTGAACAACTATCATGTATAGAGAGGCACATATATTATTTCAGTCCCACCACTCATCCTTAAGACTGTGTACATCTCACAGTTGAAGAGACCAAGGCTCAGTGGGTTGAAGTAAGTTCCTAGAAACCATCCAGCTGGTAGATCTGGGATTCTGGCTAAGAGGCTGGTCTGACTCCAAAGCTTATGCAGCTCCTGCTGTGATGCTCCACTCTCTGGTAAATTAAGGGCCTCTCCTGCTTTGCCACTGGGGAAACTCATCTTCAGTCAATCCAAATCTAAATATATGCATCAAGCTAGATGCCATGAGAAGCCAAAAGAGAAATCTAAGATGTTGCTTCCTCAGAGCCATTTCCAGTACTGACATCATACATAGACACAATCTAGCTAAAGAGCGATGCAAGGCATTTTGAGTTTGGGCCCAAATGAGCATTCTTAGAATCAGAACTTTGAACTGAGTGCTCTTTGTGTGCGTCGACTTCACATGCCCCTCTGCTGCCAGGGAGGGGACCATAATTTTAAAAGAAGCAATGAAGCTTTGAAATTCATGGGTTCTACAAGCCTTGTGTCCCAATGAAGCCTTGATTCTCTTGCCTTGTGGTGGTCTGGCATGACTTCCAGATAAATGTTCAGCCATTTTCTTTGTGGCTCTCTGCATAAAGTTCACCTTTCATCGTTCCCTACTGATGGTGGTGTACTCATAAGCTTTGAGCTTGCTGTAGTAATAGAACTTGTTGTAGAGGATGGAAATGGGCATCTTGTTGAGAATAATCCCAAAAGCGATGCAGAGGAAAGCAAAAAGCCTGC